>JAEQBH010001255.1:0-600000 GCA_016808115.1 Tetrastigma voinierianum
GCGGTTTGAACACGGTGTTTGGTCTCAATTAGTTTGAAACCCCGTGAAACTGGTCTTTGACGTTACGACAACAACAAACCACACGTCTTAACCGCCTTGGGCGAAACCAGTTAGGCCATTATGTAGCCTAGGCGTAAGAAATAATGTCAGTAGGAGAAACCTGCCTCTCGTAGTGCGATTTTAGGTCTTTGGAGTTGGTTCTCTCGTGCTGGGTGGTTCCACAGATTCCCTTCCCTCTCTCCTTTCTCTGCTTTCCCTTTCTCTTACCTTTACTCTTTCCTTTCTTTCTTTAGTTTTGTTCCATGTGCAGACTATTTATTCTAATATTGTATATATTAGCCATGATATGTGTGAGGAGTGATTTAGTGCATCATGTGATCTGATCTCGATGTCTTGTGAAAAAGCGTGAAATTTCTCTTGTCTCGGAATCGATGAAATTTGACTAGGTATTTAGATTTCTGAAACGAATTATCGTTTGCTCTTTTACGGAAAAATTTAAATTTAAATTTTCACGGGTTTCTACTTCCCCCTCCCACCAAAAAAAAAAATTTCTTCCCAAAATTCCTAGGGGTAATCATATAGCAATATTGTCTTGTGTGGAAGTAATAACTCTCATTCGATCACAATTTATGACAACCCAGTGTGCCATCAATCGATCTATTCAGGGATGACATCAACCTCGGTTCTATTCATGATCCTTCGGTCCACCGTAGTAGAGCCCGGAAGATCTCTAATTCTGCAATTTGCTTGTGTCAATCCAACCCTCACCACAGTTCTAGGGAGAAGTCCCCAACCAACGGCTTTCGGAGGTCTTAACCTCCAAGTTCAAATCTATCACACAAGATGCAAAAAAAATGAATATGATGCATCCGAATTTAAACAATACTCTAGTCAACAAGTGCAAAAATAGAAACATACCTTGCATATCCGGCTGATTTGCACGCTCAGCCTGCTGTACCACAGCGTAGACACGACCATGGGTCTCCGAAGTCTCGGCCTGAAAGCCCTGTCCTCGACCTCGACCCATGCCTTAGCCAATACGGCTTGTCTGTGTTGCCGAAGGTGCTTGCGTAGCACTTTGTGACTGAAATTGGTTCCTCTGACCCATACCGGGGTGAGAAGGAACAAACTGTGTCCGCGTATGTCCTATTGATGATTGGAGATGTCCCATAAGTCGAGATCCACACCTCCCGAGGAAATCTCGTTTAAAGTGTCGGGCTAATGGCCTTGTGAAACATGCTCTCTACAGTTAGCTAGGAGCCTAGGTGTCTCCCGCCCTTGGAATATTGACCTTGGCCTTGGCCCTGTTGGCCACGACCTTGTCCTTGAGATCCGTGCGAAGCAAAAGTCTTCTGCTTCTTCTTGGAGCTAGAAGAAGGTTGGCTCTCCTTCCTCTTACCACTAGCGCTTGTATCCCTTCCGACTAGTCGGAAATGATGACCTGCCACCATCGAATCTACTCCTCTCACTCGAAATTTGGAGGGCGTCCTCGAACCTCTTGAGGTGCCAACTCCCATGGTTCCCAATTGCACAGTTTGTACGATGGTGATAGCTATATTTACACGCATAAGTGTATGTCCCTTGACATAATAGCCTCCATGAAGCGATGATCAAAGGCAGTGGTGGTTGGTTTCATTGCCCTAGTCCACTACTCTGCGTCCTCTTCCTCAACTTGCCATCTATACATGTCAAATAGGAAATTTGAGATTCCTTATCTAGTCTAATTTGTAGTGCATAAGCCACCCACTAATAGACTTTAACATCATGAACTACACCGTTCATCCCCTTTTCCTTAGTAACATGCGAACACTAATATAAATTAATTCCAAACTATCATGTTCGTTTTGTTTTCGAGACCTTAAGGTTATGTTTCCTGCTCTAGTGTTCCATATACAATCCACCATACTATTGCTCACACAAATCATCTCATAATACACAACATGTTAAACACAAAATACATAACCTGCAACAATGCATGATCTAGACCCATGCCTATCAGCCCTCGGTACTTGTGTACCTAGACTCCTGATACCTAAGCCAGGGACAAGCTAGCGTCAAGACCATGTGTGGATACCCTTGAGCTCCCTAGGTAATTGTTTATAAGCTCAGGTAAACATGTCTTAGACCCATGCCCGTCTTCATTCGTACACCTAAGCTTTGATGCCAAGTTGTTATACTGAAAACCAGGGGTCGGTAGCTGGATACCATCTTTGTGACACTCCAAAATCCAAGAATTAGAGTGGCATTTCGTCAACCCCTTGGAATATTCGTGCTCGCCTTTCTGTATATTTTTCTTACAAATACACAAATTATTATAATATTTTACAAAGTTTGATGTACAACTCTTTTACACTTTATATCTGACAATTTATTAAAAGCCCCAGATTGTTCTAATATATTTTACCAAAAAACTTCTCAAGGCCACAACCCAACCTTCTTCTTACTCACAGCCTCGAAGGAGCGCCATCTTCTCCTTTTACAGGGGATGGTCCCATATTGGGAGTGAGCAAACTGATAGATATATCACGATTTCTCCGCTAAAAGCAACATGCAATTCGATACATACAATCACACGCATTCAGTACCTATACTTTGTTATACGAAGATGTCTACATGTCTATGGATGCGAGTATGCCTCATGACTCAAATCTGAGTCCTCATTGACTCCTCACACGCATATGCCAAGTGTGAAGCCGTCAGTGTCTGCTTGTGACACTTTCCAAAACAAAAGCTTTTTGTTTTGTAATCCTAGACACATTGGATACCCCAAATGCCTACTTATTTCCTTACCAGAATCTTGTGTGTTTATGCATTTGCGAGACACAGTTTCCGACTTCTCATGAGACGTCCTTTTGATACATCATTTTTCGAACTCATAGACGGTTTCATGTAAACCATATATCGGGTTTTTCACCTAAGAAGTGTCTATCCCTACTTACTTCACCCATTACACACGTACTTTTCATGCCATGGAACCATGAGCCTAATTTGGACGTTGTGCCATTTCTTGAAACTCCTCATCAAACACCAAACGATTGTCGATTAACCATGTCCTCACGACGCCGAACACCAACGGTGTCGATTTACCATGTTCTCCGCGACCACATCAGACACTAAACCGCGGTATCGATTTACCATACTGCTCCGAACGCAAACCTGGTGTCAACCCCAACCATGCACTCACACCCGATTCGATGTGATGTCCTGTGCATAAGTGCAATGCAAATGTCATTGCATGCCATTTCATGCATACATTTACGCTACGTGTCACATGTAACATATCTATTACACTACATGTCAAGTATCATGGATAAATTATATTTAATACATATAATGATTTCCATTTTTATCACACATATATCACATAATTTCACACATTTAGCATGTTATTCAATTTACAGCAATAACACAAATTAGTCATTCCCGGGCATAAATCCGGCCATGCTTGGCCTCGGAAATAATATGGACTTAGTCCAGAAAGTCTAGATTTTATCAATACCACACAAAACATCCAACACGCAATTCCCTGCTAAGGCCATACGCAACCCTAAGTATTTCAAATACAAACCGGTTCCGAAAACATAAGTTCTGGAAACTAGAACGGATCATTCCTCAACTGTTTGTGACCCAGCCCAATGTTCAGCCCACGGTTTTGCTAAGCACTTCATCTTATTAAATTCTAGACTCAACGAGCTTTCCGTAGAGTCCAAGAACGAGTGAATCGGAGTTCAGACGATAGAGTGATGGCCGTCCGAAGTTGACGCGACCAAATCGCAAAGGTGCGCAGAAATTTAGGCACACCCCTGTTTGTCATTTTGCTCGGGATTTTGCCATCCTGGAACACAATGTTTGGTCTCAGAAAGTCTCAAAACCCCATGAAACTGGTCTTTGACCGTCACACAACAACAACCAAACCACACACATCTTAAATTCGTCCTGAAATGAGGCAAAACCGTTAGGTATTAAGTAGCCCTGGCGTAAATAACCGGAGTATGAGAAACCTACCTCGTTCTTGTGATTCGGGTCCTTGCGTCGATTACGCTCCATACACGATGGTTTCGAGTTCCTTCCTTCTTTCCTTTCTCTCCCTTTCCTTTTTCTCTTTCCTTTCTTTCTTTCCTTTCTTTTTCTCTTCATTTTTGCTTTCCACTTGTTGTGAGCCCCCCTTATTTATAACATTCCAAACCCCTAGCATGTTGACACATGGCTTGTCATGGGCCACACACATGGCTTGCCATGTGTCACACACATGGTTTGCCATGTGTAGAAGGACATGTATTTTGACACATGGTTTGTCATGTGTCACCCGACAACCGATATCTCGAAAAACATAAAATTTATATTGTCTCGCAATCCAACGAAATTTGATTGGGTAGCTAGATTTCGTGAGACAATTCCAAAGGTGAAATCTGTTTCGTCATCCGAGATCTAGAAAAATCCCAACTTTTCCTCCATGGCTATTCGACAAATTACCGTTTTGCCCTTTTTCACGGGTTTTACAAAATCAACCAAAATCCTTATTTTGGTTGTTTGAAGACTATTATCTTTTTTTGGATTTTATTTTATTTTCATTATTGTTTAGAGTATTATTTTATTTCCTTTATTGTTTGAGATTTTTTCCTTATACCCATATTATATTTAGGGTATAAATAGATGTTTTAGAGTTTTTTTTAGGGACTTTTATTGTTTTTATCAATTTATCAATAAAAATCAAAGGTTTTGCTTCATTTTGTTTTCTGAATTGAGAATTGGCCTCTGGATTGAAATGTTTATTTTTTTTTTATCAATCGTGCCACACGCTGCGTCAATAATGAACCCTAAATGGCACGTCATATTTAGATTTTTCATTTGCATTAATGCCTTATACTTGAGCTCAACTTACACTGTTTATCATTAATTTTCAAAAGAAAATTTTAATCCAATAATACAATTAAGAAGGTTTCACCTAAAGGTACTCGAAATATTTCTCTAAGACTCAAAACCGCAAGGGTAGCTTAGTTAGTTCGGTTTTAGGTTTGCTCCTCAATATCACAAATTTGAGTCCTCTTAGGACCATTGAAGGTTTACCTAACCGTTAACTTCAAGGCTCTATGGGATTAGTTGAAGTGCATGCATGCAAGCTGACTCGAACACCCAGAGTATTAAATAAAAAAAGACTCAAATTTGTAGAAAATTTTCTCACTTTTATAAATGAAGTATAGAATATTTATAGAAGTTAAGACTTGTTTGGTTCGTGTTTGAAAACAATTGTGAAATAGTTTTTGAAAAATACAAAGAACACAATTTAGTGTTTTTTACGAAAATTCTTTTATATTTTGAATATATTGTTTTATGTGTTTTGAATGTTTTTAAGAATAAAAAAAAATTGAAAACTAAATATAATTTTCTTGTCTCTTTAATTTTACAACCGGATAATGATTTCATAAATAGGAAACAAAAGACCTAAGATATCTGTTTAGTAGGTAGAAAATTTTACGTTTCTACATTCAAACTTTTGAAAACAGGAAAACACGTTTGAATTCACGAGAATTAGACAAAACAAGAATTTGAAAACAAAGAAAATGAATTTACTATTTTCAATATTTTATATACGAACTTAAAATCGTTTTTATGTTGAAGTTTTTTCCTCGTTTTCGAATTAAATCGAAAACAAAGTGATTTTATTTTCTTTAACATTTTATAACTTTATTTTCAAGAAATTGCTTTACAAAACTAGATTTTCTTATTCTTTTTATTTTCAATCAAATTCAGCACGAAACGTATTTTCTAAAAATTTAAAACCAAAAATTAATACATCGAAAATTTTCATATTCGAATTTTCGATAGCTGAAAATTTTCGAATCCAAATAGCTACCAAAAGTTTAAACTTGTTATTACATATTATTGTTAGAGGCCCAAAGATTAAGCGTGAATGTTGAGGTGGGTTGTCCTTGTTGCCAAATGACTTTGATTAGCCAAAAATTAATCACTTCAAATCGTGAATGGATCGTCCAGGCGGCTGTCTATTTTGTTTCCCAAAACAGATTAAGTGATTTGACCATCACTTGTACATCCATGTGACAACTAGAAGACTGCAACATGACAATTGAATGACCTTTCTATCATTAGCATGTGCTCTGGCTTTTTTTATTTCCTTTTTATTTATTTATTATTATTATTAGGATGATTAGATTACAACAATGACAATTGAGAACGACCTTTCTATCATTAGCATGTGCTCTGGCTTTATTGTTATTATTATTATTATTATTAGGATGATTAGATTAAAAACAACCTTTAAAAAATCAAATTTTAGGAATTTGACCCCTTTCATCAATTTTACCTTATTTTTAACAAAATTCACTTTTTATTTTCTAAAATAACCTTTTCTTTAAGAGATAATATAAATACATAAATGAAAAATGTATTTTTTGTTCAAAATGTTATTTTTCGGTTAAAAACATGGGTAAGATTAGATTTTTCCATACCCTTTTGAATTATTTGGATGTTTTAATCAAATATTTCTTCTTACTATTATTATTTAAAATTTCATGATAGGTTATTGACCAAAAGTTTTTAAAAACTAATTCACGAAAGAGCTGACGACAATTTCCTTCAACCCGATTTAAAAATTTTGACATTCGATTCAACAAAGCGAATATTTGGGGGACTCAACAAATATCTTGATAATAAGCGCACAGCATTTTGATTCGGTGGTTTTGAAAAATCGCCTGCAGATATCCTACCCATCCTCAACCCAAATACCCGATTAAATATATGTTATATAAATATAATATATATTTATTTATATTAAAAAGTCATAAAGGTAAAAACATACCACATTTCTTTTTCTTTCACTATATCTCATGCATTTTTATTGAATTCATGAAGTCACATCACAACAATTCTTATTATTGTCATAGGAAAATTTATTTTTAATATTCATGATCTTCTAAAATAATTCATTTCACAAATCAAATGGGAAGAGATTTCCGTAAAAGATGTCGACTTAATCTGTAAAATATAATCGTGAGGGACAAAATATTTTCTTGGAAATAAGATATCAGAAGACAATGGTTAAGTAATTAGTTTCTAACTTCAAGATTAAGGGATCAATTCCTTATCGAAAAGCAATTTTTTCAAAATTTAGGTGGTGATTTGCCCTCTAGGCACACTATAGGTCACTCTTATAATGTGGCGCGAGTACCTGATCCGATGAGAACGAGGAATCTAAAATCTTACCCAAATCCTACCATTACATCCCTATTCATGAGTCTACTCGCCTTTTAACAAAATCTTAATATAAGGCTTTTCTTTTTTCTTTAGAAAATTTTCACTTTTAGAAAACTTCAATCAAGTTAATAATACTTTAGAAAAACTCTTAAAAAAAACTATTACTAAAAACATAAGGTAAAAATGTAGTTATTTGTGAAAGTATATTTGGTAAACCAACTTAATAATTTAAAAATAAGTTAATAATTTAATTTAAGCGATTAAGTATACTTTTTTTAAGGACAAAAAATTTGGACCATTTGTAATAATAATAAGTAAAAACAAGTAAGCTATTCTTAAAGTGAGATATATTCATTTTACCTTTTAGCCCTATTTGAAATAATTATCTTCATAATCTTCTTTTTACTCCTACCATAACATCAGAAGATTTGCTCTCAAGGAAACTTGAACATGATCTTTTCTACGGCCTCCCAACGCTTAACCATCGAGCTGCCCTTACTGATGTACTCCTTTATCTTTAAAATACTAACTGAAATTATAAAAGTATTTAACCTAATTTAGTATTCTCACCCATCATGCTCAAATTTCTACGTGAAAGTCATTCAACGTTTTATAAAAAAATGACAAGATAGGTTATAGGTCCCTGGCTCGAGTCCCAAGAGCACACTTTACTACTTAACTGAAAAGATTTTTAAATTAAAAAAAAAAAAAACAAGCATTCTCATCATCCTCCATATATAAATTATCCCAATAGTGAATTCGATAACTTTTTATTGTTATTAAATTTCTCTTTTTTAGTTTATCTATTATACGAATAAAACTTTTATTTAGCTAAATACTGAATAAAGCTTAATAGTGTTAAGTATTAAATCGTTTTTTTAATATCAGATTTATTGCTAATTAAGTCGCTTGGTTTTATAAACTTAAAGTCAACATCTTTTTTTTGAAAAACCACCAAACACTTGTTAAAACGTAGTGAAATTTGGCCCTTACCAAGCACTCCTCCTGGGATGTCTCGCTTTAAAACTTCAACGCTCTACCAACCAAGATACACGCGACTTAAAATCAACATCTTAAATATATTAAGAAAAATAATTTAGGTGCATACTTGTTTGTGTAATAATGATATAACTTTATTATTAGAAATATTTGTTTTTTTTTTCAAATAATAGAAATATTTTGTTAAAACACCTCAAATAACTCAAAATTTGTAAAACTAATCATTTCCATGTTTTTTCTTGAAAATGATTCATAATGACAAAATGCTCTTTATCATTTCAACTATTTCAAGCATGGTCTTTTTTAAAAGAAAAGGTTATTTCACAAAAAAAAACAATGAAGGTAGTTTGTCAAAAATGAGGTAAAAAAACAATGAAGGATTAGATTTCCAAATTTTGGTTTTCGAAAAGTCTTTTTTAATCAAATCACTCCCTTATTATTATGATAAAAATATTTGTATAATATATGTATAACATATTAACATATATTTACAAGAAATTAAAATGATAAAATTATTATGATAAATAATTTATTTTTATAATTCTTAAAAAATAATTATTTATTTATTAATTTTATGAAACTAAAATAAAATATAGAAAATTATTAATTTTAAAAATAATAGATTATTGAAAAACCAAGAAGAATAAAAAATATTTCATGTTTTTAAAATATTTTTGAAATGTTCTATGTGGATTTTAAAAATAATTTAAAATATTTTGTACATATTTTAAAATATTTTGAGCTTTTCTATTCAGAAAAAAATTTCAATAATTCAGAAACAAGTTGTACATAAATGAAAAAACAAACTATTTAAAGTCCAAAGCAATTTGCTTTAAAAAAAAAGCAAAAAGAAAAAGAAACAAATACCCCTAAGAAACTTTTTTTTTTTTTTTACTTATTACACTAAAATATAACTATTAAATACAACCATTAAATTCAAACCATATTTTGTCATCATCAAAACATGAGATTGATAAAAACTCTCAGCTTAAAAAGTTATAAATGATGGGTCTTAACGAGTGAATGACCTCATCAATGTTCATTACCATTCATGTATGTGATTGTGTCAAAATGCGTGTGACCATCATTACTCACATTTATGTGTGAGTAAATGAAGGCAATTAGAAGCCTATAAAAGGCTTCTTCGTATTTGTATTTTGATATCCTAGAGAAACAAGTTCTCTCTTCACTTATTCCTCTCTTCATCTCTCTCTCTCTCTATCTATCTCTCTCATTCCCTTCTTTCATTTGATATACAAAGAGAAAATATACTTCTCTTTACTCAAGTTCACATTTTATAATAATTTTCACAACATGTTATTGACACGAGCTTGCTCTCAAGGTAATTTCTTAACCCTAACTTGAAGTTATTTCGATTTTTTATATCTATAGTTATATTTGGTTTTGATTGTAAACCAAAATCTATATTGCTATCTGTCAAAATCGATCCTAATACACTATTATCAAAAGTTTGTCAACAATGCCAAATCTCACAAAACTTGAATTTGTGGCACCTGACATTACTGGAAAAAAACTATCTATCTTGGATTCTTGATGCTGAAATACATCTTAACGCAATGAATCTTGGAGCTGCCATCAAAGAAGGAAATCAAGCATCCTTGTAGGATCACACAAAAGCGCGAATTTTCCTTTGGCACCATCTCCATAGAGATACTTTTGAATAGTCACAGCCTTACAAGAAAGGACCCTCACTCTATGGAATGAGTTGAAAGGAGATATAATCATCAGAAAATGCAATTCTCCCAAAAGCTCTATAATTTATTACGCACCTAAGGTCAGAAGATTTTAAAACAAGCCACAATATAACTCCGTATTATTTAAAAATTACCCCGCTAGAGTTTCTAAGTGGTAAGAGAAAGTCACAGGTTAAAAATGCTGTAAAAACCTTCACCACATTTCACACCTCAAATGGGCTTCTGCAGCAAGTGATCAAGAGCGTAGATTTAAGAAATACCTAAATCGGAGCATCATGTCTTCTACGCTGAGCAAAATAGTGAGCTTTTGATGAGAAATCGCCAGTCTCGTCCAACTGGATCTAAACCATTCCTTTAAGTGAATGTGATATCGTCTCAAACCCGTGGACATGGTCACGGTCGTGGCCGTGGAAGGAATTTTCAATGTCATGAACCCTATGGTAGTAATCGCTTCAAAAAAGGAAAATCTCATGGAACCACTAGAAGTGGAATAATACCGAGGTGAAACAAGAAAATAGGAAGTATATACAAAATACACATTCCAAGGCTCATGAGAATAATTTTCATAAATGAGGTATGAAAGGGCATCGGCACGTGACTGCCGATGCCCAAACATTCGTCAACCCTTACTGGCATCAATCAAAGAAAAAGGAAAAGAAATAGAATGAACTTTACTGATAGAAATGGACTAGACTTAACTTACTATGATACTAATTTCTTTGGAGGTCCGAGTGAAAAAACGAACTATTTGATGAATGATGAAAATACTGCTACTAAATGACGCTTTTTATATCAAAATTAAATAAAATCTATTTTTTTATTACATCCATTACTTATTTACATTATCTATAGTTTTTATTAGATTTATCTCAAATCCATGTGTTATTGATCTCAAGATGAATGAGGGTGATGTATGTCTTGCTAACTGTGCAACCTCACACACAATTCTTCGAGATAAAAGATACTTTCTAGATTTGACGCTAACAAATGTCAATGTAAGTACCATATATGGTGCCGCAGTTTAATCAAGGCCCGGAAGAGCAAACATAATGCCAACAAAATTAGAACTAGTCCCACATCAACATATGCTGATATTCTGAAGCAAATCCCATAATTGTTTCATTTTTAAAAAGATATCCGGCATGTTCGATATTATATTAAACTATGAATGAAGGTAATACGTAATGTCTTCACATTACCTCTATCGCTTATGGTGGTGCTGAAACTTATAATGAAAAAACCCTGATTCGCTCCGGGGTTATACTCATACAAATATAAAGCCTACTGAAATACATATGTTGTCGCGGAACTGGTTTAACGACCCAAAGACTTTGTTCTTTGGCAGCGACAGTCGGGTCACTTCCCAGTCCTCAATGATGCGAACATAACACTCACATGGGCATCCACTAAAGATCCAAAAGACTTTTCGGGCCAATGAATACCCATGTTACTTCTACTCACAAGGTAAATTAATAGTTAGGATCATCCTTTAGCAAGTCATATTTGAGTCACCGCCTTGTGACGCCCTTAAAATCCGTGGGTCGCTGATCAACCATCAACCCACTAAACCCGCGGATATTAAGCAACCTGGATACCACATCGTATGTCCCATTCATCGGGACCCATCATTTCAACATTTCATCACATCAACACCAACCAAGCAAGTCATCACAAGATCAAGTAATAACACCTTTGAAACTCAAGTTTAAACCATACATTTCATCATGTATCATGGACAATCATATCAACATGCATATAATTTCCATATAAACGCATATCCAAATGTCAATACATTAGTACACATATCAACATTTCATTACATCAACACTAACCAAGCAAGTCATCACAAGATCAAGTAATAACACCTTTGAAACTCAAGGCCAATTGTGACATATAGATGCCCACAAAACAACCCACACAAATTCAGAACAAGCTTATATAACAGGCCCCAAACAAGCCATATGCAAGCTTCAAATAGTCCCTAAGAATCCTCGCCAAGTAGAACTCTCAAGTTCACCTAAGTGAGTTCGGGCGACAAATGCCGTGATCCAATTTTTTGCTCCTGTGTCTGGCCGGGTGAACCAGCCCTCACCTAGGCAAACCCCTTCACCTTGGCGAGTCTTCCTTCGCCTAAGTGAAGAGCCAATCTTCTTGGGGGAAGACTATCTCGCTAGGTGAAGCCACCTAAGCAAAGAACATCGTTGGAACTCGAAAATCTCATTTTTTTTCTTCACCCAAACAGACTCTGAAACGTAAAACCCCTTTTTCTCAGCCCAAAGGTGGAAAATAAACCAATGTAAGAAGAATCCCTACCTCGCGTTTATAAACACAGGTAAGCCTCCAGAGTCTCGAACCCTCCACCCTTGAGCCGGGCAAATCCCTTTCCGCATGTACGCATACCCCTCGTCGATGCGGTGAACTTTTGTTCTTGGCTCGATGAAATCCAACTGACGAAACTCCGATGATCATGAAAAGCTTGGCTCTCTCTCCCTCTCTCCCGTAGAAGCCAGAAAATCAAAATGGGAAGAATGGGATATTTTTCCCCAAGCCCCTCACTTAAGTCTCAGCGCAGCGGCCTCACATCAGGCTAATGGTCTCAAGGATTTGTCCGAAGTTCGTTCTTCCCGAAACGATTTATTTCATCTCGGTTCAAGTTCAAATTATTTTAAATGAACTTTACTTGAATTATTTCCCAAAATCTCATTTTCTGGGTTTTACCGGACAGCCGTCACCTTGAAATTCGTGAAAAATCCGACTATCTCGGAATTCAACGAAATTTGTCTAAGTAACTAGATTTCATGGTAGATGAATCTAACTAAGTGAGATCCATTCGGCCATCCGAGATCTGGAAATTCGAAGCATGTACTGCATCAGATAGACAATTTACCGTTTTGCCTATTTTAAAAAATTTACCCAGGTTTTACATTCTTCCCCCCTTAAAAGATTTTCGTCCCCAAAATTCACACACATGCACATCCAATCACATGCATATGCAACAGTCATTTAATACCAAATGACTAAAAACATACCTTCATCCCCAAATAGGAAAGGATAATCTGCACACATAATGTCTTCACGTTCCCATTGCCGCTTTTCCACTCCTGTCGCCAAACACCTTACTAAATTTCATAGTCTTGCCTTCCCTCGCAAAAAACCTTAATCCCAACTATCCATGATAGTGGCACCGATTTTCTCCTCGAAGGTTCCATCTGCATCAACAACAAGCTAGCCCCAATCCACTACATGAGTCGGATCTGGAGTGTACTTCCGGAGCATGGAGACATGGAATACCAGATGAAGACTCGATAAGATTGGTGATAAAGCCAACTAGTAAGCAACTGTACCTACCCTCTCGAGTACCTCGAAGGGCCTAATATACCTCGATGATAACTTTCTCCGCTTGCCGAACCTGACCACTCCTCTCTTAGGCATCACCTTCAAGAAGACATGATCTCCAACCTCAAAATCTAGAGGTCGCCGTCGTCTGTCGGCTTAGCTCTTCTATTGGTTGTGAGCCATGAGAAGACTCTATCGTATTAAATCCACCTTCTAAGAGGTGTCTCTAACCAAACTTAATCTACCTGCAGTCTCTTCTCCCACCTTCGTCCAACAAACGGAGAGCTCAACAAGTGCCTCCCATATAATGCCTCATAGGTGTCATTTGTATGCCTTCACCGATAACTATCACAGAGCTAATCCACTAAGGGTAAATGCTCTTCCCATCTACCTCGAGATCAAGGACCTGTGTCCGTAGCATGTCCTTAAGATGTCCTCTATGACTGACATTATTCGGGATGAAAGCATACTATCATCAACTGTGTCCCCATGACTCGTTGGAAACTCTTCCAAATATGAGTCGTAAACCTAGGATCCCGATCCTATACTATGGATACTGGCACTATGTGTAATCGGACAATCTCCCGCACGTACAACCTGCAGAGTGTGAAGGTCATCCGCACAGCTAGAAAGTGTGCCAACTTTGTAAGTCGGTTCACTATCACCCACACCGTGTCATACCCTCACAATGTCCATGACAAGTGAGTCACAAAATCCATCGTGACATGTTCCCACTTCCACTAAGCATCCGCCAAAGGTTGAAGTAATCCCGTTGGCCTCTAGTGCTTAGCCTTTACTTGCTAACACGTGAGACATCGACGAACAAAGTCCTCAACATGTTTCTTCATCCCACTCCAGTAATACATGTGACGAAGATCATGGTACATTTTCGTGCCACCTGGGTGCAAAGCAAAACGAGAACAATGAACTCCCCGGCGATTTCCTTCAAATCGCGCAACCGGACAACTACAACCGCCTTTATAATCAAGACTACCATCCGTGTGAATGGCCTAGACTTCATCACATGTACCCGACCATACCCGGTCCCTGATGGACAATATCTCTATGTCCTATCCTTATGACTCGAACACTCTGCTCAATAAGGATGGCGTAGCCACTAAACTCCCTAAAGTACCTTGAGCATGTCCCATGTAGTGCAGCCCGAACTGCCCCACAACATCAAGCATCTGCTACTCTTGAGAGGCCACACTAGCCAACACTCCTCGCGTGACTTTCAATGAGTTCATCACCACCACATTTTCTCACGGATGCTAATGTAAAGCCAAAGTGTCAAACATCCGCTCTGATACCCATCCATGCTGCTCTCATGTCGAGGTCCCGCCAGGTGAAAAATGTACTCACTCCCCACCGCCCCCTGCGGGTCAAAAACACCTCGAACCTCACCGTATAGATACCGGGCGCCAAGCCATTAAGGCAAAGACAATGGCCACCAACCCATGTCACGGTGGTAACTCTACTGTGGTTTTAACTACCGAGAACACACTACTACCCCTCATGTGACTACATCAAAACATAACCAAGTCCGTCCTTCGAGGCATCACAACACATTATGTACCTCCGTCCCCCTCTCCTGAACTATCATAACAGAGCCCGAAGTAAGAGTCCTCTTTAATTCCTGGAATGTCCTCTCACACAAGCCATTCCACTAAAACTTGACCCCCTTTCGGGTCAATCTCATCATAGGTGCATCTAATCAGGAGAAGTCCTCAATGAACCTCTTGTAATACCCTGCCAATCCCAAGAAACTATGTATCTCGAAGACTGACTTCGGTCTCTCCCAGCTCATAATTGCCTCAACCTACTCCAAGTCCATGGATACACCCGAAGCCGATACTACATGCCCCAAGAATTTCACCTTAGTAAGCCATAATTCACACTTACTCAATTTGGCATACAACGAATGGTCTCTCAAAACCTGGAGCACAATCCTCAAGTGACCCTCATGCTCCTCCTCAGACTTGGAGTAGATCAACATGTTGTCAACGAAGACCATGACGATCAATCTTAGGTCGAATACCCTACGTGATGAGACCCCGCAAATGCGCTGGAGAATTCGCCAATCCGAACCGCGATCACTATGAACTCAAATGCCCATAGTCACGTCCTCAACCGCCTTAAGGATATCTACTTCCTTACCTCAACCGATGGTAACTAAGCATGAGATCTATCTTAGAGTAGACCCAGGCCCTCGATCAAACAAATCATCAACTTAAAGCGGCGGTTTTTTCCTTGGCGAGTAACTTCTTATTCAACTCGCTGTAGTATATGCATAGCCGGAGCGTCTAGTCCTTCCTCTTGGCAAACAACATCGGCGCCCTGCGGCGTTCGCCTAATAAAACCCCTATCCAACCATTCGCACCGACTCGAAGTTCTCGCAACTACTAAGCCATTCTACGGAAAGAAACAGATGATAAAACTAGTGGTGCAACTCAATAGTGAAGTCTACACCCCTACGCAGTAGATAATCCCGCAGTTTAACTTGGGAAAATATCCTCATACTCGCAAAAACCCCGAGGGGCACTCAACCTGCCTTGCCTCATCCTCTGTGGTAAGGTCATTAGCCAACCCATCAACCGGCCCGTGCCATTTAGAATCGTGACACCACTGGGTAAAAACATCGTGCTTATCCCCCCGAAACATAACATAAACATTATCCTGTGTAGGCATAATCCTCCTATGATCACAATCGACATTACTGCAAAGCGCTAACAAGTCCATCCTAAGGATGACATGACACTCTAACATGTCCATGACCCTAAGGTCCACAGTGAGTAGAATCTCTAAGATCTTTAACTCATAATCCCGACATATCTAATCAACTCTCACCCTAGTTCCTAGTAGAGAACTCACATGCAATAATTTCTAAGGTTTCAACTTAAGCCTAAATCTTTTCACACATGATGCATCACAAATGAATGAGAGATGCACCGTAATCAAACAACACTCTTTGCCCATAAGAAAAAGAGTATAAATGTACCCGAATGATCGACCGATCTCGCAAGTTCAATCTAGCGCGTGATTTGCGTAGACACACCCCAGTCCCCGAAGTCCTAGCCAGGAGCTCCGCCTCGACCCGACTCCATACCCCTCGGCCCATTCGCCGATCGTGAAGTAGTAGGTCGTTGCAATGCCCGACCGACACGGCTCCTCCGCCCACGGTGAGGTAAGGAGGAACAAATTGAGTCTACTAAACATCCCATCGATGACCTGATCATGCGCTATTCCATAACTCTAGATCCCTACTCTAAGCGACAATCCCGCTTCCAAATTAAGCTCCGTGCAAAGCCGCAATAGAAACACGCCCTTTGGCCCGACCGGCTAGGTAGTCCCGAACGCTCCTATCTTCGGGATGACTGACCTCGGCCTCGTGCCTTGGATAACGCGCTCCGTCCCTCGAAAAACCCTACAAGCAGGTCCTCGCTTCTTCCCTGAACTAGAAGAATAAGGAAGCTGGCTCTCCTTCCCTTTATCTTTGACGCTCGCATCCCAGATGCTCCGTGTGTCGCCCACCTCCCTCTAAATGGCCATAGCTATCTTAACCATCAAGTCTATATCTTGTAGAAGAAGTCCCACAATTTTACCTTGGATGGACAATTTCAAAAACCATCCTCAAACTTTTTTTCACTTCGCCATGTCCGCGGGCCACATAATCATTACCGAAACGTCTACCCGGAACTTTAACCACGTGATTCGAGCATTAAGTCATCGCTTCCTTTGTTTTAGTTCTAGGAACTCTCGAGCTTTTACATGTCGAGCAGATGTGCCGGAAATACTCGCCAAGGAAGAGATCCCGAAACTCTTCCCATGTCATCGCCTCCAGTTCGAGGCTTCAATTCAATCCCACCATACTGGGATTCACCGCCTGATGGAATGCATCTAGCCTTTTCCTCATGGCATCTGAGTGACTCCATAGCCTCAAAATCTTGCCAACTCACGGAACCAATGATCAACTCCACCTGCCCCTCCTCCCTTGAAGGTCGGGAGAATGATGTGCCTTAAACCTCTAGAGGTTACTCGACCCTCCTTAGCTCACAGTTACACTAGCATGTACAATGATGGTAGCCACAACACTCGCCTGTGCAATGGTAGTAGTCGCAGCACCAATAGCCTCCATGAAGGCTTGTTAGTCAAATGCCTGGGTGGGTGGTTGGTCGCTGCTCGCCACTACTCCCTGCTCCTCTTCCTGACTAGCCATCTACATATGTCAAATAGCAATTTAGTCATATATAGTATCCCAAAGAAATAGGGATCAAGTATAGACTTTGAGGTTTCTCTCCCTTATCTAACTAGTAATGCATGCAAAGTTAAACACACTGAGCACTACATCCCGAACTATCCGGGGCTGTTTTTTACCGAACCCCCTAAGGTTATATTTTCTAACCCTAGTGTTCCTCTTTTTTCATATACAATTAACCATGTATATTATTCACACGACACACAACACACAATCATGTAGCCTATTAAGCACCAAACATGAAATGCATAATGAATGTAATGGTCTAAACCCATGCCCATCAAGCCCTAGGAAATCGCATTGCTATGCTTTGATATCAAGCTATGATGCCCTAAAATCCAGGCGGTCCGTTGATCAACTATCAACCCATAGAAAACCTGTGGATATCGCGAACCCGGAGCACACATCATGTGTCCCATTCATCGGGACCCATCATTTCATATAACCGGACAGAGCCCTTTTTGTGCTAGGAGCTCTTCCAAACAACCATTTTGCATAACATATAGTACAACAGGAAAAAAACAGCACTTAGTATCTGTTCCGGGTTCGCCTAGGCGAAGCACACCTTCGCCTAGGCGAGATAGAGCTTAAAACCTACATGAATTTCACAAATAAATCCCATAAGAGTTTTGAGTTCAACTCTTAACATGTTATTACATGCCATCATCTTCATTTGTTACAAAATAAATGTTAATAAAGTAATTATAAAGCCACAAGACGCTTTACTCACAGGGCTCCCGATGAGAGTCGCCCACCTACGCTTGTCCCACACCCGAACAGTTATCCCATATAAAAGCCACGTCCACAAAGCAATTCCTACAGAGGCTACTCCCCACCTAAGTGCACATGCAATGCTTACGCTTAATAATTTTCACATTCACATCACAATTCCCAAAAAGATATGCAATCCTAGGTTGGAATTCTACATGTCATGCCATGAAATGAGATTAGACTCACTCATGCACCATGCTTAAGTCTTTACCGACTCCCATCATACTTGAGTCTTTACTGACTCCAATCACACCATGCGATGCCCATGTGTGATAAACCGTCATTGATGGATAACATCCAATGATCATTTTAAAAAAAAATCATTTGTTTATAAACCAAAAGCTTTTTGGATGTTACACCATAAATGATCATTTCATTTACAAAACTCATGTGTCTTTTCGGGCAACGAATTTTCAAGGTCTCACCGTAGCTGGCGCAAATCTTCCAATACTTTTTGACTTTCACCGTTGAGTGTCTAAACCATCCGAGCCTTTCTACCCCGTGGAGTGAGCTCAGCCCTTTCTTTCTATTACCCGATTACGCTTTTACCATTTCATAAATCAGTAGTGACTTTGTTTCGACTTCGTCCAATCCAGCATCGAGCCCACCAATCAATCACCTAATGTGGTGTTGATTATAATCATGCACTCACACCCATGAAGTGCGATGTTTCTGTGCATATTCAATGCGATGCGCCACCGCATGTCAATGTCATGTTCCATATGCAATGCATGCCACATGGACAATTTAAACCATACATTTCATCATGTATCATGGACAATCATATCAACATGCATATAATTTCCATATAAACACACATCCAAATGTCAATACATTAGTACACATATCAACATTTCATCACATCAACACCAACCAAGCAAGTCATTACAAGATCAAGTAATAACACCTTTGAAACTCAAGGCCCATTGTGAAATATAGATGCCTACAATACCTGTGAACGAGCTATATAACAGCCCAAACAAGCCATACAATGCATTTCAAATAGTCCTAACTTTGTCGCAGTTATCCCCGTGTTCGCCAAAGCTCGCTTGTTTAGGCGAACCAAACAGATCCAATTTTGCTCCCTGGGCTTCTGCTTAGGTTATCTAACCTTCCCTGCAGAAGTCTTTCTTGCCTAGGCGAAGAGCCAATCTTCCCGAGGAAGATTCATGCCTTCGCTGTAGCAAAGAACATTATTGAACTCAAAAAATCCCGATTTTTCCTCACCCAAACATAAAATTTAAAACGAAAAACCCTGATTTTCAGCCCTAATTGGAACATAAACCATGCAGGAAGAATCCCTAACTCGAGCGTAGAAACACAGTAAAGAAGCCTCCCCTACCGGGAATCTTGATTTCCATAAATCTTCTCCTTCGATCTCTACGAAATCCCTTATTTCCCAGATGTTTCACTCTTTTGTCGATGCGGTGAACTTTTGTTCTTAGCTTGATGAAATCCGACTGATGGAGCTCCAAGGATTGTGGAAAGAAGCTAGCTCTCTCCTCTTCAGAAGCCGTAAAAATCGTACCGAAGAATGGGATATTTTCCCCAAGCCCTCACTTAAGTCTCGCGGAGTGGCTCGCACGCGCCCACATGTCCACGATCGTCCGGTCCGTTTCTACCTCCCAAACAATTTTTTATCCCGATTCAAGCAAAATTATTTTAAATGGTAATCTTACTTAAAATTATTTCCCAAAATCTCATTTTTCGGGTTTTACTCCGACAATCGCCCTCAAAATTCGTGGAAAAACTGACCGTCTCGAATTCAATGAAATTCATTTTGGTAACTAGATTTCACGAGATGAACTAAATCTGAGGTCCGTTTTCATCATCTCGAGATCCATAAATTTTTCAAGTGTACAACCTATACTATATCAAGTAATTCTACTGCTTGCCCATTTTCTAAAAAAATCAAATTTATTTGGGTTTTACAAGTCTTAGAAAGAATACATGTGGACATATGTGCACCTATCCAGCATCCACCATGTGGACCTTTCCATTACTTTTACGGTCTTCGATAGATGCCTCTACTAAGTGGTCACATGTTTGTCTTCTTTCGATTAAAGATATGTCGCTTTTCTAGGCTATCGCCAAATGATCAAATTAAGGCCATCGACATTATCCAATTAAGGCCATCATACTGACAATGCCGATGGGCTTACCTCCCAAACCTTGGCGCACTCATCGCATGTCGGGCTGAATAATTGTTAAGCAACTTGTTGCTCATACTCACAACCAAAACATTTTAGCGTAGTCCTTCATCAAACGGCCTCCCGCCCATTACGCTCGACTATTGCTAATGAAAACCAAATACCGACTTCTACCTGAAAGAAGGAACATGCTATATTATAGTATGCCGCAGTTTAGTCTCTCAGACTGACCAACAAATTTACCATGAATTCTCCCATTCACAAGTCATATCAAAGTAAACAATCGAACTATTTCTCATTTACGAATATTTGGTTGTGTAGTTTATGTACCAATTGCACCTACACAACACACTAAAATGGGTCCGCAACGAAGACTTGGGATTTATGCAGGTTTTGATTCTCCTTCTATCATAAGATATCTTGAACCCTTAACATGATATGTTTTTATTACCGCTTATGATTGTCATTTAACGTGAGAGTATTCCCCACTATTGTGGGGAGAAATCGCTCTAGAAGAACGACAAGAAATTAATTGAATGTATCTACAATGCTCTGATTTTTGATCCTCGCATAAATCAATATATGAACTAGAAGTTCGAAGGATCATTCATTTGCAAAATCTTGCAAATCAATTATCAGATGCATTTATTGATACAAAGAAAGTGACAAAGTCACATATCCCAGTTGCAAATGCTCCAGCACGGATTGATATCCCTAAAGGACAATTAGAAAATGAGTCTAAAATATGCTTAAAGTGTGAGACCTATTGGCTCAAAAGATATATAACTCTCTAGAAGAGAAGAACACAAAGGAGAATTGATGCCCCTAAAGAGGTACATGATAAACAAAAGGCCCCTATAGAGGTATATGATAAAATAAAATAAAATAAAAAGCCCCTAAAGAGGTATATGGTGAACAAGAGGCCCTTGCAAAGGAATATATTAAACAAAAGACCCCTGAAGAGGTTTAAAATAAAGAAATAGCCCCTGAAGAGGCACAAGTACTTGAAAATTATGAGATCTCAATAAATTATATGCACAATATAGAAAAATGGGATCAAAATAAAGTTGTTATCAATAATATTTTTGCTTTCCAAGTGACTTTCGACATCATAAGAAATGATGAAGATCCTGAGCGACAAAATGTGGAAAAATGTTGAAATAGAAATGATTAGCCAAAATGGAAATAAGCTATGCAGGCAAAATTAAACTCGCTAATGAAACAAGACGTTTTTACACCTGTAGTCCAAACACGTAAAGGTGTAAATCCTGGTGGGTACAAATGGGTATTTGTACGAAAGCGCAATGAAAATAATGAGATCATAAGATATTAAGCGTGATTAGTAGCACAAGGTTTCTCACTGACCGTATCACCACTTATGGCATATTCTCAAGCCATGGACGTAATTACCTTTCGCTTTTTAATAAGCTTAGCAATCTCTGAAGGACTTGATATTTTTCTCATGGATGTCATCACAACTTATCTATATGGATCCATAGATAATGACATATACATGAAAATCCCTAAAGGATTTAGATTGCCTAAAGCAAATAATACAAACCCTCATAGTATGTGCTCAATCAAATTACAACTATCTTTATATGGATTGAAGCAATTCGGATGCATGTAGTACAATCGCCTTAGCGAGTATTTATTGAAAAAAGAGTATGCAAATAACCCTATATGCCCGTGCATCTTTATCAAGAAATCAGAAACCGGATTTGCAATTATTGTTGTGTATGTTGATGATTTAAATCTTGTTGGGACTCTTGAAGAGCTCACAAAAACAAAAAATATATTTGAAAAATGAATTTGAGATGAAAGATCTTGGGAAAACAAAATTTTGTCTCCCCCTACAGATCGAGTATTTCCCTATTGGAATTTTGGTTCACCAAACGGCATATACTAAGAAAATTTTAAAGCGCTTTTATATGGATAAATCACACCCTTTAAGTTCTCCAATGGTCATTCGTTAACTTGAGGTGAAAAAAGACCCATTTCGTCATTTTGAAAAAGGTGAAGAATTACTTGGTCCTTAAGTACCATATCTTGCCATTTAGGATTCTATGTATCTTGCTAATCGTATTTCGCCTGCATATTGCTTTTCCGTCAATTTATCGTACTAGGTACAATTCCGCCCCAACCCAACGACATTGGAATGATATCAAACATATATTGCGTTATCTCCAAGGAACAGTTGATATGTGTCTATTTTACTCAAAGGAATCAAAGCAACAATTGCTAGGATATGCTGATACAAGATACCTTTCAGACTCACATAAGGTCATATCACAAACAGGGTATGTGTTTAATTATAATGGAACTGCTATTTCATGGAGATCCTCTAAGCAAACAATGGTGGCCACATCATCGAATAATTCAGAGACTATAGCAATTCACGAAGAAAGTCGTGAATGTCTATGACTAAGATCGATGATTTAAGAATCATGCGGACTCCCCTCTATCAAAGCCAATCCGGCAATAGTATTTGAAGATAATGTTGCATGCATTGCACATATCAAAAGAGGTTATATCAAAGGAGATATAACTAAACACATTTCTCCAAAGTTATTTTATACACATGAACCCGTATATGCGGTGAAATCGATGTTCAACAAATATGCTCAAATGATAATCTAGTAGATTTATTCATGAAGTCATTATAAACTTCAACATTCAAGAAGCTAATATACAAGATTGGAATGCGCCAAATGAAAGACATTGACATGAGGGGGAATATGTGATGCCCCAAAATTCGAGGGTCCGCTTGACACCATCAACCAAGTGGAAAGTCAGGATGATCGGTAACTTGATACCACACCATTGTGTCTCATTTACCTGGATTCATAATTTCAAAAAAAAAAAGGGACAGAGTCTCCTTTGTATGGAGAGCTCTATCCAAAACCCAACCTGTACAATAATATAATCACATGACCCATTTGGGGCCTAATATAACACAATGACCATATCGTCCATTTAAGGAGTAAAAATTTACCACACCGAGCTTCCATTTATCCACATTCATATAAAAACTATTAAAATAGTCCATAAGTGGGTTCAAGCATAACTTTACACATTAGTAGAAAGATGCCAAAATAATTTGTTCCAAATTATTTTACAAAAAAAAATTACAAAAGTAATTATAAAAGCCACACGTCGATTTTCTTCACCCTTGTTGCCCCGGATGAGAACCGTCAACAGGTGCAAGTCCAGCACTTGAAATGTTTTTCCCGTATAGCCATGCCCATAAGAGTAATTCTTACATAGGCTACTCCTCGCCTAAGTGTTCATGCAATGTTTACACTTAACAATTCACATTAACATTCCAAAAATAAGAATATGTCAATTCTAACTTGGAATTCTAAATGTCATGCTATGAAATGAGATGAGACTCACTCATGCACCATAACCCCGAGTCTTTACATAAACTCCCATCACACGCAATGCCAATGTGTGATAAAATAAATCCCTCATTGGTGGATTACATCTAATGATCATTTTTAAAACAAAATTCATTTGTTTACAAACCAAAACTTGTTGGATGTTACACCTCAAATGATCATTTCATATTCCAACCATGTATCTTTTATGGGCAGCAGATTTTGGAGTCTCACCGCAGGCTCTGCACGCCTTTTACACTTTTTGGACTTTCACCGTTGGAGTGTAATGAACCAGTAACCGGGTCTTTCACCTGAGGGAGTGTCTAGCCCTTCTTGCTATTACCCAACACAAGTTTTCCATTTCATGCAACTGTTTGACTTTGTTGGACTTCGTCCAACGATACCGAGCCCACCCATCAATCACCAAATGCATTGTTGATTCTAACCATGCACTCACACCCATGAAATACGATGTTCCCGTGCATATGCAATGTGATGCACCATTGTATGTCAATTTCATGTGTCATATGTAATGAATGTCATATGGACAATATAAATCATACACTTTGCCATGTATCATGAACAATTATATTACATGCATATAATTTCCAAAACAAACATTCATTTCAATGTCAATATATAAGCATACCCATATCAACATTCATCAAATAACAATTATCAAGCATGTTATCACCAATAAAGTAATAACACCTTTAACCCTCAAGGCCAATTATGACATATATAATGCCCATAAAAAAAAGCACACACAAACAGCCCCAAACCGACTCTTAAATTGGCCATAAAACCGGCCAAACAAGCCCTTAATAGTTCGGATTATTATTATTATTATTTTACCCAAACAGTCCCTAAACACTTTTTGGGACATATTACACACAATCACAAAACAATTCACAAAGTCGGCCATAACCAGGCCGCAAAATAGCCATTAAAGTCGTTTTAACACAGTCTAAACAACCCCTTAACAATCCGGATTGCTGTTTTTTAATCTAACAAATTCCTAAACACCTGGGACATATTACACAAAATCACAAAACAATTCACAAAGCCGGCCACAACCGGGTCGTAAAGCAACCATTAAATTCGTTTTAACATAATCCAAATGTACTCCTTTAATAGTCCGACTATTATTATTTTTTAGATCCAACAAATTCCTAAACACTTTGGGACATATTACAAACTATCACAAACACCACAAAGCCTAGCCACAATCAAAGCACACAAACAACCATTAAAGTCGTTTTAACATAGTCCAAATAGCCCTTTAAGATATCAACACAACAATCCTACCTTAAAACAACTCTAAGGTTGGAAAGAAACTAAGTAGGAAGAATTGCTACCTCAGAAAGCACAACAAGAGTTAACGGTAGCGAAAGGCTTCCCTAAATTAAAATCTTGATTTCCCAAAATCTCCTCCTTCGGGACCTTCGCGAAATATCTCATTTTTAGTACAGAAATTCGTCGCTGCATTTAACTTTCACTGGGCTTAGTTAATTCGATCGAAGAAACTCCATAGATCTGGAAAAGTTAAAGCACTCGGGCTCTCTCCTCCTCTCTCCCTTTCGCTCCACAGTTCTCCTAGTAGAAAAATCATATTTTCTGCCCAAAACCCTCACTTTTAACCTTATTTGACATTTTAGTTTCTTGGCTCACATCACACCACGTGTCCACAATTTATTCGGGTCTGTTTTTACCCTGAAATAATTTATTTCATCACGGTCTAAGTTCAAATTATTTTATATGAACTTTATTTAAGTTATTTCCTAAAATCTCGCTGGGTTTCATTGACACCGCTTGTCTCGAAAATGTGAAAATTCGACCTGCCTGGAGCCCGACGAAATTGCCTAGGTAATTAGGATTTCAAGATCTATCACAACGATGATGTCCGTTTTGTCATCTGAGATCTAGAAAATTTTCAGGTTTTCAACCTATACTATAGCAATAATTTATCGTTTTGCCTTTTTTCAGAAAAATTTCAATTTTAACCGGGTTTTACATTCTTTCCCCCTTAAAAGAATTTCATCCAAGAAATTCAAATAAACAAACACATACAATCACATGCATATGCAATAGTCATTTAATATCAAATGACTAAAAACAAACTTTCATCCTCAAATAAGAAAGGATAATTGGTACGTATAGTGTCTGGCTCTCTTCCCATGTCAGCTCTCCTCTACTCCTCGCCGCTACCACAATACCTTTTACTAACTTCACGGTTCGCTTCACAAAAATGATCCCCATCTATCTATGATATCGACATCCCTCCCTCGAAGGTTCCATTCGCATCAACAATAAGCTCGCCCCAATCAACCACATGAATCGGATTTGGAGTGTACTTCCAGAGTATGGAGACATGGAATACCGTATGAACACCCGATAGACTTGGTGGTAATGCCACCGGTAAGCAACCGTACCTACCCTCTCGAGTACATCGAAGGGCCCAATAAATCTCGGTGATAGCTTTCCCTGCTTACCGAACCTGACCACTCCTCTCTTAGGTATCACCTTCAAGAAGACATAATCACCCACCTCAAACTCCAGAGGTCGCCGCCGTCTATCAACGTAACTCTTCTACCATCTCTGAGCCATGAGAAGACACTTCCATATCAATTTCACCTTCTCTAATGTTTCTCTAACCAAATCCAGACTCATAGAGGTTCTTTCTTCCACCTCCGTCCAACAAACCGGAGATCGACAAGGCCTCACATATAGTGTCTCACAGGGTGCCATTTGTATGCTCACCGATAAATTACCGTTGTCGGTGAAATCCACTAAAGGTAAAATGCTCTTCCCAACTTACTCCGAGATAAAAGGACGATGCCCTAGGCATGTCCTCTAAAGTCCATATGGTCATCTCCGGACACCGTCCATTCGGGGATGAAAAGCAAAGGTTCATCATCAATCGCGGTCCCCATGACTCATTAATAGGGCGCAAAATCTTCCAAAAACGGAAGTTGTAAACCCGATCCCGATCCGATACTATAGATATTGGTACCCATGCAACCGAACAATCTCTCATATGTACAACCTTCAGAATTCCCCAAGAGTGAAGGTCATCCGCACAGGCAGAAAGTGTGCCGACTTAGTAAGACAATCCACTATCACCCACACACATCACGTCAAGAATGCTCCATGGTAAGCTGGGTCACAAAATCCATCATGATATGCTCCACTTCCACTTAGCTACCTCCAAGGGCTGGAGTAATCCCGCTGGCCTCTAGTGCTCAGCCTTTACTTACTCACACATGAGACAACGATAAGCAAACTCCCCAACGTGCTTCTTCATCCCACTCCAGTAATACTATTGACGAATATCATGATACATTTTCATGCCACCTGGATGCACGTGCCAAAAACGGAGCACGGAACTCCTCGAGGATCTTAGATCTTCCGACTAGGAAACCACAACCCTCCCCCTATACCAAAGGCTACCATCCGTGTGAATGGCCTAGCCTTCGTCACCTATATCTAATCGTACCTGGTCCTTGATGGACAATATCTTCGTGTCTTATCCCTGGGATTCAATCACTCTGCTTAGTAGGGAAGGTGTAACCACTAAACTCCCCAAAGTGCCCTAAGCATGACCCCCTGTAGTGCAGCTCGAACTATCCCACAGCCTCGAGCATCTGCCACTCTCGGGAAGCCACACTAGCCAACACTCCCTGTGACTTCTGGTTGAGTGCATCAGCTACCACATTTGCCTTACTGAGATGGTAATACAAAGTGAAGTCATAGCCTTCCAGATACTCAATCCACTGCCTCAAGTCAGGTCCCGGTTGTAAAAATGTATTTCACACTTCAAGGTCCGAAAAACACCCGAATCCACACTGTGATAGATAGGGCACCAACCAAGGCAAAGACAATGGCCGCTAACTCATGTCGCGTATCATTCCACACCAGCTTCGCCCACCAAACTCACCTCCTTCCAATTCAATCTCGTCATAGGTGCAGCTAATCGAGAGAAGTCCTCAATGAATCTCCTGTAATACCCTGCCAATCCCAAGAAACTGCATATCTTGAAAACTGCCTTCAGTCTCTCCCAACTCATTTCTGCCTCAACCTTTTCCAGGTCCACAGATACATCCGAAGCCGACATCAAATGTCCCTAAGAATTTCACCTCAGTAAGCCAAAATTCACACTTATTGAATTTAACATACAACCTATGGACTCTCAAGACCTGGAAAACAATCCTCGCTGACCTCATGCCCTCCTCGACATGGAGTGCATCAAGATGTCATTAACGAAGACCACAACGAACTGATCTAGGTAGCGTTTGAACACCCTATGCATGAGATCCATGAATTCCCCGCCGCATCATCAAGTCAACCGTAAATGGCATCACTGCGGAACTCAAAATACCCATATCAAGGCCCTAAACATCGTTCTTAGGGATATCCGCTCTCCCTAACCCTTAACCCGATGGTAACCTAAGTAGAGATCTATCTGAATAAACCCACACCCTCTCAACTCGATCAACAAATCATCAATCCCCAAGAAGGGGTACCTATTCTCGATAGTAACCCTATTCAATTCGTATAGCTTATGCATAGCCGGCGGTGTTGTCCTTCTTCTGGAAAAACAAAGATCGGTTAATTCTAAGGTGAAGTGCTCTATTGATAAAACCCTCGTCCAATAATTCCCGTAATTTGACTTTGAGTTCCCGCAATCCTCAAAGAGCCCATTCTGCGTGGAGTCATAGGAAAAAGGCGGCGATCAGTGTGCAACTCAATAATGAAGCTCCACATCCCTTTACTTCGAGTAATCCCGGTAGTTCATCAGGAAAAATGTCCTCATATTCACAAACGGTCCGAGGTAGACCCAACACATGTCTCGCCTCGTCCTCCAGGGTAAGGCTTGCTAGCCAACCCATCATCTACCTATGCCATTTAGAGTCGTACATGGCTTGGGGTAAAGCATCGTGCTTATCCCCATGAAACATAACACAAACATCATCCCAAAGGAGTAGGCAGTAACCCTCTACGACACAATACAATCAATGACGACTAAGGTGTCGCCAACCGCTCATCCTAAGGATGACATAAAACTCGACATGTCCATGACCTTAAGGTCCACCGCGGAGGGAGAATCCTTGAGATCTCTAACTCACAATCCCGACATATCTGATCAATGTTCACCCTAGTTCCTATGGGAGAACTCACATGCAGTGGCTCTTCCAAGGTTTCAACCTCTAAGCCCAAATCTTTCACACATGATGTAGCAATAAAGGAATGAGATGCATAAGAATCAAACAATACTCTTGCCCATAAGCGAGAGAGTAGAAATGTACCCTAAATAACTGACTGATTTGCAATCTCATTCTGAGGTGTGATGGCGTAGACACGCCCCTGGGTCCCTAATGTCCTAACTTGTAAGCCTTGGCCTCAACCTTGACCCATGCTCTAGCCTACCTGGCCTGATCGTGAAGTAATAGGGCCTACGCAGGCCTAATCCATGATTCTGCTCCTCCGGCCCATGGTGGGGTAGGGAGGAACAAAACCCGAAGCCTCCCATAATCATCTCCACTAATTACTCAGACTGGGTGTCCCATAACTTCGATCCTCGCTCCGAGGATAATCCCATCTAACATGTCCAAACTCGGTGGCAATAGAAACATGCTCTACCTCGGGTTAGAAGCCTGAAGTGTCTCCCATCTGGGACACGACCTTCGGCCTCAGTCCCGATAGTCACTATCCTTGTCCCCAAAACCTTTATAGTAGAAGTCCTTCGTCTTCCCTGAGCTAGAAGAAAAAAGGTCGGGCTCTCCTTCCTCTTTACCTTAACAACCGCATCCTGGATGCTCTGTGTGTTGTCCACCTCCCTCTCAATGGCCATAGCTGTCTTGACCATCGAGTCCAAGTCTTATAGGAGAAGTCCCACAATTTTACCCCGGATGGACAATTTCAGACCATCCTCAAACTTCCCTCACTCGCCATGTTCAGGCCACATAATCATCACGGCAGGCTAACTCGTGAACTTAGCCACAGCCACGTATTCGAGCACAATTATTGTCCCTTGTTTTAGTTCTAGGAACTTCCGAGATTTTGCATGTCGAGCAGACGCCGGGAAATTCTTACCCATGAAGAGCTCACGGAACTCTTCCCCGTATGTCGCCGTCTCAAGCTCCTCGAGGCTTCGGCTCCGCCCCACCATACTGGAATCGCCTCTAACCTGAATGTGGCTAGCTTTATCCTAAGAGCATCGTGAGGTGATTTCCATAGCCTCCAAGATCTGGCCGACTTATCTAACCAATGATCACTACCATCGTCCCTTCTCCCCGAAGGTCGAGGAGGGTGTGCCTCGAACCTCTTAGAGGTTACTCGCCTCCCGCTCCTAACAGACTAGCTATAATGGTGGCAAGAATAAAGACTGCTGAAAATAATGGTAGCGCCAGCAGTAAAGACCAATAGCCTTTATGAAGGCCTTGGCCGTCAAAGGCCTATGGTAAAGTGGGTCATTTGTTCCACCCACCGCCCCGCCCTCTTCCCCGACTAGCCCATCTTATGTATGTCGATAGCAAATGGAGTTTTGGCATAGTATAAAAATATGGGGATCAAGTTTAAGCTGAGGATTTCTCCCTCGTCTAACTAGTAGTGCATGCTAACCACTAATAGACTTCTAACATCCCGAACTATCTCTCGCTCATTCCTTTTCGAGCTCCCCAATAGCAGGCCTTTATCCTAGTGTTTCCCTTTTTCCATATACATTTTATCATGTATATAAATCACACAACACATAGCACACAATCATGTAGCATATTAGGGCACAAAACATGAAATGCACAATGAATGCAATGGTTTAGACCCATGTCGATCAAGCCCTAGGTAATCTCATACATATGCAAGTTGAAATGCCCCAAAATTCGAGGGTTCATTGATCATCCATCAACTCGCGGAAAGCCTATGGATATCGTGTAACTCGATACCACACCATTGTGTCCCATTTATTAGGATCCATAATTTAACAAAAATTGGACATAGTCTCTTCTGTACAGAGAGCTCTATCCAAAACCCAACCTATACAATAATACAATCACATGACCCATTCGAGGCCCAATATAACACATGATTGCAATGGGTCCATTTATGAATAAAAATTGACCACACCGGGCCCATTTATCCACATTCATATAAAAACATGTAAGACTATATTAAAAACAATGCATAAGGGTTCAATTACAACTTTACATATTATACATGCAAAAATAATTTGTTCCAAATTATTTTACATAAATAATACAAAAGTAATTATAAAAGTCACATCGTCGGCTTTCTTCATTCTCAGGGCTCCTGGATGAGAATCATCCATCGGCGTAAGTCCCAGACCTGAAATGTTTTTCCCGTGTAGGGTGAGCCACACCCAGTAGAGTAATTTATACAGAGATTACTCCCCTCTTAAGTGCACATGCAATGTTTACACTTGACAATTCACATCAACATTCCACAAATAAGAATATGCTAATTATAACTTGGAATTCTAAATGTCATGCGTTATGCAAAGAGATGAGACCACCAGGCACCATAACCCCCGAAGTCTTTATCGACTCCCATCACACAATCCAATGTTAATGTGTAATAAAATTCATCGCTGATGGTTTACATACAATGATCATTTTTAAAATAAAATTCATTCGTTTAATAAACCAAAACTCGTTAGATGTCAGACCTCAAATGATTATTTCCATATTCAAACCATGTGTCTTTTATGGGCAGTGGATTTTGGAGTCTCACCGCAAAGCTCCGCACGCCTTTTACACTTTTTGGACTTTCACCGTTGAAGTATAATGAACCAAGAGAACAGTTTTTCAAATTCGAGAGAGTGTCTAGCCCTTCTTGCTATTACCCGACACAAGTTTTCTATTTCATGCAATTGTGTGACTCTATTGGACTTTGTTCAACGATACTGTTTTCCAATTCCATCAATCACCAAATGCGGTGTTGATTCTAACCACGCACTCACACCCATAAAATGTGATGTTCCCCGTGTATATGCAATGTGATGCACCATTGCATGTCAATGCCATGTCACATATGTAATGAATGTCATATGGACAATATAAACCATACACTTTGCCATGTATCAGAGACAATTATATTACATGTATATAATTTTCAAAACAAAACATTCATTTCAATGTCGATATATAAGCATACCCATATCAACATTCATCAAACAAAAGTTATCAAGTATGTTATCACCAATCAAGTAATAACATCTTTAACCCTCAAGACCAATTGTGACATATATGATGCCCACAAAAAAAAGCCCACACAAGCAGCCCAAAACCGACTCTTAAACTAGCCATAAAACTGACTAAACAAGCCCTTAATAGTCCGAATTATTATTTTTCTTATCTAAACAGTCCCTAAACACTTTTTAGGACATATTACACACAATCACAAAACAATTCACAAAGTCGGCCACAACAAGGCCGTAAAACAGCCATTAAAGTCATTTAAACACAATCCAAACAACCCCTTAATAGTCCGAGTTATTATTTTTTTAATCCAAACTATCTCTAAACACTTTTTTTAGACATATTACACACAATCACAAAACAACCATTAAAACCGCCATTAAAACCGTTTTAACACATCCCAAACAACCCCTTAACAAATCGGACATTTTAATCCAAACAATCCCTAAACACTTTTTAGGACATATTACACACAATCACAAAATAATTCACAAAGTCGGCCACAATCGGACTATAAAATAGCCATTAAAGTCATTTTAACACAATCCAAACAACCCCTTAAAAGTCCGGATATTATTTTTTTAATTCATACAGTTCTGAAACACTTTTTGGAGCATATTACACACTATCACAAAACAATTCACAAAGTCGACTAATAATCGGGCCGCAAACAAATTTTTAAAGTCAAATGCTTTTAACACATTCCAACAATAGAAGCCCCTGGCACCTAACACAACAATCTTACCTTAAAACAACCTTAAGGTCGAAATAAAACCAAGAGGAAGAATCCCTACCTCAAGCACGCAGCATGGGTAAGAAGCCTCCTGCCCGAATCCCTCATTTAGATTTTCGATGAAATCTCTTATTTTTGGTATGTGCAAGATAACCCCTGGCCGAGCTCAGATGAACTTTCACTTTTTGCTCAATGAATTCTGATCGACGTAACTCTGAGATCTTCGAAAGAAGAACTTGGCTCTCTCCTCCTCTCTTCGCTCTTCCACGTCCTGCAATGCATAAAATCGTATTTTTCCGTCCAAAACCCTCACTTTTTAACATTATTTGACATTTGGGCCATTTGCCCATGTCCACAACTTATTCGGTCCATTTTTGCCAGAACAATTTATTTCATTCCTGCCTAAGTTAAAATTATTTTATATGAACTTTATTTAAGAGTTTCTCAATTTTCAAGACTTTCCTAAAAATCTCATTTTTGGGTTTCACCGACACTCGTCGTTCGAAAAACGTGAAATTCCGAATGAGCCAAATTACGAAATTGCCCTGCAACTAGATTTCGTAATAAGAATCCAGCGCGAGGTCCGCTTGGCTATCCAATATCTAAAAAATTTTTCGTGATTTACAACCTCGCATTGTATTATAATTACTGCTTAAGCATTTTTCAAAAACTTCAATTTTACACGTTTTATAGGAGTACACTATACATGATGTTAATGTATCAGATACTATTTTTCCTTCGTCTGTGATTCGGCCCCACTAGGTTTTACTAGCAAGGTTTTTAACGAAAGGGCTCTTAACAAACTAAGAATAATCAATATCATAATAATATTTGCATTTTCCTTCGCTAGGTTTTCCCACCAGAGTTTTTACTAGCAAGGTTTTAATGAGGTATGTTCTGTGATGGTCATTCAAGGGGGAATGTTATAAATGATGGGTCTGTAAAATGAGTGAATAATCATTAATGTGTTCATTCATCACATACACGGTCATGTATGTGATTGTGTCAAAATGCATGTAACCATCATTACTCACATTTATGTGAGTAAATGAAGGCAAAATTAGAAGCCCATAAAAGCGTTTCTTCTCGTCTTTGTAGTTTCCTGATATTCCGTATAAAAACAGTTTCGAGTTCCTCACTCTATCCTCTCCTCAGGGGCCCATCCCCATTACTTGTTTGTTGCAACATTCGTGTACCATTTCCCAAGAAGAGAATGGTTCTCTCACCGCCATAAGAAACCTCATTAGGCTCCAATAGGATCCTTGCCATGCTTTCCTCTAATGATGTTTGCCTTCGTCTTGTACCAATGAAAGGCAGCCCGAGGTTTGGAAACTTGCTTATAAATAGCATGTGAAGGAACAATATTTGAGAGCAGCGAGAGAAAAGCAATGAGAGAAGAGCAAACAGTAAAGAGAGAGAGATCATCTTTCAACCATAGAGTGCTGTTAGGTAGGTGTGAAATAGTTGTGGCTATCACCCTGAAGAGTAAGAAACATAAGATTTCACAAAGAGAGTACCGAGATGTAAACTGAGAGGATCATGGTAATATTCGGGCGTATGACCTCTTGTGCCAATTTCATCTCATAATGGATTATTTTCTTGAATTTGTCACATGGAGGTTTCCCTCATTCTGAGGGTTTTACCATGTTATATCGGGTGTCATTATTATCTTACCATCTTATTGTCTAAAGATTGGCTTAGCCATCCAACTACACTTTCATTTCTTGAAAATTGGCTTAGTCATCCATCTACACTTTCATTTCCCGAAGGTTGGCATAGCCACCCATCTACTGTTTTTATTACGTGGATTGATCCAACCTCCAAAACTGCTTATTTACATTTCAGAGGATTAGTACAACCACACAACTGATTATAATTTCAAGGATTGACATTGTCACCCATTTGTTGCTAACAATTACAGTGGATTGGCAAAGCCACCCAAATATTACTTGTTGTAATATTCCACACACTCACAATCTCAAATGACTCTCTTCATCTCTCTCTATCTCTCATTCACTTCTTTCATTTGATACAAAAGAAAATATACTTTTCTTTACTCAAGTTCATACTATAATACTTTCTACGACAGTTCTAAAATTTCATTATCAAGTATGGATAAAACGTGAATAAATTAAATATAATTTTATTGCAAAAGATTAAAATTTGTTATCACCTAATTTTACCACGGTGGAAAATATGTTATTCAATTAATTTGATTCAAAAAATCAACGAAGGGGACCATCGATATACTAAGGTAATAAGTTCAATGAGTGTCTAAGAATTTCATCAAATCTTCTTTTTCTTAATATAGTAATTGAAAAGTCGTTTACGAGATTTTGAATTTTTTTTTCTTGTAGAAGTCGTGTTATATGTTTTATAAATTTAAAAATATTTATGTATTAATTGAACAAAATATTAATTTGAAAAAAAAAACTTAAAAAAGCATAAGATAGATATATATATATATATATATATATATCATTTATTCAAATTAGCAAATCAATTTATAGAAACACAAAATCAAGAGCGCTTAAAAACGTTAAGATAAAATAAAGATCCACAAGTATCAAAGAAAATAATCTACCAAGACCTGCCATTACTCGACAATCTAACAATGTTCGAAATACCTAAGATTCTAAATCTATAGTATACTGCCCAACATGATTTAATTTAATAATTATGTTGGATCGAATTTTCCATACTACCAAATACGAAACACAGTTGCTTAACCTTCAACAACACAACTACCAAACAAATAACAGGCGAAAAACATGTAAAAAAATAAAAAAAAAAACAAATCCATATCGATAAAAATAAACCACTTTATCGAAAAGAATCAAATCTAATTAAAGAAATAAGATAAATGAATGATTTTAGGCTACAAATAACTAAAAAAATCACCCATCTACTCTAGCGATGAAGGGCCTAAACAAAAGAACAGAGAAAGAAAAGAATAGAGAAAGAGACATGGAGGCTACCCTCAAATCATACTTCCCTCCTTATAAGTTTCTATACTCCTTAATAAATGCGTTATATATGTTTGTTTTGTAGATTATGTGGAACTTTATAGTATCGTCTTTATAAGCTTAAAGCTTTGTAATTTCCCCTCATCAAAAAATTAAAAAATTAAAAATATGTGTACATAAAAACAGAAGAAGCCTAAACATTCTAAGCATTAATATCTTGGCCCCTCATCTGCTACAGAAATCAAGGAATTAGAGGAGATGGGTGAGTCCTACCCACTCATTCAGTCAATCATAACACATTATACACTTGCATTCTCTCTCTCTCTCTCTTCTCTCTTCTCTCTCTCCCCCCTCTCGCTCCCTCTCTCTCTCTCTCCCCCCATAAATCCGCAACCCACCTTTCTTCCAAAACCATCTTTAATTTTTCTTTTTTTTTTCTTGTAAATAAAAATAATTCCTATATCTCTACACTCACCCTTGTTTTCCTGACCAGACCAGTCCCATCCTCATCTTTGAGTTTTGTACACTTCTCTCTTCTACACCCTTATTTATCCAACACCCGGTTCTTTCTCTCTCTCCCGGAAAAATAAAAGTGAGAAGCATCTTCTCATCTTTCTTCTTTCTATCCATTTCCTTAAATTCGTGATCTAAATATTAAAAAAAAAACAGTACCTTCTTCTCTGGCTGAACTCGCTTTCATTTAGAATCGTGCTCCTGATCTGGAGGATCTGCAATTCTGCTCCTAAAATGTCACTGGACATCACCTCCGAACGTGTTTGTTATGTCCACTGCAACTTCTGCAACACCATTTTAGCGGTACCAACACTATTCTCTCTTTTCTTTTCTTTTCTTTTCTTTCTTTTCTTTCCTTTCTTTTCTCCTGCTCTTAAAATAAAATATAAATACAAATACAATTTCTTCTTCAATTACATGACATTCTCAAGGCTTTTCTTAGTGTTCTTCCAGCTAGAACTAAATTGATCACCAACATCATCAAGGGCTTTCAATTTAGCTTGGATCAAGAATAAAGCCCAGTATCTCCATGAAATCATGGTCATTTTATCATGAAACAGTTAAATATGGAGGAATTCATGAGATCAAAGCTTAGCGAGAAAGTGGGTAAAAGTTTTTCTTGACAGCCGAAAATATCCTAATCCAATTTGCGTAATGTCTTTGTTTTCCTTCTACTAAATTCCCATGGGCCGACATGGTAGTAGAATTACGTTATTCACAAGAATTGGCTCAAAAATCTGCATCACATGTCATATTTTATGATAGATTCTAACCAAATTTATGATGATAACTCAAATTAGAATAAGGGAAAAAAAATACTCACTGCGGAAAATAGAAGGAATTTCATTTACCTTGCAGCTATAATCAGAGACCCAGAAGATGAAAACCAAAATGCATTGATCACAACCTGAATCCAGAAGCCTTGATGACTGGATTCCCCCAAAGTAGCAGGAAAAGAAAGCCACTAAGCAATTCCTCTCATGGCAATATAAGGGTTTTACAGTCTGCAGAGCTAGGGTTACAGCTGTTCAGCTTCGACTTATTAGCTAGGGTTCTTCCCCTTTTTTTTATCTTTTTGGGGCAGCTTGCAGGTCTTTCACCAGTTTCATGTTTCATGTTATAAGTCAGATTGAATAAATTTCCTTGCTGTGGCTATGGACTCAATTTATGCATATAATTGATCATCTTTTTCATCAATGGCCTGATAGTACCAGTACTGATCACAGCTCACTCATACCATAGTACTGTTCCATGTGATGTAGTTCCTCAAAAAAAATTTCTCATCAAAAATTTCTATTTGGGTCTTCATTTTTTGTTTTGTTTTGTTTTTGGGCGAGGTGGGTTCTTCTGTTCCCACCAAGAAAGCTGTTGAATCATGGATCGGTGCAATTGAAGATAGGAACTCGGGTATTTCGTGTTTCCAGATTTTTTTTTATTTTTTTTTCGTTTCTCAACATCTGTAAAAAAAAAGGGGGTATTTTACTTTCTTTGAACAAGAAATTGTGGGAGAGAGCTGGCAAAGAAGAGAAAAATCATGGCGATCACAAATGGGTTGATTGCTTTTTCTTCTTTTTCAAGACTCCTTTCATCATAGCATGCCTCTCTTTCTCTTTCGAGCTATCTTCATCAACTGTGGTATGGCGTTTGTGGTTTGTGCACCAGTCACGTCATTTTCCTTCTCTCTCTCTCTCTCTCATTGTTTCTATCTTTTATCGACCTGATTGCAGTGTCAGGCGCACTGAAAGGAAAGAGATGTTGCCAACCCCTTTTCAATTTGGCAAGTCCTTTCAGTTATTACCCATGTGAGGTCTGTGCTTTCGACGGCAATTGCTAAGAACTCCCCTCACTACTCTCTACTCTACTCTACTCTTATCAGTCGCCCAATATATCTCAATACTTATCACTCTCCTTCCTCTTCTTAATTCCTACTCTCCCTCTGTCTACCCCCTTTTCTTCATTTTCACCAACAGTTCTTATATTTAGTCTGTCCCAGATTGGGAAGGAAAATCCTGCTTAGATAGCATTAGCCATGGATAAAATCACATGGAGCTAGATGAGTGTTCAAACTCTTGATCTAAATGTCAGATCCTTCAGTTTCAGTGATGGGTTTTGGATATGCATGATGCAACAACTAAGATTTTGCTTAACCAATCCATTATAATCGGTTCATTTCTTCGAATAACTACAAAACAAATATATATAATCTTCAAGAACAAGCACATGATGCTATTGAAACTAACACAAGTTCGGAAATTATTGTTGTTGGGCAGGTAAGTGTTCCAAGCGGCAGTATGTTCACCATTGTGACAGTCAGATGCGGGCATTGTGCTAATTTGTTGTCTGTTAACATGGGAGCTTTGCTCCAAACACTTCCTGCTCAAGATCTCCAGGTATATTTATTCCTTTCTGATTGCTTGGATAAATGAATGAATATTCTATTTCCTTCAGAAATACAGTAAGACAGGTGACTGACTACATGTGTTTCAGTGTGAATAAAAAGAGATCTCTTTAGGAAAACATTCCTTAATCCATCATGTTTAAATATATATATCAAATTAAGGGTAAATGTTCTTATTTGCAATATTTGTGCTTGATAAGTTGCTAAATCCAACCCTCCTCCCATGTTCTTAAATTGCCATTTAATTTGATGAACAAGTTCGCGGCCAAAGCTTATTATCAAGAAAAGAAATTGTGATTTTATTCCGACATGCATTAATTTAATTTGTTTGAGAAAAGTCACAGAAACAACAGCTAGGCTGTGGAAATCTCATTGAAGATTCTGGATCGTCTTCGAAATGTAGCAGAATTTCTGCATTTGAGTCTGCAGAGCATGAACAGCCAAGGATGCCTCCAACTCCAACACGTCGTTAGTCTCTCTCTCTCTTTCTCTTCCCTCCCCCCTACAATAATACATGGTATCTCCCTCTTTCTCTCTCCCTCCCCCACAATACATGGTATGAATAGTTGTTCAATGAGGTAGTACCTCCCCATATTAAATGTTAGGACTGATCCTGGGCTCGCTTGCATGTACTATATATAGCCATCTATGTAAAGTTTATTTCCGATGATCAGGAGAAAAAAATTATAAAAAAAAAAAAAAAAAACATTCATTCTTTGGCTGAATAGCATCACAATCAAGGCCACTTAGATCTAGGACCAGCTTATTTTATTTTATTTTATTTTTGGTGTACATTATAAATTTTTGTTCAGTCATCAATGACAAGAGCATCCCTTTATTTATTTATTTATTTTTTTAACATCTATTCAATTTGCATTTACACTATATATATTATATTATATTATTTTGTTTTTACAATGATTTAAGCTTGGAACCTCCTATTATCCATCCCGTATTTTTACCAGTTAAGCCAGACCTCAAGGGCGAGAGCATAACTTTATATGTTCTCTAAAACATATATTTAATAAGTCCTTTTTATTTTTATTTTTATTTTGTTTACAGCTCTTAGAATATTCATGACCACACACCACCAGTGCCTGACCCCCCAACAGTCTTTGCCATATAACAAATCATCTAACTGCATGATCACCATTGATAGGAAATTAATACTGATAGAGAAAGTGCTATGCATGAACTGTCCACAACATCCCAAGAATCATGGACCACCAAATTGGTCCCGACCAAGATATGCAAAGATGTGCCTCTTAGATATCTAGAAGATATGCATATTATCTTCAGCCATATAGTTTTGTGAGACCAATGTGCATCACCTTCATTAATTTGAAATATATTCTTGATCGTCAAGATAAGCTTATAACTTTCTTGCTGTCCATAATGAAGCAGCCCCAGAGAAAAGACAACGCGTTCCTTCTGCATATAACAGGTTTATCAAGTAAGTTAACAAGTTCAGTGGTTTACAGGTCCTTGTCAATGGCAATATCATTTCTTCAATTAACTTTTCATGCATTTTATTTCTATAAAAATGTTTGTATTCTTATAGGGAGGAAATCCAAAGGATAAAAGCTGGCAATCCAGAAATTAGCCACAGGGAAGCTTTTAGCACAGCAGCCAAAAATGTGTTATACATGAAAATTTCAGAAATCATATATAATTTTAATCAACATATTATTAATCAAGTAATGAAAGAAATTGTCAAGTTGATATTTTTGCTATAAAATCAATATGTTGAACATTGGGGATTTATTTGGCAATATCATCCATTTTCTTGTGTTGTCTACTAAATCATTCCTCAATTTTGGTATATATAAAGTACTTTTCTTATTTACACCTTAATAACTCACATTTCTTTATGTATCTGAGAAGCGACAAACAATTTCATCAGAACTGATGAATGGGGTTTGTGAGATGCGTATGGTGTTTTCTTCTCACAATTCCTATGGTCAAACATAAGACTTCCCAGATTTTCTGGAAGAGGCTGTGAGCAGTATACATATATATAGGCTTCTTGCTCACTAGCTAGCTCTTAGTCTCATTCTACTAGGTGGTCCATGGAAGACCCTTTATAATAATTATTTTTAAACGGCATAGGAAAAAGTGTATTTTCCCATTATTATATAAAAATAATTATAAAATAGATACCTTGATCTAAAAATAATTTCAATTTTTTACCCCATAAAAAATAACATATAAGATAATTAAAAATAATATTATATCACTAAAGGATAATACCTGAATAATAAAAAAATAATATGTTTAACAGAACAAAAATTAAAATGTTAATTATTTTTAAATAATTACTTGAAGTTATATTTTATAATTTTAAGTTTTTGTATATGAAACTTTCTTTTTTCATATGATCATATAAAAACAATTTTTTTTTCCTCTCAATATATGAAGTGAAAAGCATAATGGGGAAGATATAAATAACACAATATTCTTTGATCAATTAGAAATCTGTCATTAGCAGCTGTGTACTTTAGACTCAGTCTTCTAGGGTAGGGTAACATGATAGATGCATTTTCCTTTCTGCTTTTATGATTACAGGAGTTACAAGAATATCTTATCATAAGGGCTTCTTTGGATTTCATAATAAAATTAGCAGAAACAAATTTGGAAGATTGATGTTCTAAGGAAGAACCATTTCCACCATAGTTGGGTATAATGTTGCAAAACAAATTCTTTGGAAGAAGGCCTTGGACAAAAGTCTAATTAACTTCCTTTAAATAATTAACAGCACCTTTTTGGGCTCTTTTATTATCCACCCAACCTTTTGATAGGAGAATTCATAATCATCAATCAACCATGTTAGTACTCTCATGAGAAGATTTTATCCAAGAGAAATATTGGGCGGGGGAATATAGACCTTCCTACCCTAGGGAAATCAATTTGGGCAACTGACAATATAACCATTTTGGTTCTGAGAAGTGCTTAATTAAGAAAAATAATATCAAGAAAATGACTTTCCTATTGTTAAGTATAACGAGAAAGGTTATAATAAGTATGATAAAGTGCAATAAATAAACCTTAACTTTCATCTGCAGATGTTTCATTTTACACCTAAACTTTTTTCGATCTCAAGATACTATAACGTTTACTTCCATAACTCAGTCATACTCTTACTATTAGATAATGATATAGATGGACCAACGCCAGTTAAATACCCCACACGTGTCAGAGTTTTTATTTTGATTGTGACTTTTTTTAACGAGATGAGTATGAATGACTATAGAAGTAAACGTCAACGGTATCTTTAAACAGAAAAAAGTTCAAGTGCAAAATGGGACATTCGGGTAAAGTCGGGGGCATTTATGCACCTAATCCTTAAGTTGGGAGGGGGAAATAGAAAACGTTTGGGGGGACAACCCATTACCTAACAATTTAATTTTTCTTTTCTGTTAACTTCTTCATGGGCAATCAAATGAGGAAAAAAAGGCAAATGTTTTACAATCTAATTGGCAAATTATGCATAGGTTCCATGAGGTGGGTCAATTGTATCTTGGAAGAGATGCTAGTTATTAACGTTAATGGTATTGTTAATATAGAGGTATCCAACATTTTAACTAATCTTCATCCAACTAAAAAAAAGATCATGAAAGAAAGTAGAAACCTGGTCTGCAGTCACGAAATGAAAACTTGCTTTAGCTTTTTCAGCTTATCACAGTCTAATGATTTCATGCACATGTTGAGGTGACTTGTCAAAACTTGTTCTCTTTGTTAGGTCAATCTTCTCCCTTTTCCTTTCTTGTATCTCTTTACTTTTACTAATTTCTGATGACATATAAAAGCCATACATACTGTTGTATTTCCACATACTGTTGATTTTCTAGCATAATTCATTCCTCATCGAGTATGTCATTCAATACAAAAACCATCATCCAAGTTACTGGATTTAACCTTCCAAGACTTGAAAAAGCAAACTAAATTTCGGTATGCTATGAAAATATTTATAATTGTTGCCATATTTACTGGGAAGTGAATAAAGCAATGAATTGTTTAGTTTAAAAAGATATTTGCACTAATATTTCAAATATTCGGTGGTCAGATTTTTCTAAAGATATTAGAAAATTTGTCTTGGATTATCGTTTAATCAAACTTGTAGATTTCTATTCATAAGTTTTCTTTAAAAACGAAAAACATATAAATATATATATGGCATAGATTGAGGTGCAGACTGAAACCCAGAATTCTTTTGCAGTGGGCACATTTCCCTCATATTCACTTTGGGCTAAAGCTGGATGGCAACAAGCAGGGAAAGTTGGATCAGGCATTTGCAGGGGAAGGGCCACACAAGGCTCATGGATTCTATTGAAAAAAAAAAGGAAAAGAAAAACCAAGTGATGCCTAGTTTTTCTATGTATAAGCATAACTACTGAGTATGAGGTTGGTCAAGCCTCCAAACCTAACTGGAAGGCACCCTTTAAAACCTCACCCTCTTCTATCTTATCCTATGAAAAGATTGGTATTCTTTTCTTGTGATTGCATTTTTATTGAACAACATACTTTGGAGTCCAAGACATTAATACTATTCACTGGAATAATGTGAATATGTTCTATATATGTAACACTAGAACACTAGTTTTTTTATAATTAATCTTTCTCTCTCTCTCTTTCTTAAGATAATGCATGTTTCGCAAACAAAGGTGATAAGGGTTTACTGCATCCAAGGTGGCTGAGTCCTCTCTACAAGCTTTGTAACCAATAAAGTGTATGCACGCAGGTTGAGAAAGAGAGAGAGAGAGAGAGATGTAATGAGAGGTGGAAGCAGAGATGATGGGAAATTGAATTCTGGTGGTCTTGGCTTCAGCTGTCTTTTTCTGATCCCAGTCCATAATTTCATCAGATCAAATACAACAAAAGACCAAAAATCACCGAATTTGATGGCACTCAGGAAAAAAATGCACCTTGGGACACCAAATAAAATAAGAAAAAACTATGTTATTGGTTCCTATTTTAATTTATTTAAAAATTAAGACCAAAAGATTTGAAATCAAGATCAGCTCTCATAATTTTAAAAATATTTGATAAAAGATCTAAACAAATCTTAGATACAATCTAGTAAACTTTGGGATCACGTATCTAAGGTTTACTAACCTAAGATTCGTTAGCCCTTTTATCTAATATTTAATCCTTTTTTCTTCTTTATTAATTTTAATATTAAAGCTTTAACCTTCTTTTCTTTGAACTTTTTCTCTTTTAACCTATTTTCTTGCTAAGTAAGGAGGGTAATTTTTTTATCATTCTTAGTTTGAAATCACTTGTTCATACATATTTCTATCTTTTTTTCTTTTTCAATAAAACGGTTGTTCTAATACGTATCTGTGGATTTATTTGTTTTTTTGCATTTAGTCATTGCTGTGCGCTACAAAAGGGACATTGTCTTGCTGAGCGAATGGGTGTCGTCATCTTGGTATGTCTGGTGGTTGGATAGTCTCAGTGTGACATTTTAGTTTTCGGGCTATCATCATAACGTTTATTTGCGTTTTGAGCCGATTCGTATAAAATAAAGTATATATCATTACGCGTTAAATCAAATCAATGGTCGCCAATATACTAGCACCTGAAATACAAATTTTATAAATACATAATATCAAATGTGTAGGCTTAGCTATAAAATATATAAGTTTTGAGTTGATTTATTATTCTATTAATCTGGATGTTGTTTCATCATTTATTATTTTTATCAATTTTGATTATATGTTTTTATCGATGTATTACTGATTTGAATAAATAAAATTATTACTCTCTTAAAAAAAAAACATATTTTATCATCTTTATCAAATGCTTTTAAAATTAGAAGACCTAACCTTAATTTCAAATCTTTTAATGCTAATTTTTCAAATAAATTATTGAAATGGAACTATAACATTAGGCCTGTCAAAATTCAACACGACACGATTAACTGACACGATTAACCGTTGATTAAACGGGTTTGGGTGATACCTAACGGTTCGCGATAAACGCTCAACCCGCTAACACGCTTAATAAACGGCTGCGGTTCGGGCGGTATATAACTCGCTTATGTTCCGCTACTCGCTTAACACTGCTTTCTCATCGCCGCTTTAACAATGGTCGCGACCAGCCATAAAATTCAACGCGATACGATTAACCGACACGATAATCACGATAAATTACCTTCTCCTGGGGGTGAGACCTAAACGTTCTCGTGATAACCCGTCAACCCGCTTAACACGTTTAATAAACGGATCGTTCGGCTATATGCTTTTTCACCCGCCACCCGTTTAACCCGTAACCGTTTAACCCAACCCAACACGTTTGACACCCCTATATAACATAGTTTTCCCATAAAAGAAAATCAATAATCAATATTTTAAAAATCAAATCATTGAATTAAAAAAATTATCTGATTATGGGTTGAACTAATGATTGAATCGTGATTGAAAATATCACTGATCCAACCAGGACCGGAAAATTCACTCACCCATCTAATCAATCGATTCGATCCGATCCGATTTTAAAAGACTGTGAAGAACACTGAAATTGGTTTTGTTACACAGAAATCATGAAACATTCTTTACAGATGAACTGAGCACAGCGTGCCCAAAATCAATTAATTACTGTTTGAATAAAACATGAAGAAAACCGCAAATTACTTGTTAGTCACGCCACTATTAATAGTACCTTCCCCTCAAAGTGGAAGCACTGTTCGATGTCAGTAGTGTTCCCACCACAACTGATGTCACTTTCCAATGTGTAATCCGCCACATTATTTGGCACTCACAATTTTGTGGTTATCAATAACTAACCAACAAGTTATTTTCTTTAAACCTGAACAAAAAAAAAAAAAAAAAACTACATGCAACACAAATTACCAAAAAAGGAAAAAAAGAAAGCTTTGACAAGTGGTTCAGTTCATATTTTCAAACATCAACACTTTTGTTTCATTTTTTGAAATTAATGATTGTGCGTGTCATGGAATCGACATATAATCATACTATAAAATAAAATGGGTACAAGAGGAGGAAGGAAAGAAAGAGAAAGAGAGAGAGTCATGAATGAATGAATGAATGAATGAATGAGTAGGTGTGTGTTTGTTAGGATGGGGTTAAGCGTACAAGTCATAATGTCAAATCATGTAGTTAGTATTTTGGATTATTATATAAGGTCTAAAAAGTTGGGATTTTTTTTAAAAATTAAATTTGAAAAAGTATAGATTTTAAAATGTGTATGGATCTCTGGATCAACACCATACACTGTCATGTCACATTGGAGAGAAGAGGAGCAGAGAAAGAGAAGGGTGGTCAGTGATATAACCTTTTCTCGTTGCCAACATCAATGCCCCCAAAGATCCTTTCCCCTCTTTTCCTTTCATATCCTATATGTGCCCTACTTACTTCTGCTTCCTCCAGCTGACTCCTTTAATTCATCACCCTAACCCACATTCATTTATTAGCTTTTTTATTTTATTTTATTTTATTTTTTAATTCAGATGATGAAATGTTTTGAGTGAATATATATATATATATATATATATATATATATATATATGTCATATCACCAAAAACTTCATTATTGAGTCATATAAAGCTCATATATATGACTTATATTTTTAAGTCATATAAAAGAATAATCTTTATATGAGTAGAAAAAAATCACAAAAAGGATAAAATTCTATCACAAAATACATCCATTTCATTTATTAGTTTTTTCTTTTTTTTTTTAATTTCGAATCATAAAGTGTTTTAAGTGAATTCATATATATATATAAAAGATATTTTTAAGTCATATCATATCTAGAATAATCTTTATATGAAAAAATTAAAACGATAAAGTTTCTATGGCAAATTTAAGTCATATACAATATCACAGAATAATCTTCGTATAGTTAAAAATCATAAAAATAATAAGAATTCTATCTATAACATAACTATATTTTTAAAATTTGTACTTAAAATACTTATTAAACTTGAAAACATATTATCTTACCCACATTCCATTATGATTAAATCCTCTTTCAGCAGCCGGATATATCGTGTCCACTTGTGCTTGTTCTCATGATGACTGACATTCATGTGCTCACCTTGCTTTTATTCATTTAAAATTCGATCTAAAATTCATACCAATCTTTGCTACTCATTAATGTATATATTCTCAGTATCACATCATTGGACAAAATTTTTTAGTTGTTTTTAATTTGGGTAAAGGTTATATGTTATTCGTTAAAGTAGTCTACAAACAATTCAATGAACTTATAAAAGGGTACAAAAATTCAATTCGTGATTAGTTTTGGTTAAGTTGATATGATTACGTTCGATTTCATCCCCAAAGTTTCAGGTCAAATAGTATATTTTAAGGATTTTAATAAGGGATTGTGTTGATAGGTTGGTATGATGACCCACACTAATCTTGACAGGGTCATAGGTATATTTCATTTAGAGATATCTATAAATCATGATATATTTTAAGAATTTGAGCTCTTTAATTGACAGTGTGTGTTTCATTTGGTTTTATTATTATTATTATTTATTTCCCTAATAGGCTTAAAACTCAAATTTTACCCATTATTAAAATAATACATTTATATTATTTTTGCACATTGTTTTTTGTTAAGTTTTCATGTAAATAATATTATTATTCTTGTATTCATTTTCTTCTTAATTACTGTATTTCATGTTCTCTTTTTTTTCTTTTAACCATGTATTAAGCAAATTGATAATGTGTGTGCCAAGCAATTGTGGTTTAAAACATATCTTTAGACATAGGAGGGAAGTTAGAGGGGTTCTAGTTAACTAAACAATTACCTATATTATAATTCCAAATCTAAGTAATTTATCAAGAAAAAAAATTGAAACATAGATAAGAATCTATGTAGAAATGCCAAAACTCATAAGAGGAACAATATTAAGAAAAGTGATGACTCAACGAGGAAAAGATGACCAGTGTAGCTCTTTGTGGACCTTGAATAGGGATGCACTGGATGCACCAGGGGACATAAGGTACTGAACCTTTGTTGAATGTCTAGTGTCCAGATACACTGCTCTAAATATCCCCAAAATCAGACATTATAAGACAAAAAATAATTCCAAGATCACCAAGTTAAAGACATTATAGGGCAAAAAATAATTCCAAGGAAAACCGGAAGAGAGAGCAATAATAATAATGAAGAATAATGAATATGTATAAGAGGAGAATGCATAGTGATTATTCATGTTGATCTGTGACTAAGCTTTGAGTACAAATACTAATGCTGTGGGTGAAATAACTCTGGTTAGAGGTTGCTATATTAAAAAATTATAAATTATTTTGTTCGGGTATTTTTGTAATTTGGCTTGTATCTAGGGTTATTATAAAAAGTCTTCTATGTAATCCTATTTGATTATACTAAAGTTCAAACCGTCGCTCTCGTTGATATATTACCATCGAACTATGTAAACTATGCCTCTTCATTTTTTTCTTACTCGATTTTATCATCATTATTGTACGACCACAATAAGCATGCATATGATTAACTATGGGAGACTGCTGGTTGGTATTAAATTGCAATGTTTGTTACGTACTTTACATTCTATCAATGTTAGGTCATATTTAGGCTCGTCAGATTTGCCCTTTGTGCATATTCTTTTCATTGGCGAATAACATGTTGAGGGTTACCGTGGGTACCCGCACGATATATTTAGGTGATAGTAAGATTTTGTAATTTGGTCATATCCAGATTATTTATAAATACCCCAAGCATGTAACCCTATTTCGCTTATAAAGGAAAGTTAGAAACTCGTTGTTCCCGTTGATATATATATACCGTCGAAACTGTTTAAAACTGGGTGTCTTCTTCACTTTTTCTTACTCCAATTTATCACTATTGCATGAATCACAAGAAGTATGATAGTGATTGAATCCGCTGAGTATCTGGGTGACTGGCTTTGGTACAAATGCAATGTTTGAGCATGCAGTTTACTTTACATTCTGTCAATGTTGAGAATCAATTATGAATATATGACACCATCTCTAGATACAATATGTGTGACAGTTATTTTCCCAGAATTTAACCAATAGAGAACATAGAATGTTTCTGCTGTCTGGTAAGTACAGTCATATTAAAGTGTCATCAGAAAATGTGGTTTCAAGCAAATAGTTAAACTCGATCCGCCTGAAAGAAAGTTATAATTCTTCATGCAGATTGAGGATACATCGTTTTTGTTTATGGACAAATTAAAACCATTGATATCTCTAAGAGTGGACATCTAGAGACTAAAAAGAAAGAGAAAGCGTTAATTTTCAGGAATATCCTAACTGTTAGTGCAGGTGAAATAATATTCTGGCAGCCTGCTTCCATAACCTTATGATCGTAAGTAGTGGGGCTTGCAGATTTGCTTAACAATTTCTTGATCGAGAGGCCATGAAATTAGAAACCAGCAGTTTGCTTTATGTCTTCTTTGACGGCTATATACTGTTGATCGTAATAGAAGGAAGACTGGAGGACATTTCTGAACAAGCCAGAACATTCCAGAATAAGTCCCCACTAGCGTGACCCAAATCTATGGCACAAAATACATGACTTCTTTTTATTTGCAACATAACAGCCTTCTTCTAGAACACCTCAAGCCGTATAAAGACTGTTTCAGTTAATGAATTGGTGAGAAAAGGCTTATTCAAAATGTTATTAAACTCAAGCTCTAATAGGAAGATCCAGAGGTTTGATTGAGGTAATATTTATATGATAATATGTATACCGCTCGTACGCTATGTATATATTCTCTGTGTTTCCCTTGTGGTTGGTTTGAGGACTTCTGCCCACTTTATGGGGAATCTCTTTTATTTTAATGTAATGATAAGTTTGCAGGTTTTTAACACTAGAAATGTTATTTCCTGGATGATAATTGGATTAAAAGTGCATAAACCTTGAAAATATTGATTCGGAACGTTCGACAGAAAGATAAATCTCATATGATAATTAAATCTCCTAAAGATTTTGTCCCTTCACACATTATAACCAGTCGCATTGATTTTTGTCTAAATGTCTTTTTTGTCTTTCTATCGTTGTTAATGTTACTTATAAATAACTTCGAACTCGGGTCTATTTAAATCATTTCTTTATTATCCATTATTTATTAGTAGTAATAGTAATAATAAATAATAATAGTATTGTCCATCATGCCCAGCTCATATGGTAGAACATTCAGGGTATAAGGAGGAGGGGTGAAAGGAAGTCCTCAATGAAGAATTTACTATAATCGTAATAAAGTGTTTTGGTCAGAAAAATAGTAATTGCAAATTTTAATATATGTCTTGATACACAGAAAGCCTATGAATTGTGAAGAAGAAGTTCCTTAAGCTCCATCCTTAAAAATATATATATATATATATATATATATATATATATATATATATATATATATATTTTTTTAATTCTAATATGTTACTTATAATTAGGTTGAACTTGACAGGTTGGGTCAAAGAGCACCCTGAAGCCAAACTTGAATATGATATACATGAACCCTAATATAACCCAACTCGACTTTCAATATGATGAACTCAACCCAAACGAAAATTATGAAACTTGAGTTAAGCTCAAGTTGATTTTATGTTGGTTAGGTTAATTAGGTTAATTGGTTTAGGTCTGGTTATGGGTGTAAACGAGTTAAGTTATTCGTAAGCTACTTGAGGTTGACTCGTAGAATACTTGAATTTGACTCGAGATTAATTCTAGCCCAACTCTAGCCTGCAGCTTGGCTGAGTTGAGCCTCATACACACGCCCTAGCCATACTGGAGAAACTTAATCAGCTTTACCATTTTTATTAACGGGGCCTAACTTAAGCCTAGCCTAACGAGTTCGAGTATAACATTCACACTTTTTTAATTATCTGACTTTATTGAGTCGTTCTGAGAGTCACTAGATTTTTCTCAAGGAGCTCACATTCCAAAAAAGAGTAAGCTCACAGTTCAGCTGAGTTCAAAACTAAGCCAATCGAAATAAACTTAATCTTGGTTCTCAGATCAACCTCGACTAACTCGATTACAAATCTCTAGGTCCCATGGCCTAATTGAGTTAAAGAAATTTATTGAATTACAAAACAATTTGACAACTTTATATAAATTAAAAAATGATTAATTTAATGAAATAAAAAAGAGAAAAAATATTTTAAATACATTAGCTTGAAGAAAACACAATCCCATGTAATCCAATTAGAACAATAGTTAAATGAAGTAAGAAATGTTGAAATGGTAAAAAATGGCTTTTTAGGTCCCATGTTACAAAACTTCGTTCCCAAAATATTATTTGCATCCCTAGTTCTTGCAAAATGGGGTTTCGCCCTCTACGAGATGCTACTTTAGCTAAAATCCTATTGATAGTGAGACTGATTTTGTTATAGAAATATTACCCTATTCTTCAGCCTTATTCTTGTTACTCTTCAATTTGTACGAAGTTCTCTCAATGGAGAATATCCCGCATTGTTTAAGTTACTATTTCTTATGGGTATATATATATATATATATATATATATATATATATATATATATATATATGGTATAGAATATAGTATATATGAGTTGACAGACAAAGTTATCTGGATCCACATTGTATTCAATCAACCTCAATTTAAATCGTGGATCGATAAAACGAACCCAAGCCCACAATCAATATAAATAAGCCACCTTAAACATCAAGTTAATGCTGTCAATAACTGTCCAAACAAAGCCTAGCTTATAATAAATATTTGATCTGCTTATTAATGTCAAAACCAACTAGAAGTACTTAATTGGAAAATATGAATACTCAAGTAATCTACTAAATATGAAAAGACTATATATAACGACAGATTATAAAACTTTAAAGTATGACATAAGGTCATAAATAAGATTATTTATTTTATGATTTTGAATCTACTCTTTTCTAATATCTACATTATATATTCATTTGTGAAACATTAAAACCCCATGGTTTGGATCACACAAAAATGCATGTTGTTATAAGAAAGATCTGTCCATGCTTACAAGTTGGAAGTGCATCACTCTATTTAAGGGTTAATTTATCTTGATTATATCATGATGAGGCTCTCTCATGATGATTACTGTTTATAATATTAGTAGTACATTATTAGAAAAGCAAACCTCAATTATGAATTTAGCAAAGTCTACAGGTGGATAGATGTCTATTGTTTCCAAAAAAAAGAGAAAAGAAAAAGTTACTCTGTGGTGTTCCATCGAAAGACATACCTGAACTTAGAGGTTCTCAAATTTTTCCACTGAATAGAAGTCTGCATACGAAGGATTTTCCACTCGCTGACCTTCTAAGATCTTGACAATGGTAAGAAGTATGGGCTCTTAGAGGTTTTCTTTCAAATGGAGTGGAAAAATAAATAAGCCACTTTTTGAAGAAGAGGGTGCAAGCTAAACTAACTCGTAGAGGCCTTCAGCACATAGGAAAGCAACAATAATTTTAGAATATATGCAAGCTGTCTAACCTAGAGGCTTTCTAAATCCATATAGGGAAAGCAATATGTAATTAAATTTTGGAATGAATATATTATAATTACTGTGACGTGCGTTGACAATTTTGTATACTTAGGCTCGTTAAATAAATCTTTTAGGGATGTGAACTAATGTTCATTGAAAATCAAAGGTTGTTGTTGTCCAACTAGTATGTCTAAGCATAAACAAGAGAGTTTACTTATGAATCAACACCACATGTCATAAAAGCCAAATACTGAAGCTTGTATCTATTTTGACTAAAATGTGTTGAAATTAAGTTTTTCTACTTTTTTTCTTTCTTTTAACTAGGGACATTCATACCAATATAGTACTAAGCATTGGTTGCATGAATGCCTTAGACCTCTCAAATGCTCAAGGTAGCCCAGTGCCTAAGCCTGCTTATGATTACACAAACGGCCATGGTTTCCCATTTCGAAATTGTCTATCAGCAGTGATTTTACTGTCTGGCAAGTAGAAGACGAGCTTGATTAGCCACTTTGTCCTTATTTAGGAGGGTATAACGCCATCAGATGATATCTCGCTGGTCCGCTCTAATTTAGTGGATCAGCGAGGCTACCCAGCGTACTTCATGGCCCTAACTCAAATTTTCATATAAGTCATGGCCGACACAACCAATAACATATAAACGACTAAGAGTCATTTCATCTATCCATCTAAAGTGATGGATAGGTGATTGCTTGTTCCCAACCATATGAGGACGTGTGTCTGGTTGGGATTAGTATAAATGAAGAAGCCCCCAAGTTGATGAGCATCGAAAACCATACTAGAAGTCCTGAGGAGCCAAGATCAATCTCGGGTTTAGGAATCTTCAATTATAGTTTTCTATACTCACATATTAGAGTTTGAAACCTTGAGACAGGAACATGTTAATGCTATATACTTATAAATACTGTCATATTCAGTAGGATTGAAGGAGCTTTTAAAATCATATATAGTTTAGAAAGAGAGAATTTACATTTCATCTTCTGTTGGATTTCATATGTTTAAAGTACGATGATGGAGATTTGATCATAAAGATAATAGTTTTTATATGTTGAAGACCTAAATCTTTAAAAAGGAGGTGTGGCCCATTGGAGTAGTAGGGTTTTATTGCAACAGATAGAGGAATAAAGTTGGGTAGGTAGAGAGTAAGTCATTGAGGTAAATGTGCTAGGTTAATATATGTGAATTGATTTCATATAATGGGTTTAGATTAGAGTCCTAAATCATGTGACTTTAAGTCCAAAATTAGTTGCTGAGAGTTTTCCATGTAAATTTATGCCCACACATCCCGACATTATTAGTACTTGTTTGTTTATTCATCCCCCAATACTGCACAAAGTAAATCTTATGGTATAACATATGTTTTTGAAGTTAAAAAAAATTTAATTTCAATGTCATCCGCACTTTTGGTGATTTTATTTGACTTTGGTTTTGCAGTTATATGAATGCAGGATAGAAAATTGGATTTTTAATCTTACAATATAAGGTTTGAATTTTTACTAAGTCTATTAGATAAAAATCGTAATTTTTTATTTGATCTTGTAAGCTCAGTAATGGATCAGACAAAATTCTAGGGGGCACCTCAAACACCCACTTTTTATTTTATTTTCATTGAGCAACTATTTCCAACATAAAGCTGCGAATGATTTTTTCCCCTTAAAATGTGAAGTGAATGGGTTCGGAACCCAGTAGATTGTGGATACTCAAGATAGATCTACATGAGAACTAAAATTAAACTAAACATGAAGGAAGACGAGGTTGATTGATCATTACTCAAAAAGAGCACATTGACTAAGGGTGATTTCAAGTGGTTTCTGCATAATGATTTACAACTTGTTAACAATGTAAGTAAGAACTAGGACAATTTAGAATAGAATTTCTGTTTTTAACTTTAGGATTTTATCAAGCTATACACTTGATATCCATAAGTGGAACTAAATATTCATGAAATAAATTAATAAATTAAATCCACATAAAATGATAATAAAATGTTCTTTCATTAGGCGATAATTACAATTAGCTTAAAAAAAGTTCACCGATAGAATAAACTTTAGAATTGGATCATGGGAGCTAATACTTCCAACCGGTCCCCAATTTGACCTCATATACTTGTTATGCTGATATGCTGATTGGGTAGACTTTACATAAATGTGTCTTGGTAATTGTTATTAATGTTGTCAATAAGGTTGTTCCATTGGGGTAATTGATTAATTAATAAGGTTGATTTGCTTAATTGATCAATTAGGACCCATCTGGGTTGATTTAAGCACCTAAGTCTATAGTGGCCACCACTTAAGCCTAGTAGGGAACCTATGACTACTCCTTCATTGTTGTGTTTCCTTCCCTTATGGATATGATAACTTAATTTTTTTAAGGTATTTCTTGTTTATCCCATACATTTCATAAGGATAGTGAATTTTGCTTTCTATATAATAATCTGACAATATGAAGTTTATAATTGGGATTACTCTTTGATATATATGCTGTACTTTCCTGATAGATTTGTCGTTTTACCGTTCCTAAATGGTTGTACCTTAAAAAAAAAGGGTTGTAATCCTTTATGTCAAGGCCTAGGGTTTTGTTCTTATGTAAATCCAATGTTATCTTAGGAATGACTGTAAACACGCATTTAATGGATATAAGAAGTTTGTTTTTATTTTTATTTGTAAAAATTTTGGTTTGTTATCATTCTTTAGGGGCAATTATGCTTCCTGGTTTAGCGGAGCTCATATTTAACATTGTTTATCATAAAGCATATAATTGCTCAAATCTTGATATCAAGTAAATTTAACCTCGAGAATACTAAAAATTCAAATAACCAACAGTATCCTCATTTCTTGAACCCCACATGTCCAATCTTAACCGGCTACCTCTTTCTCCATCCCACCCCAAACCACACATGACAACACCCATAAACCATGTTTTCCTATACACACCCGGTCCTTTTTTTTAATATATACTGCAAATCATTTTTCATATTCTTTTCTTATGTGCTTTTTTGATATAAATCAATTTTATCTAATTTTTAAATATATAAATAATTTCTAAAATTTAACATATTTTAAATATTTCTATATAATTAATTTAAATTAATTTTGATTTAGAAATTCAAAATTTTAAATTTTAAATCTATTTTAGAAAAAGCATAAACTTATTTTAAAATAAAATTTTTGAAAGAAAATTACAAAAGTAAAATTAGAATAAAAATACATATAAATATTTAATAAAGCTAATAATAATAGAAACACACATATAATGGTTAAAGCTCTATTTATGTTTATTGTTTTTTTATAAATCATAATAATGAAGTACATGCATATGCCAAATTTAATATAAGACCTATGGGATTTGTTTAGCAAATGCATTTCACTAGCTGGAGTGCATTGAACTAAGGTATATGGGATGTACAAACCTATTCTTTTCTTCAAGATTTCACTGATTTTAAAAAGTCAAATTATTATTTTCTTAATCGATCAATGGAGGACATTTATATAATATTGTTTGATCTACACTAATACATGCATTTTATTTTAATTTATACATATTCATTTTAGAGTAAAAACCACTTGAATATAATTTATGAAAATGGAATTTTATTTCCTTTTCTATTATTTGAACTATAAGAATGGAAAATATTTATAAATACATTCACCCAGAGTAATAAATAAATTAATAAATTGAAAATATTTAATATTTATTTTTATTTTTTCAAAATACACATTTATTAATAAATAATAATAAAACTATGTGAATAATATCTTTATTAATATTTTAAAAAAAATTAGGCTTATAAAATAATGCTATAGGTTGGTGCTAATACTAGGAAAATGTTTACAAAAAAAATAAAATTTTATGTGAAATGAAAGCTTGTAATTATGACATTGTATAATTAATACATTTGACTTGTATAGTTAGTGTAATCAATTGTACACTACAAAAAAACTCATTTCCTTATTAAAATTACTGATACACAGCACATTATGTTGTGGTAGCTGTGTGGAGGAAAAATATCAACTATATTTTCCATATTTTTAAATACGAGAAGTTTATGGTATAAACATGTACTAGTTTATTTATTATGTGTGAGCTAAGCATGACATCCATGAATGCGTGCAAAGTATGTCTTAAGTTGGTGTAATACTAAGGCAATATAGAAAAAATATTTTGCATAAAAACTATTCAAACCCTATGAGGAAATGAAAACTTGTACATCTTGTACATTAAGTACATTTGTCTTGTACGCTTAGTGTAATCACCTTATATATTATGTCCTTATTTTTCCTTAAACATAAAAGAATAAAATAAAAAATAAAACGAAAATCATAAATAAAAAAGTATTATATATATAATCTAAAAATATGAATATTTATTAGATTAATTATTGCTATACCAATGTATTTATATTAAAAGTTAATTTACTTTAATATATTTATTACACAAAAATAATATTTTAATAAAGAAAATAAAAAACAATGAATGAATAGAATTTTAAAAATATTTTTTAATTAAGTAGATCTTCACGATTAAAAAAAAATTAAGTAGATCTTCAAAATAAATTAAAATAAGATATTATCTAATCAAATTAATTAAAAATTAAAAATCATAAAATTGATTCATTTAAAAGAGAAAAAAAAAAGGAAAGAATATGGGAAGGGTTGAATAGAGTGTTAGGTGGGTGGGAGACCCGGTGGGGTGTTTGGGTGGGTTTGGTTTGGGAAAATATTAATTTATTAAAGGATATTTTTGTCTCATCAAGTTCTATAGTCTTGAATTTAATTTTAATGGTTTCATGAACTCTTTATAAAATATGAGGTCTCCTTTAACCCTAAAGCATTATTGTCCCTTTTAAACAATCAAAGCATCTTTGATAAATTCTGGTGGCCAAAAAAAAAAAAAAAAGGAGAGTTAAAGTATCCAACCTACACCAAGTAATTAGCAATAAGGGTGGCTTTGAACTTTTATATTTGAACTCAACCCTTGTTAATTTGCAGGTAAAATTTAGTGTTTTTTTTTTTTTGGATTTTGGATTTTGGATTTTAGGATAAGTTACAAAAATAACAATAGGATCCCTAAGGCCATGGAATTCAATTTTATTTTCTTTTATTTTTCCCTTTCTGTTTATATTTTGCATATGACATATATTAGAATGAATTGAGCATTTGTAGTGTTTACAAATGATAATTTTGATATTTCAAAAGAACAAATTTTCTTGGTTTTCCTTTATTATTTAGATATTGTATGGAGTTTATTATTGCCATTACAGTTTTTAAATCCTACTGAAACTTACTTTTTTAGGCTAGAAAATTTTTACCCTTAAGAGGAGAAACCATTTTGTTTGAAAAGGGCAAAAGATAAGTGACTATAAAAGTTATTCTCCTTTAGCACAAGAGCTTATCAAGTAACATATTCTAGTTTTGGAAATTCCCTATAATGGGAAGATTTTACTTTAAGATGGTTAGCAAATTATCTGGAGTCTCTTTTCCAGAATGGTTAAGTGAGAGCAGGTCATAGGCAAAATCATAGCCTCAAAGATGAAGCCTAGGGCCTATAAGATTGAGCTCCTTTTGATTTTGAGCCCATCACCATCCTAAAGATGTAGTTGTCCAAGGAATCAGCGATGCAATCTATCTAAAAGGATAAGATTATATATGTTTATAGTGAGAGTGACTAATCCTAAAGTGGAACTCTTACTTGGTAAATATTGATTTCCAAAGATCTTATTTATATACTAAACACTAATGGCGAATGAGCATCTAGTATGCTTCAATAAGATATTGCTTTTGAGGACTAGTAAGAGAATGTTTGGATAAAGCACTTAAAAAGCATGACATGATATAATAGATTTAGAATTTTTTTATTCATTTAAAGATATTCGAGTTCAACTTTCATCTATCTTTATTCCATGCATTAAACTTTATAAGCATCCTACCTACCTAGCGTCTCTTGCATTATATATTAGTTTGGTACTAAGAATTGCACACAATCTATTTTTTTTTGGGAAAGAGTACAAAATACAATTATTCTAAAAATGAACTTTTCCTCTTTGTGTTTAGAAATAAATTCAACAAACAAATAAGCCAATAACAAAGGCAACCAAGTAACAATAAATCAATCACAATGAGACAATAATTTTTACGTGGAAAACCCCCAAATGAAAAGGGTAAAAACCATAGGACCGACATCACTCGCAACAAGATACTCTCTCGATCGCTCGGCGATCAGTCTGAAGGAAAAGTGGAAGACACCATAATCAATTATGGTCGATTGATTGATAAATCGATGAGATGATGCCAAGGGCTGGCGGTCGATTGATAAGTCGACGAGGACGAAGACGCGATAATCAACTATAAAGGCTTGATTGATAGTCAGAATAGCGGAAGACGCCAATCAATTATGAAGGGCTGATTGATAAGTCGACTTAAATTACACGCTACAATCAACTACAAATGTTGATCGATAAGTTCGATGGAATGAAGACACAATCAAATATGAAGAGCTGATTGATAAGTTGATGGGGAACGGGCGCTACTTTAAACCGAAAAGTTCAAAAGTTCTTTGAGAAACTAAAGAGAGACGACTCTCACAATTTTTAATTCATATTCTTTCAGATAATTATATTATAAACATGCCTTTATATAGGCTACTTAACTAGAAAGGAAATAGGAAACAAAATATCTAATTATCTTTAATTCTAAATAATACCTGTAAATAAGAAAAGAAAACAAATCTAAATAAAAATAAACTGAGGAAAATAAATAAACTAAAAGGAAAGTAAATAACTTGGCATGTAAGCTATATAATCTGATCTAAAAAACATCCAAAATACGTCTAAATTCTTATAGAACCTGAATTAGCATATTGAGTGCATCCTTGATCTTCTTTCATTATGCTCTCAAAACCTGCCTTTTTGGAACTTTAACTATAACCTTATAAGTCATACCTTGACTTTGCATCATTCTCATTCTCTTGAGAAATTGATGTAGGAGCTTCTACAAAATACATTGGGAATTCTATCTTAATTTTGGAAAATTTAGATTCGGGAGGCTGTGAAACCTTGGAGACACCAAATTTGTTTCTAAATCCAAGTATTTGAGACTTGTTACTATTTTGATTTGGAGTTGTTTTATTTTAGAAAGATTTGTTCTTCAAGTCAAAGTAGTAGTTGATTTATTTAATTTAGAAAGTTTGTTTTCCTAGTAGGAGTTGATATTTCTTTTTAGGAGTTTCTTTATTTAAATTTAAAAGTCTTTGTTTTCCAAGTCAAATTAGGAGTTTCTTTATTGGATTTAGAAAGTATAAGGCTATATGTACCCCCCTAATGTAGTCTTTTGAGAATTCAGTTTAAGTTTAATAATATTTTCATATTTCTCTTTTTAAGAGTTTTCTTTTGTTCTCTTATCTCTTAGGTGGATTCCCTTGAGTGGCGAGTCTGCTACTTCATCCCTAGGTAGACCTCGGGTGGCGTAAGATATTTATTATCTAATCCGCTGGTGGATTCCCTTATGGCAGCCCATGGTTTCACCCTCTCAGATCCCTCTTGAGCATAAGGCACTGATCATAATCCCTACTCTATCCATCATCTCTCTTAACTTTAAATCCAATTTCTCCAACCACAACCTAAAAACTTTCAAATCGTTCCATGCTTCCAAAACCTTCTTATAATTTCTTTGTTTCACAATTTCTAGAACCATAGAAACCATCATCCCTAACCCAAAGAACCCAAACAGATAGACGAAATTTTACCCATAGAAAACCAAACCACAAGCTAGCTCTAAATAAGAATGCTTTGCATCAAACAATCTCAACCTTCCAAACCTAAATTTTTCATTCTAAACTTTTATTCCACTTGAGGAACCTAAATAAGCTCCTTCCTATAACCTTGTAATTAGACTCCATCTCTCATTTATCAAAGTTTTACCTAATAACCCTACATCACCCAAACCCCTAGATCATCCATCACGCTCCCTTCTCTTGCACGCAGGGGCCACTCTAAACTCTACTATTTCAACAATGACAATCATGAGTTACACCAAATTCTTCTATAGCAAGCAAACTAGAGGCTCACAACAACCATACATCAAGAATATCATTCTTGGAACACCAAAACACCAAACATCATCCCAAGGATGGATAACTTAAGAGGGAAAGGAAAGATCTCACCAAAGGGTGGAATAACCAAGTGGGTATTATGAAGAGAGCTAACCAACGCATCTAAAATGGCGATTGAAGAGCACCTTGTATGAGTCACCACTTGTTCTAAGCCAAAACGAATAATGTTTGGCCTTCTAATCTTCTAATAACATATTAGTTTAGTCATTTTTCTTTCTCTGAAACTTCTATTTTCTTTTCTTTTAAAATCAGCGTTCTTACTATAGCGCTTTCTTCCCTTTTGATTTCCCTCTAATTTTTTTTAAAACTATTGTGCTGGGTCATCGTCTAACCCATTAATGTGGGCGGACCTAACAAACTCCCCTCCAACGCCATGGGCACAACCAAGCCGCTTGCCCGCAAGCCTGTTCCTTAGGCAAACACTTAGTTAACATGTCTGATTGATTCTCACTGGTATGAGTTTTCTCCAAATATAATTGCTTTGACTCAAGCACATCACGAATCCAGTGATATCTAACATCAATATGCTTCGATCTTGAATGGAACATCGAATTCTTGGAGAGGTGAATGACACTCTGACTATCACTTTAAAAAACATACTTCTCTTGTTGCAATCCCAATTCTTCTAAGAATTTTCTCATCCACAAAGCGCACTGAAATACCTCAAATTATATCAGTGGATGCTTTATAACATGTTTGTGGTATAATAAAGTAATTTGTATATTTTTTTATGGAATAAAATAATGCTAAAAATAAAATAAGAAACCCGTATTAATCTATGTCAAGGGTAACGGTAATTTACCAATCCAGACTTTAAGGTCATAAGATGAAAAGATTTATATGCGAGCAGGGAATATGGAATAAGTTGGATTGCAAATAATAGAAAGCAGGAAGGACAAATTAGCAAAATGAAAATTAGACTAAAATAGAGATAAGACCAATCATGGTCTTCAACATATCTCATTTTGGCTTAGAATTAGCATTTAATGAGAAAAGAAGAGAGAAGAAGAGAAAGAGAGAAGAGAAGAAGAGAAGTTAAGAAGAAGAGAAGAAGAAGAAGGAAGAAAGGAAGGAGAGAAGAAGAAGCTTTTAAGGTATAGATATTAGTTAAGGAATTGTATGAAATATGTGTATGGATTTGTATGGAATTCATGCGGGGTTAGGAATTTTCCAACCACTTTCTTTGTTTATATGTAGGTTAGGAAAACCCTAACTTACAAATGTGTTTGGTTTGGTTGTGATCCTCAATGGAGTAAAATTTTGTATATAGAAAATGCTAGGTTTTAGGGGAGATGCTATCCATTTCTTTTTAAACCCATGGTTGTTTTGGCCATAACTTGGCCATCACTTATCCAAATTGAGTGATTCAAAATTCTAGGTAAACTAGACTTATAGGGGAACAAATCTCCTCAATAGATATAAATTCGGGACCCCACACCCGTAAATTACAAAGGGGGAGCTAGGCCGACTACACAATATTGGTTATGTTCTGACATTGAGTGGTCCTGGCTAGGCCATAAGCTGGAGTTTCACTCATCCACGGAGTGATTTAAAATTCTGAGTAAATCTGACTTCAGAGAACAAATCTCCTTGAAATAGGTGTTCAAATTAGACTTATTGCACTCATAAATTTTGTCTAAAATTTGATTGGACCCATTAAGAAATAGTTGATAGTATACGAAAATACATGAAAATGCAAAGATAAAAGTAAATGATCGTAAATATCACATATGATCATCGGATAACAATAGTTATTCGGGGATATGAGATTTGTACTAAAAATGAAATGAAAATGGATCATTCGCTTAGAACCCGTAGGATAGATGAGTATGCCTTATTAAGGGATAAAAGGTTCCAGAAAGATACCAATAAGCTACCTCATGAAACATATAACACCTTGAGGCTCTATAGAGGTCATTATTCATACAATGATAAATAACGCCTTTCTCGCCTCTTATAGAGACTATTGTCTCGTATAATGATAATGGGGCCATTTTCGCCCTTAGTAGTTTCTCAGATTCACTTCTAAGGTATATATAGACATGAAACATAAAAACAAATGACAAGAAAATGCAAATGACATGAATGTGATAGATGATATGATATGAGAAACATAGCACTGCTATATGATGATAAGTATACTATGACAAGAACAAGAAGGAAGCAGAAATGATACGAACGATATGAGAATGATAAGAAATGAAGCATGATATGATAAGTAAGTATGAGATATGCAATGCAAATGATATGTATGAAATATAAGTATGCATGTGTCTAACGGTGATGATCCTTATTAGAAGTCGTCCATGAGTATTATTCCCACTAAGCTATGTTTGTAATTGACGTAGTTTCATCCATGTATGTACGTAAGAAGGAACTTATAAAGTCCGACAGATCAACAACCGCTATCAGACAATACTTAGGTGCCCACCAATCTCTATGGTCTATTTTGTATATGTATTTGTTTTTTTGTAAGCAATGTAAAGCTTGTATATGTTGAACACTCCCATTTATGGAGTTTGAATATATTTTGTAATCCGCTATTACAGAATATATTTCAAGTTAAATGTTTAACAGTATATGAATGAACAAGTTTATAGTAAACAAAAAAAAAAAAAAAGAAGCTATCTGAGTGTTACAGTTTAAGTAGTAACCGAGCAAGCAGCAAATTAGTGGTAATGTGAGCCTAGGTTTATGCTGCTATGGAAAAGCCTAGGCTTAGGCTATCTAGATAGAGTATAAGATTGGAAAAGCATGTTTAGTAAATGTGTCATTCATGTGGATGTCCCAGGTTTTGTAGACGGATCGCTCTCTAAATCTAGCTGAAGAAGTAGCCGAGTTTTAACCGAGATCGTGATTACCCACTTCGTAATCTTCCCGAATATGTCGGGCGAGTCACGCCTCTACTGAGCCAAATGAAGTTTTCACGAGGATATCTAGGATATGACTCGCATTGGAAAGATCGATACCAAAGCCCCCGATAGACACTGGGCTAAGGGAATCTATGGGACAAACAGAAGAGTCCGCACAAAGCACTGCAGAAAGTTACAAAGAATATCGAGGAAGTTAAATGCCTCCGATCGTAGAGTACTATGTGCAATCCCATTATTGCAAGAGCAGGCATGATCGTGGTTTAGTGTTGAGAAGTCCAAGGATTCCAATCCTATGACTTGGGGAGTTCTGCTCAAGAGTTCAGCAAAGTAATGCTATCGAGATGTATAGGAGTCCAAGGAAACAATTCCGAATTTGAAGCAAAGGAATTTATCGATGGTTATCAAGGAGAATTACCATCTCAAGAAGTATGCATCGGAAGTTGATCCTCACCGAGGCATTTCAAAGGTAGGTAATTTAAGGAGATGGACCGTATATTCAATCAAGAGATATTTGGCACCTATGAATTTCCAATAGGTTACCCCTTATCAGTTGGTCCAAGCTGCAATGAAAGAGAGACTTGAAACGAAAAAGAAAGTAGCATCTAGAAGAATAAGTTTTTAGAGGAGGTTCATCCTGTGGAAAAGAGGCTGGTGAGTCTATGAGTCAAATACAAGCTCAGCCATGAGGTAGAAGACATGCTGGTCCAATGCAAACAATCAGTTCAGTAGAGGTGCTTTTGTTGAACATGGAGAAATCCTAGAGTGCCCTCACATAGAAGGTATCGGGTGTTTGTGTGTTATTGACAAGAGGGTGTTTCCAAAGGTGGAAGCATTGATCATTTGATAAAGACAAGGTCCTGTAGAGTCAGATACAGAAGTCTCAAGAAAGTGTGCGAAAATCGCTACACTACATCACGAGATCGAGGTGGGGTCGAGGTGGGTCTGGGACCGGGATAGAGGACAGGGGGCACAATCTCAGACGTTAGATCGTCTCTATACTATTAACACCATCACGAGCATATGCTATAAGGGCTGGAGGATCGTGATGCTCTTGAGGTTATAATCGAGATATTTTCTCTTTATGATATTGAGACGACATTGATTGACCCCGATCCATTCATTCAGATGTATGCATTGAACATGTAACACTGAATATACCCTAATACACTATGACTTCTGTTAGATATTAAAAGTTAAATAAGAATTTTCGGAAATAAAACAAGATACACCCTAATTAATAATAAAGCCAAGGGTAAATATGTAATTTACCACTGAGATCAAGTGCCATAAGAGTAGAAGATGAGAGGCCACAATAAAAGGAAATTAAATATAAAGTGGCCAGAGTAGGCTAAAAAGCAAATAAACAAAGTTAACCAAAAAAAAAGGGTTTTGAGGGCCAAACAAGGCCTAAGAAAATCTGGATTATAAAGACCAAATTGGTCTCATTTGTGAGGGGAGCAAATCGTGAAGGGAGAGAAGAGAAGGAGAAAAGAGAGAAGAAGAGGAAGAAGAATAAGATGAGAGATCAAGCAAGCCAAGGTATGAACTTGGATTTTGGGCGGAAACTACCTTTGGCCATGGATTCTAAGATTATGTATGAATTGCCATGCTTTGGTTGGTTAGTAGTTTGTCCCCAAACATGGGGTTTGCTAGGGTTCCATCTAACCTAAAATCTCTGAAATTAAGTGGTGGTAAATCCCATGCAGTGCCAAGATGATTATAGAATTCATCTTTAGATTGATTCAAGGTTAAATGGGACAAGTAATTCGAGCTAGTGGTTTAGAATAAAAACCCTAACAAACTTGAGTTTGAATTATGTATGGTTGTGACCCATATTAGAGTTGTGTCGGGGAAATTCATGGAAGATTTGTGAGAAGAATTGAAAGAGGATTTGAGTAGAAAAGAGAGATGTTAAGACATATGAAATGATTTAGATGGGTGTTTGAAGTATAGAATTGATCTTATGGATGAAATGGCATGAAAATGGGAGAAAATACCCATCTCCGGGTACTTCAGGAATTGTACCGGTACAACTTGAGTTTGTACTGGTACAATTTCGGTTCTGGTCATTTTTGGCCAAGTTGTACCGGTACAACTTGAGCTTGTAAATTTATTAACCTGTTTTGTTTTTCCAGCTTTGACCAGTTTTTGTATTTGGCCAACTTGCCCATTTCTTATCCGATTTGAGTGATTCATGGCTACTTAAAATAGAGACAAGTAGAAACAAACCATATTTAATATTTATCTCCAAATTTGACTCTAGATAGCCCACAAATTCACTCAAAGTAAGGCAGTAAGCTCATTTCCCCGCACCCGCCTGAACATGGAGTAGTCCTGGTTGTTTGTGATAACTTGGACTATGGTTCGACTGGGTGATTCCAGTTGAATAGAACCCTGAAGTACCTTAGCTTAAATGATTTATAAGGACCTAGTGTCAAAATATGAAGTTAAGACCCTGGAAAATGAGTGATACAAACAGTCCTGAGGTAATCGGTAATGACTAGTTGGTATAAAAATGCAACTTTATTTTCGATGATCCATCGATTGGATTCCAATTCCTAAGCAAACTAGATTCAGAGGAATAAGAATATATGAATGAGGTGATTTCATACACATCATACTTATGTATAAAATATGAAGTGCTGAAGTATGTATTGAAGCCATGAAACAAAGGAAAGCAGAAATGCAATATGTATAGATGTGTCCAAGAAAACATGAATATGATATGAATATAGGATATACATAAGATATGATAGCTTTTACAATACCCGAATGATAGGCAAATATGAATATAAGAGTATAACATGAACATATGATTGTCATGCATAAACGAATAGATGGAACATGATAGAAATATAGAAAGATATGAATAGATAATGACATGATGCGCAATACGAAATGATAGGAATATAAGTGATAGTTATATCTAAATGAATAAAATGGAACATGCTAGGAAACATAATATAGAAATGTGTAAATTAAGAACAATAGAGATAAGCAAAAGATGACAAAGAGGAAATGAGGCGCATGAATGATAGGTACATGTATGAATATATGAATGAGTAAAAGTATACACATGATAGAATATAGAAAGTACAAGAATAGTTAAATCATGATAGAAATGTATAAATGTTAAGTGATGTATGACCGATATAACTGAATACGAATAGATAAAGATATATATGACTACATGAATACAAGAGTGCATAGATGCATTCATGATATATGATAGATTTTAGCATATATGATACAGACAAAATTAAATGATAGCAAAGATAAGGAAATATGAAAACGAATCAATTAAAGAATAATACGAAAAGCAATACGTTAGCGAATCACGTAATGTGATTAATATACATTATGACTATGACGCATAAGGATCATATGACTGTTTAGGACCAAAGAATGAATGAGTGATCTCCGATTAGTACTTAAGATCGATTAGTGTCCCAAGACTCTCGATTAGTACTTCTAGATCTCCGATTAGTGTCTTAAGACTCGATTAGGTAATTTAAGATTCCGATTAGTGCTACGCACCCTGCTCAAGATCTAAGAGACTTCACATATGGCACCTCAGCATCAGATACCTTGGTACTTATTGTAACGCGTCCTACTCATTTCTTATGATCGGGTCTAGGTGGCCAAACATATGATAAGACTCGAATAAAGAATAAAAGTAGTGAGCCGAATGTACTTTGATTAATCTTGTGTACCTCACGGTACCTCCAAACCACCGAAAGTATACGAGTAGCAAGGCATGAAAGAATGGAAAGCCGCTAAGAAAGCATAGTATAATGAAAGTATATGGAAAAGTACAATATAAGGTTGCGTGCCTACATTGCTACTGAATGACAAACATGATCAGATTCCCTATCAACTGCCACAATGTCAATTTATAGTCGCAGAGTGAAAAAACGCAAATGCAAAGTATAAGGATATGACATGATGAGAAGCAGCACCGCCATGCGATGAAAGTATAGATGCCATAAGAACAAGAAGTAAAGTATAAGATGATAGTATATGATATGATAGTAAAAGAATAAGTATTATACTCCTATGGGAGATTTATGAACGATGAGATAGAAACTCAGTGTAATATGAAAAATAAATAGATATATTATGAAAGTATTGGCTTTGCCAACACAAGGAAAAGCACAAAAGAATACGAGCACAAAGTATATGATAGAATAAGAATTTATAAATGTATGTGATAGATAAGGAATGATATGATAATGTAATAGTACAAAGAATGCACAAACATAGAATCAAAGATGAAAAAGATATAGACTGTAGACATGCTATACAACTTGGACAAAGAATAGAAACATTGAAGACATATAACAAGCGTGAGAGATGAACACAAGATAAGATAGAACAATGTGATAGTACTAAATAGGAATATTAAAAAAATAAGTAAAGGATATGCTAAAGAAATAGAACATGAAATAGAAAATATTGACATGAAATAGAATATCAGATGATAAGGAATTATGTTATAGAAATATACGTAGAGGTATATAATGAGGTGTATAAGCTTTCGTATACCGCTATCAGACGGTCTATGCTTATGTTCACTATGTGGGTAAAGCTTAAGACTAGTTCAACTGCAGGTACTTCGAAGACAAGGATAGAGTGACAGGACATTCCACATCAAAGTTAAAGAGGTCACCCAGAGATAGGTGCTCATCAACGCTGCTTCCGCAATCTCTGAAGTTTTGTAATAGTAAAATTGTAATAGCATGGTAAATGGACTCAGATATGTGTATAAATCGTGATGGACACCACCTAAAGGGTAGTTCTTTTGTATATAAATAAAATGATTTTATTACTGAAATTGTTTAGCACCAATAGGTATGTGCATACCGAAGATAGAACAGTCAACGAGAGTCCCAGCATGCAGCTGATATAGACAAGCATAATATATGGTATAGATAGTCTCGCGCCTGACTTCTGGCTCGGATCGCCACCTGCCCGCCGGATCTAGCGGGACAGACATGTATTTGATAAGATAACAGCAGTGGATCAGTTAGCATATGAGATGCATGTGACCAGTCCATTGGGGCATAATGTTAGCATGAATAGCGTATACAGAAACTGCCCCATTGTCATCCAAGCAAGAGAGTTTCTTACTGATTTGATAACCTTACCATTCCGAGAGTTTGACTTGATTCTGGGAATAGATTGGTTGTCTAAACACCGAGCTATCATTGATTGTGGTCAAAAGACAGTAGTGTTGAGATGCTCCGACTAGTTTGAGGTGATAATACAAGGCATTAGATCAAGCACAATGTCCAATGTGATCTCCGCTATGCAAACCAGACTTACGAGGGAAGTCGTGAGACATTCTCGGGGCCTTGATACTTGACATTAAGAGAGGTTAAGTTGATGGGAAAAGATTCCAGTAAGGAATTCCGCATGCCCTTAAAGAGTTACCAAGCATTCCCCCTTGATATTATGTGAGACTTATCCAGAAATTGTACTCAGAACAACCCCTATGTCTAGGGCACCATATAGGATGGCTCCAACGGAGTTGAAAGAGTTAAAGAGTCAATTACAAGAGCTTATGGATAAAGGATTTATTCGATCTAGTGTTTCGCCCTGAGGTGCACCTGTTTTATTTGTGAAAAAGAAAGATGGCACTCTACGGATGTGCATTGATTATCGGCAAATCAATAAGGTGATAGTGAAAAATAGGTACCTATTGTCGAGAATCGAAAATATTTTTGATCAGTTTGTTAGTAATAGTGCTCTAGGCCTATTGTATGGACATGGTATTTTGACTATTTATGAGAATTTATTATTATGATGATTTGCATGTTATTATATATAATGTCCTTTGAATAATATTATTAATTATTCTAAATGTCCCTAATCTGCTATTGTTAAGGAATAAATGAATGGCATTAGTATAAAGCCTGATTTGATATTCATGGATGGAATATGTGTAAGGAGATACAAATCAAATTTATATCTATTTGTTGAGAACAAATATTGGATGCACCCAGCCTCGGTAGATTAATACATGGATCAAAGCTTCAAGTGTTAATCTCTAATAGTCAGGTCACAAATCCTTCACCGAGATCGCTATAGTTCAAATATAAGGAATATAATGTTTTGATATAATCAAACTATGTCTTTAATCGTAATGACTAGTAAATGTTATAATGGAACAAGAATTATGTAGGATATGAGCCATTAAGATGGAATTTGTCCTCTTATTATAAGAGAGAGATATTCCTGGTCTCCCCACAATTGAGACTCCGAGAAATGTATGGTCGTGCTCAAATGAATTGATGGAGATCAATGTCATTTGTTTAGTCACTAATTGGTCGGTGGTACCAAAGAGCAGAACGAGATATAAGGTTGATCTTGTCTATAGTTCTATATTCTAATATGATATCATGAGACAAAAGATATGTCATTAGCTATATTGGGCTTCTTTGACCATGAGCTTTTCATTTAACCTGGGTAGTCAAAGCAAGAAGAGGCCACTTATGACTTGTGGAATCAAAATGTGATTTAGGCCTACTGCCAATGTTAATTGAACCTATAGGGTTGCACATTAAGAACAAATAAATAACGGTTATGGTTTTTCACTCTCTGTAATAAATTCGTTTATTACATAATGGTTATGGTTTTCTGTAATAAATTCATTTATTACATAACGGTTACGGTTTTTGTAATAAATTCATTTATTACATAACGGTTATGGTTTTTCACTCTTTGTAATAAATTCGCTTATTACATAACTATGGTTACTGCTATGGTTAAATATATAATAATATAAATTAAGCCTCTTATCTGATAAGGATTTGAATTTAAATTGTTATTATTTAAAATTCGTTTTTGACTAAAACCCTAGCATATTTATATAGATATATATGTGAGACATATATTTTTTGTAGTAGTCGTCTTTTACTCTAAGAAAAACCAAAACAGAGAGAAAGAAAAGAAACCCTAATTTGCTTTGAGAAGATCAACTTTAAACTATCATTCAACAAGATCGTCTAATATTTGTTCGTGGATACTTGTAGAGTGGTGGTCGCCGTAAAGGCAAAGACTTTCAAGATCCGAATAAACCAAGACGCACTTGAAGGCTTTGACGAATCGATCTACAAGAGGTTTCGCTTACCCTTCCTTCGGCTTTATGAAATGCATGTGATCCCTGTGGGTTATGATAAAATTTTAAATTCATTGCATTTGGTGTTCCAATCGATTGATATTCGCCGTAACCAACAATGGGCTTAAAGGGATGGGTGTCTTTCAAGATAGACTCAGATCGGGGTATTATTAAAGAAAGAGGGTTATTTTATGTGCCTGCACTTGTAACTTGATACGCCATTGGTGAGTTTTCGCAATGCCATTTGAGTCGTAATTTTCAATGCACCCAGAACATTCATGGATTTAATGAATAGGTATTCCAACCCTATGTGGACTGGGGCTGTTGTGGTCTTTATCGATGACATCCTAAAGGTATTCTAAGGATGCACAGAACATGAACGACATCCGAGAATATGCGACGCAGGAGAAGAGAGCAATTCAATTAACGATTACAGAGCTTCATCATATTGCTATTGAGAATATAACTTATAGATTAGATTATAATGAACCGCCCTGAAATACCCATATGAGAAGTTCATGAATAAAGAGATATTAGTAGAAGATTTATGAAAGGATTCTCATAGCTTCTTGCTCACCAAATTACTCAGAAAGGAGAAGTTTGAGGGATAGATAAATGTCATAATAGTTTTGAATGGGCTGAAAGGAAATGTCGGTCAAGACCGCATTGACGCAACTCACCTCGGAAAAAGAGAATACCCTATATGTTGATGCTTCAAAATACTGTTCGATGTGTGTTAATGCAAGATGGGAAAGCAGTGGGTTTATGCATCCAGCAAATAAGCCACATGAACAAAAATTATCCCACTCATGACCTAGAGTTGGCTACGTAATGTTTGCTTTGAAAATATGGCGACACTACTTATGTGGGGAAAAGTGTAGAATTTACACAGATCACAAGAGTCTCAAGTACTTGCTGACTCAGAAATAATTAAATTTTAGATAGCGGAGGTGGTTAGAGTTATTCAAAGATTATGACTGCATATTAGATTACCACCTCAGAAAAGCTAATGTGGTAGCAGACGCTTTAAGAAGAAAGACAGTGGTAGCGATGTCACTTCAACATAGTGAATGGAGACTAGTAGATGATGGAGCTATATTAGCTCAACTAACAGCACAACCTATTTTAAAGCAAATGATGATAAGTGCGCAGAAAAATAATGTAGAGTTATAGAAAAAGGTACAGATGGTTAGAGATGGTGATAAGATTGATTTTTTAGTAAAAGAATCTGGAAGTTTGTATTTCCATAACAGATTATGTGTTCCAGATGATAAAGAGCTAAATAAAAAGTTGCCCTTTGAAGCTCATAATATGGTATTTACCATGCATTCTAGAGGTAATAAGATGTACTAGGATTTGAAACAACATTATTGGTGGAAAGGAATGAAAAGAGATGTGACAGAATACGTATCTAAGTGTTTGACGTGTCAATAAGTCAAAGCTGAACACCAAGTTCCAACTAGTCTATTGAATCCCCTTCCAATTCCTCAATGGAAGTGGGATAACATTACCATGGATTTTGTGTCGGGTTTTCTAATGAGTCCAAAAACTACTTTGATTTTTAATCCATTTTTCTGAGCATATTACAAGATAAATGTTGATTTGTATGCAGAAACATGGATATTTTACTCAAATTTAATTTTGCAGAAAAGTACAGGAGAAGCGAAATCCCAAAGAAACCGAAGAGACGGCTAAGTAGAAATGAAGTCGCAAATGAAAAATCTGAGTCGCGACAGAAGCTCATTTGTTCAATATTTCCAAGTCACGACATCACCAAGCAGATCGCCCCAGAAGAAATAGAAGACCTTAGCAAGCGGTCGTGACTTGAAGTTGAGCCATACCAAAATGACTAGAGCAAACAAGTGAAAGAGGCTGGCGCCAAAGGAAGCGTGGTCGAGACTAAAGGAATTATTCATCTGTGAATCTTCACGGCATTCGTCGATACACGCTGGCCGCCACTGAAGACAATCGAGCTCGGATCGCCAAACCGAGGTAGCGACGTGGATCTCAGAAATGAAGCCACAAGGAGGTTCTAAGAAATGAAGTTGCAAACTAGTTTTTAAAATGAAGGGTTCCATTTGAGGTCGCGACGCGCCGTTTGAGGTCGCATGAAAACGGGAATTGAGTCTCAACATAGAGATCAAGTTGCAACCAGTCTAAGAGTTGAAGAACAAAAGGAAGGTCGCAACCCGGCTGCCAAACGAAGTCCTACTAAGAAACTGAATTTGCGACTAATTTATTAATCATATTCACAAACGATGTCGAGACCACTCATTCAGGTCGCGACCAAGAAGAACAGAGCGTAAGAAATCTGTGTCGCAATCGCGAGCAATTGGGACTACATGCAACCAGAAAAAGATTAACATGAGGTCGCGACATCACCTTGAGGTCGTGACTTGGAATAGAGGTTGGAAGGAGGAAACTGGTTGCAACAAAGAATTGAGGCTGCAACCAGAAAAAGGAAGTCACAACCTAGAACTTAGGCAGTTGAAATAGAAATATAGTTACAACCTGAGGTCACAACGCAACAAGAACAAGGAAGAGAGAAGTCCGACTTAACCCGAGGTCGCGACTCGTAATGCGTAAAGGGAGACAACGAGGTCGCGAAGTGAAACCGTGGTCGCTACATCAACTATTGAGAACCAATGAGCCAACAAGGTCGCGACCACAAATGATGTCGCGACCATTAATCCAAGCAGTTGCAAGGAACCTGGTCCCAACAGAAGTAACAAGGTCGCAACTGAACAAGAGCAAACAAGGGAAATCCAGGTCGTGACACTAGCTTGTGGTCACGACTTAGGACAATAAACTGGGCTTTCTTTTGGGAATTCCATCTGGGGCTTTTTGCATTAGGCCCATTTTCTTTTGACAGTTATAAATAGACAGTGTTAGAATAGTAAAGTAGCTTCCATCTTCACTACCCAGAAAAAAGGGAAAGGAGAGGAACTCAGTGTATAGTTTAGGATAGAATTTTATTTTTTTATTTTTATTTTATTTTTATTCTTAGTAAATTCTTTTATGGATCTGAATCATGAATCGTGCGTAAACGACAGGCCGTATTTTTATTTATATTTTCTTAAAATTATCGTCAAGTGAAATTTATGAAATCTAGAAAAATTTCTGTAATTCATTTCTTCTCAGTTTCATTGCGATTATAGTGGATGTATGTGATCGGTGCTCCACTCCTTTAATCGCAATGCATTAATTGGAACGCAGCTCTACTGGATTTGATATACAATTAGTTACAGTCTTTTCTGCAAAAATCTGGAGAAAATTATTTAGGTTGGGATTTACTTACTTGGTGTCATTTTTGAATCGATAAGTTCCCAATGGTAGTACCGAATACCAGTTTAAGGAGCGATCTGCTCGATTTCAGGATGCCCTCTCAAGTAAGGACACGAGATGGAGATTCCGAGAGCCGAGAGCATTCCCTTATGGGTGTTAGACTACCATTGATGAACTATTTTATGTTCGAAGTTCATTTTGATAAATCCCATTCGCTCATAATTGAAGTTGAGGGAGAATTTAACAATATAAATAATCGTAGAGCCACCTCAATCTAAAGGGAAGTTCCCGACCCTATGTTAGCTGAGATCTAATCAACAGGGAAAGGACGAACTACTAGATCAAGGATGAGCCACCACTATGGCAGAACTTTTGCAAAAATCCCGAGAAGGAAAGCAAAAGCTCCTGGGCAAATAACAAAGAAACAAGTGCTAAGTATTGAGAAAGAAAAATACCCAGATCTTGCAAGAAAAGCAAAAATACAAGTAACTGGTTCAATCTTGACTTCGAGAGAAGCAAGAGCTTCTAACCAGTGAATGTGGAGAAATCCAACTGCAACATTTAGGCAATCTTGGACAAATTCAGATCCATCAATACAATAGAGCAATGTACTCTTGTGTAGGAATTGACTGTTTCATTGTAATTCACAGATAGTTTTCGTTTCTCACAGGAAACATATTAGGTCCAATAATTTGTTTTTTTTTTACGTTTTTGGTTGTTTTCATGTTATTGTAGTTTCTATTTTTAGTTAATAGTCTAGGATCTATTATTATTTTTAGATAAACTTTCACTATCAATCTTTTTTAGTCCAAATAGCATAGAACTCAGTTGTTGGGGTAATTGATTTCTACCCTTCACACCTGTGGGAATGATACCCGACTTCACATCCGTATTTTACTACTTATGACCTATGCACTTGCAGTGTCATAGACTAAACCCAATTTTAAAATCCTAAATATCAAGACAAATTTATTTAATTAAGCAAATTTATCCAAAGTGACATGGGTGCAAGAGAAGTGTAAGGCTCTTGTAACTATGTGTATTTGAGGGGTTTTTAGTCTATATAGAAAAAGGCAAACAAGTTTTATGGGGCCGTTGCCGGGGATTGAAAGGATTAAATAGATCAATATTCTAACAAAAGAGGGAAATGCTAATTTGGACATTTTATAAAAGAAAAAGAACAAAAACAGCTGTACAAGCAGTGGCTATACCAACCACTGATCCTTAATAAGCCATGTTGAAAATAATTTTTTTTAGTTCCACTAATCCTATTAATCTGAGTGTGTTTCAATTTCAGGAAATCCTTTAATGCACAAGAAACAGGATTCGGACCTGTTGCCAGTGGACATTGAATTGGAAAGAACACTCAGAAGCTTAAGAAAGACTAAAAAAAGCAGAACGCACCATGGCATGAGACACGCACTGCACGTAGGTTAGCGACAAGACCTGCAAGGCCTCCTATTATCGACACAATGGAGGATTTGAGGCCTATCATTCGTGAAGAATATTCTGCAATCGGATAAATCTCTACCATGGATGCAAATAACTCGAACTAAAGAAAGCTTTTGATAACAATGGTGCAGCAAAGATCGCTCAATCGGCCACCCCACCGAAGACCCCAACGAGCACCGATAGATTTCTCAGGATGGCAAATACAAAGGAAGCCGAATGGTGTGAGGCCGTGGCGACAGGTCGCATCTCTTCCCATTTTCCTTAAGAGACATAGCAAACACATGGTGTATGATTCATTACCATATGGTTCATCTGATATCAGGAAGAGCCGGGTGCAAGATACTGGGGGTGTGTTCTTTCCATCTCTCACCTCCGAGAGAAGAAGAGATCATGTTGTTCCAAGGGGAAGATGAGAGCCTATATGTAAATTTCAGAGAGATTCAAGAGGTTGTTGAAAAGGTTCCCATGCATGGAATTGATTTAAAAACCTGTGATAGATATAGGTATCATGCCTTAAATGATACATCTAAAGGCATCATCGACGTCGTGGCCGTGGAGCATTCAAAAGAAAAAGTCCCAAGAGGCTAGGATCCGATAGGAAGACTCCAGCCAAGTGCAATATGAAGGCTCCATCTGAGTTTACAAGGGGTAACAGTAGAGGAAAAGGGGTCATGGAGCTGAGTAAAATGACAGCCATGGAAGCAAAGTTAGATGCCATCATGCACTGGAAAGAAAAATGCACACTGCTTATGAAATAGGAGCAGTGGAAAGAGAAGCAATGAGAAGAAATGCTGAAATACCAAAAGAAGAGGACGCTTATGAGGTTGAGGAGGCTAAGTATGTGAATGAACCAAGAAGTTACCACTTCAAGCCAAATCCTAACCTGCCCACACATTACAGTCCAACATTGAGGAACCATGAGAATTTTGCATATGGTGGAGGGGCATTACAAGGCCCAAGGCATGGATAGAATCCTCAACAGGGATATCAGCAGCCACCAAGGTTCCAGCAGCAACATCAAGGGGATGAAGGCAGGAATGACTATCAGGGTCATAGGAGGACTCAACCATTTGAAGAGCAAATGCTGCAGTTCATGGGGGACAACAAGAAGCTTATACACTTCCATGAACAACCGGTTCGACTGAAGCTTTCAAGTCCGGGAGCACTAAGTATTTCAAGAATACAAGTGCCTCATTGAAAAACTGAGACAAGTAGGCGCCTAGCCCTTAGTATGCCAAATCGTGAGCAAGGGTACATTCCCCTAGCGGCACTCGCTAAAGAATCCAGCGACCGCATGGCGCTCGCTAAGAAGCAAAAAGAAGTGGGCAACAACAACAAGAAAGAAAGAAAGAAGAGACTTATGCGCAAGAAGAAACTGAAAGGAAGGAGAGAAAAGCGCATTTACTCAAAACAACCAAGGAAGAGTTAAAGAAACAAAAGGAGAGAGTACTAAATTATACACTCCATGCTGCCATTTCCTCAGGCTTTCCGTGAAGGCAAAAGTGGAAGAGCAAAGCTTAGATTCGACATCTTCAAGAAGATATAAATCAATATCTCATTTGCAGAGAGAATCAACCAAATGCCTAACTATGCAAAATTTCAGAAGGAGATACTAAACAAGAAAAGGAAAATAACTGAGGAAGGAATAGTGAACTTGACTGCTACCTCGTTAGCAGCTTATCTACAAAGCTCCCAAAGAAAATGAAGGACCTTGTGCAATTTCACCATCCTCGTCGATGTTACACCAAGAAGGCCTTATGTGATTATGGTGCCAGTATAAATTTGATGTCATCAATGGTGCGAAGACTAAGTTCGGGGGGGAACTTACCCAACAACAATCACATTGCAAATGGTCGACAGATTAATGGCACAACTGTGGCTAGTGTTCTTGGAAGATATGCTTGTCAAGGTGGGAAAATTCATCTTCCTCAGGATTTTGTTATTATGAAGATGGAGAAGACACCCAAGTTCCTTTCGTCGCTAGGAAGACCCTTCTTAGCAAGAACCGGAGTTGCCTTGATAGATGTGCGTAGTGCAGAAACTAACACTAAGGGTGGGGAATGGAAGCAATGCACTTTAATCTTAATAGAGTTTGGAACACCCCCCACGTAGATGCGTAAAGTTGTATGGCTATAGTAAAATTAAATTTTTCTCAATACTGAAATGACTCCTGATCGCATCTTCAACATTCTATTAATGAAATTGAGATGAATTTTCAGTATCTTGAGAGTATTGATTATGAAATGTTACCTTCAAATTTGTATAACAAAGAAACAGTCTCAAGCATGAATGAACATAGTCAAGATGATGTATGCAACCGTGACGTAAAACTACATCGAGCAGAAACTACAAGTGTATATTAATATTGGAAAGAATTGCCCACTATTTGAAATATGTTTTCTTAGAACCGTAAAAAGAGAAAACCGCCATCATATCAGCCGCATCGATCAATATGAAGAACAAAAAATCATTGAAATTCGAGAGCACAAGGCTGGGCTTATCGCTTAAGTAATCGGTGGATCCGAAAGGTATCGGGCCCCTCCATTTTGTATGCACACAAAATATTGTCGAATGATAACGCAAAATCTCTCTATTCAAAGATCAAAGGAAGGAACCTTGTGATGAAAGAAGTCAGTTTAAAAGAAGTTCAAATGGTTAATGCGTTCTTATATATATATCGATAGTTCTCGGGTGAGCCCAAGATACGTGGTTCCTAAGAAAGGTGGATTCACCGATTAAATGAAAAGAATGAACTCCATTCCTACAAGAACTCCGCACAGATGGAGGGTGTGTATTGATTACGTAAAACTAAATACCTATAACAAGAAAGGATCATTTTCCCCGCTTCATCGACGATCCGGATAGGTCAGACACCTCACTTTTTTTTTCGATGGATACTGATATAACCAAAATTGCCATTGCACCCGAGGGATAAGGAGAAAACCACCTTTACATGCCCATTTGGTACTTTCTTTTGTTTTTAGAAGAATGCCATTTTGGTTTTGTGTAATGCTCCCGGTACATTCCAAAGATGCATGATGTCTATATTTTTCTCGACGGCGTGTTAGTTATGGAGATCTTCATGGATGATTTCACGTTGTATGGATCCAGCTTGAATAGTGCCCGTGACAACTTGAGGACAAGACTTCTCGAGGTGCCAGACAAGAATCTGGGGCTTTGACTGGGAAAATGCCACTTTATGGTTACGTATAAATCGTCTTTAGCACATGATTTCTATAGTAGGGTTAGAAGTAGACCAAGTAAAAGTTTCAATTATAAGAAATCTGATACCACCCACTACAGTCAAGGGAATTAGAAGTTTTTTAGGACATGCTGGATTTTACAGAAGATTTATCAGAGATTTCTCAAAATCACAGACCACTATGCATTGTCGAAAATATACTATTTCAATTTTGATGAATCCTTCCGCACTTTTGAAGAGATCAAATCCGCACTAGTTGAAGCTCCCATCATGGCAAAACCAGACAACAGAATTTGAAATCATGTGTGATGCCGTTGATTTTCAATGGGAGTCAGACGACGTAGTGCCGAAAAGGTATTCAAGGCCATATACTATGCAAGCAAACCTTCAATGAAGCTCAGAAAATTAATTTCTACTACTAAAAAGGAACAAGCCGCAATAGTATTTGCATGTGAAAAATTTAGGCCATACATTTTGGGGTCCTATGTTATTATACACACTGATCATGCAACAATTAAATATCTAATGGCAAAGAAAGAAGCAAAGCCAAGAGTGATCAGGTGGGTATTCCTATTACATGAATTTGATTTAGAAATAAAAGACAAGAAAGGTTATGACAATGTGATAGCTGATCACTTGTCAAGAGTGGAGAAACCTGTTGTACAAGAAGAAGAAAGAGAAATAGCAGAAAACTTTCCGCATGAGCAAAGTATTCCAACCGTCACCCAATCATCTTGGTATGCTGACATTGTGAACTTCTAGCTTCAGGAATTATGCCACTAGAATTCAAATGCACTGGGGCCAGAGAAAAAGCTATGGATTCCATTAGGTACTACATCTGAGATGACCCACTGCTATTTAGAAGATGAGCTGATCTGATCATCAAAAGATGTGTACCAGAAGGTGAGCAAAGTAAGATTTTACAGGAATGTCATGCATCACCATATGGAGGACATTTGATAAATAAAACAAATTTCCTACAAAATTTCTAGTCGATTTTATCGGGCTCACTATTTTTAAAGGATTGTTTTGAATGGTGAAGTCGTAACACACTAAAAGACCTCAGCGCTTTCTGACTTGTTTAGTATATTATAAGATAAATAGAAATTTTCAGAAATAAAACGAGACCCTAATTAATAATAAAGCCAAGGGTAAAAACGTACTTACTAATTGAGGACATAAATGACATAAATCAATAAGTTGATATGAAATTATGAAAATTGTGAAAAGATGGCATGCCAAAGTATAAATGTAAGTTAAATTGAGAATAGAATATGATAAAAGGACTTTTAAAGGAAAAAAAATGAAAATGTTTAAATGTCAAGGCCAAACATGGCCTTAGCAAAAAGGTTAAATAAAGAGCAATTGGTCTCATTTGGAGAGACCAAAACTGAATGATGAGAGATGAGAGGAAGAAGAAGAGGAAGAGGAAGAGAAGAAGAAGAGAAGAGATGAAGAAGGAGGAGTCCAAGAAGGATTCAAAGGTATGGAACTTTGGATTTTGTATGGAACTAACCTTGGGTATGAATTTCCATACAATTATATGATTAGTAGCTTGCCCCCAAACTTGGGGTTTGTTGGTGATGTCCTCCTAACTAAAGTTTTCTTGAATGTGGTTGAGTAAAACCCAGCCTCAGATAAGAGAGACATGAATAGAAAGCATGTTTGAGTTCAATAGAGTTCATAAGAGGTGTATTGAATGATAAATTGAGTAGAAAAGAGATCATAAGATGAATTTGAAGTGGTCTTGAAGTGTTTATGAGGCATGTGAGTTGATCGGGCTGAAAAATATGGAAAAATGGAGAAAATACACACTCGGGCATTGGTCACGTACCGTACAACTTGAACATGTACCGGTACAACTTGTGTTCTGGTCATTTTTGACCAACATGTACCGGTACAAGTTACACATGTACCGGTACAACAGATGTTCTGTTCCCAGTTTTGACCAGTTTTTATATTTTGGCCATAACTTCCTAATTTCTTATCCGATTTGAGTGATTCAAGTGGAAAATTAAACTATACTTCAAGGAGAACCATCCATATAGAAATAGACATAGTCAAATTATGACTCTAAGTGGCCCAAATATCCACTCGAAGTGGGACCATGTGCAAACCAAATTCTGGTTTCAGTGTTGAACTTAGAGTAGAAGTCCGGTTGAGCCGACGTAACATGAGTTACTGTTCGACCGGGGTGATTCCAGTTGAATAGAACCCAGCACCTTAGCTTTAAAATGAGTATAAGGACATAAAACAAAACATGAAGTTAAGACCCCGGAAATGAGTAATACAAACTGTCCCTCAGAAAATCGGTAAAATGACTAGTCAAAATGCTACACTTTATTTTGATGATCCGAATGGATTGATTCCACTTCCTAAGTAAAGTAGATTCATGTAGGAATAAGAATATATGAATGAGGTGTGATTCCACATACATCATACTTCACAAGAATATGAAGGCTATATGTACAGGGCATGAAACAAGGAAAATGTAGAAAATGAAGATCAGAAAGATGTTCATGAAACATGAAAATGATTATGGAAATGAAAATGAAAACGAATTGAAAACACATGATTGTGAACATGAGAGGTAATATGTCATGAACACATAATGGTTAAGTGATATATGATTATTATCACATATAACCGTGCAAATGATAACAAATGATAGAAGTATACATGAATGAGTATACGTGAATGAATATGTGAATGAGTATTTATGAATGACTATACGTGAATAAGTATACGTAAATGAAATTATGAATGAGTATACATGAATGAGTATACGTGAATGAATATGTGAATGAGTATTTATGAATGAGTATACATGAATGAGTATACGTGAATGAAAATGTGAATGAGTTTATGAAATAATGTACATAGATTGAGTATATCTTTGAAAAGATAATACGAAAGTGATTATGAAATTGAAATGTGATATTTGAAAACCGAATGAATGTGAATGATAATAAGGACGGATTCATCAAACTGAATCAGCCATAAATGTGAATACGAGTGAATATGAAATCGAAATGTGATATTCGAAAACCAAATGAACGTGAATAATAATAAAGACGGGATTCATTAAACGGAATTCGTCATAAATGTGAATTGAATGATATGAAGAATGAACCGCCTGACGGGATGCACTAATCGGCATCCGTCACGAAGGCACCCCGAAATTATCCAATGTCCCACTTGGCGGGATGCACCAATCGGCATCCGTCATGATGGCGTATGGCATTGAAGAAATGTCCCACTCGCGGGATTCACCAACCGATCCGCTCAAGCGATGGCGTGATGACATTTGGCACTGATACCACGTGTCTGGGTGAACCAAATCCAAGATCCGCATGATGGGAGACCGAATAAGTGATACCACGTGTCGGGGTGCACCAAACGGCATCCGACATGATGGGAGACCGAATAAGTGATACCACGTGTCGAGGTGCACTAAACGGCATCCGACATGATTGGAGACCGAATAATTGATACCACGCGGTTCGATGCACCAAACTAAGATCCGCCGCGATGGGAGAATCGAATAATTGATACCACGCGCCTGGATGCACCAAACGGCATCCGCCATGATGGGAGAACCGACAAGTGATACCACGGTCGGGGTGCACTAAACTAAGATCCCGCATGACGGGAGACCTAATAATTGATACCACGCGGTTCGATGCACCAAACTGCGATCCGCGACGGGAGAACCGGTCACCGATAAAACACGCGGTCGGATGCACCAAATCGCATCCGCCATGATGGGAGAACCTAATAGCGATATCACCACCGGTCGGATGTACCCAAACGGCATCCGCCATGATGGGAGATAAAATCGCAAACGTATAAGCACATTACCGAATGATAATAAGGGTGAGATTCATCAAACGGAATCCGCCAGAAATTGTGAATCGAATAGTCAAGGTGAAATAGCCAACATTTACGAGTGTAATGGGATTGTTATGAATATGCTTAAATCTCATGAATTGATTTGTGAAAATGAATTTGTCAGACGAGAATGCATGATATGATATGGTAAATGATTTGTATATTGAAAGCATGCGAAAATGAATAGCATGAGTATATGTGGATACAAAGACATTATTTGAAATGCATGTTATTATGAATGTTATGGGTCTTTTGATTGTAAATGGTCAGTGGGATTGCTCAAAAGAAGTGCTTTCGCTTAATTAAAGGTCTGAAATGGAATAACATAAACAACATGTTTTGGAAAGATAATTGAAAATGTCTGAGTAAACTGCCCAGCCTTTGATCCGCCAACCGGTCAAGTCTGGGATTCGTCATGACACTTTTTGAAAATAAAAATTTAATAAAGACGAAATAAATGTTTTGATTGAAAACGTCTGAGTAAACCGCCCAAACTGATCCGCCAACCGTCAAGTAGGGATTCGGTCACGACACTTTTTAAAATGAAAATTTAATACAACTAAAACTAAAAGGATTTAACGCATCCCGCATCATGAAACGTAATCAAGTAAAGGGAGTTGATTAATGGCATCGGCCGTGATAGTGATAAGAGTCTAATATGTATCAGTATTAGTCCGAGCTCAACTCACAGAGGAAATTGGATATGACTTGATTTGTTCGAATTGCCATCAGATACGTATAAGCTTATTTTGAATATGATCGATTCACTAAGTGCATGTAGTATATATGAGTTACAACCTCAGAAAGATATGACACGGTAGTAATATGAACAAGATAATGATATGAATCAAAAGAATAAAAATCTACATGTATATTATGAGATGAGTTAGAAGTCACATAAGAATAGGCTTCAAGTATATGCATAAGAAAAGCAAATGTAAAAAGATAGTGACGGCGATTATTGTTATCGGGTCGCTATCAAGCCTATATGTTCCCACTAAGCTGTGAAATCTTAGAACTGGTGTTCAATCCGTGTAGGTACTCGAAGAGGAGATAAAGAGTGACGTGACATTCCACACCGCTGAAGACGGCCATCTCGTAGATAGCCACCAAGACTGCTCGCGATATCCGATGTTTGTATTAGATATGTATATGTATGTATTTGTATCAGAAATGGGACTTAGTAAATATGTATAAATTTTAATGGATACCATTCCGGTGGTAGTTCATTTGTAAATGTAAATGATTGTTGGTTACTAAAATCATTGGTACACCACAGATATAAGTTCAGCTTCAGCTGAAAAAAAAAAAGTAAGAAGTCTCAAAGATATATTTCGCACTCGAAACCGTTCGATTCGCTAACGGCCTGACCGAATCTGTATGCGACGTGGTTATGTGATCAATGCCAAAGAACGGGAAATATCAAACAAGACATGAAATGCCCCCGCAAGGTATCCCGGTAAGGCAATTATTACGGGTGGGAATGATTTATAGGGCATTTTCCGCTTTTGAAATACATACATACTCCTAGTCGCATTATGTATCAAAATGGGCTGGTGCAACAAATTGTCAAAAATGATGCTAACACGCTTGTGGATTTTTACAAAGAAATATTCTAAGCGCATTCGGGGACACCCGTAACTATAATCGACGGAGGAAGCCACTTTTGCAACAAAGTGTTTGACAAACTAATGTGTTGCTATATGTATCAAACACATTCGAGTCATTTATCATCCTCAAACAAATGGCAAGCTGAAATTTCCACCAGGAGATAAAGAAAATTCTTGAAAAGACCGTGAAGTCTACCAAGATTGGTCTCTAAACTTGACGATGCACTCGGGCATACAGACTCCGCTTAAAAACTCCCATTGGAATGTCCCCATACGACCGGGTCTTTGGAAAACCATGCCACCTTCCTGAAGCTAGAATATAAAGATACGTGAGCCATCAAGAAGCTAAATTTTGGATTTCCCCAAGGTCGCAAAGAAGAGGCTACTCCAATGCAAATGAATTGAAGAGTCGAGGAATGAAGCTCATGATGTTGCTAGAATCTATAAAGATAAAAACAAAAATGGCATGATCAAAGGATTTTCGAGGAGAGAATTCAAAGCAGAGATTAGTCCCCGTTATTCAACTCAAGACTAAGACTCTTTCCAGGAAGCTTAAATCAAAAATGGAGTGGACCAGATACGTAGTATCAAGTACAAATTTTGGGGCGCTGGACACTTAGAACCACAAAGAATCAGCGAGGAATTCAAAGTTAATGGTCAGAGATTAAAGCACTACTGGGAAAATGCAAGTGGAAGAATGACTCTTAATTAATGAGAAATTTGAAGAAATGTAAATATGGTAGCAAAGAAGTCCAAATAAAGACTAAAATCGAGCGTAAAATTATGGAAGGCAATCCACATCAGCTTTCTTTAAGTTTCCTGCTATAAATTTTGTGTGAAAGTTTCTAATAGCTTGTGTAATTTTTATTCATTATTGATCAAGAGTAAGTAAATATTTTTTTCTTTTGCAGACAATAAGAATGTGCAAAGGAGGAACATTTGAGCAATCAAACTTCCATTCAAAGAGACAAAAAGTGGTGTATACTCTTCTTGAACTTATTTGAATTTTGTTCCCATATAGAATGATTGGGAAGTTCGGGGAATTTATTTTTATTTTTTGTGCTTAAATTTGAATATGATGCATAGTGAAGGGATTTGTTGAATATTTGAATGATGAAGATGAATTGAATTGTATTTATTTTGATCGATTCGTGTGAATTGAAATTTCTGTGAATTCGATTGTTCAGTATATCTTTAAAATTTTTCTAACAAGAAGATCAATTCATAAGTCGACCAAGAATGCTGGACATTGAAACAATAAATTAGAAAAACAAATCACAACAGTGAGATTGAGGTTTTGACCACACTGCGTGCTCACATAAAATCTTTAGGTCGCACTAATTGTCCAAATCTCAATAAAGATAGGTTTTAAACTCATTTTGGGCGTTTCTAGTACTAAAAAAATAGGATTAATTCGAAAATCATTAATTATAAGAGGCTCGTACCATCGTCGCGACTCTCCATATCGCAATCATGACATTAAGCCCAACATCCATTCACCCTCAAGTCATCTTAATTCATTCCCATGTTTCCACTTCGCATCCATCGCTAAATTTTTAAATAAACTGTTATTATCACGTAACCGTAACCTAACCCACTTAAAAGAATCGCTTAGGTTGCTTAGTTTCAAAAGAATAATCGGTATTATCTAATAACTCTCGAGAAACGATCAAACTTCCTTAAAAATTCCAAATCTCCTATTGAAACAGCCATGACGCTTTGAATCCGAGAAATTGTGATGACCATTCATTGGAAAAATGAAAAAGAGAATTGAGAGCTTTATCGCTTCCAAGAGAAGCAAGATCACTATAAAAGGATGGGAAGACAATGTAAAGAATAAACAAAGAGGATGAAGAAAGGAGAATGAGGAAAAAGAAGAGTTGGCAGGTAAATGCAGAGCGATGGGAATGAGTGGAGCCTAAAACAAACCAACTTCTAGTCAAGGATTCCACATAACGCCTATAATCATGAGAATGGATGATGGGAAGGGAATTGGAAGAAGGGTTAACCGTAATTTCATCATCCGTGAGGAACTCGGGATAGAGTTTAGGAGGAAGGCATAGGATTTGAGTTTGTTCCCAAGTCTCGACTCATTAACAACCTTTGTTAACAACCCTTCCTTCCACAAGAAATTAGACTGGGGGAACTAATAAAGGGTGAGCCAGGCCTTTAGGAGGAAGGCATAGGATTTTGTGATCAAGAAATGTGAGAGTTTTTCCTCTGATTAGATACACAAATTCCCTATTTGTAATTTTTGGTATTGGGATAAAGAAATAAGATTGTACAATATCGAGATGTTTTGATATTTGAATAGAATTCCTGTTGATTAACAAATTGATTGTTTTTGGGTTTATGAATTGATATACTGAATTGTGTGTTTGTGTCATTTACTGTTAATATGCCGATTATGAGTGCCTTATCTGTACAAGGATCGAATGACCAATTCTGTTTTGCTCCCAAGAACAAAAATGCAGGAAAAATAAGAGCATAGACTAATAAACTGGAATTAGGAGTTGCAGCCTGAATGTTTAAATTAAGTTAGATTTTAGAATTGGAAAAATGGATATTGCTGAGGAACAAATAACTTGATTGAAAGTGTAACAACAAAGGAATAAGTACAAGTCTTGAAGAAACAATACACTGTCAACAAAACTCATGAAACTTTTGAGAAGAATTAGAACATCTTCTCTGAAACGACATGATTAAGAGTTCATGGTCCTAGAACTTGTTGGGACATTTAAGACTGAGGTGAAATCTTAGGTAAAAACAACCAACAAGAAGTGATAGAGGCCATCCTCAGAAGCTGAGCTTTCTAAGCCTACTCAACATATGCTAAAGCATACCCCTGGGCCCATGTGCTTTGAGCTAAACAAAGCCTTAATTCTTCAAATGACAAAGAATCAAAACCCGAATCCCCTTCCCATAATAATCCTGAAAGAAAGAGCCCAAATTTTTTCAGCTTCCAAGCCCAAAGATAGAAAGGTCTACTAGAAAGGAAGAAACTAGTTTGGGAAAATATCAAATATTACCAGTAGGAGGAGAATAAATAACTCAAAGATTAGGGGAAAAAGAAGCGTAAATGGATGAAAAGAGGAATAAGTTTTGTCTTGTGGCTCATTTCCTTCAAATTAAGTTTGTAGGGGTGTTTTAACACCTAAAGTACCCCAATGCCAAATGGTAATGGAGTCGCAAATTTCAAAGTTCTCTATACATAGCCTAAGAAGACAAACATTGCACTATCTCTATCCTTAGAAAACGGCTAAAGAGCTCTATAGCGTGAACCTGGTCCGGTCAGTGCAAGTGGAAATCAAAATGCCATAAAAGATTCCCCCAAAAAGATGAATCAAAGATCGAGGAGAATCAAGTACAAAGACAAAAAAGGCGAAAGATTTAAGGCAATAAGTACAAGAAAAAGTGGAAACTGGGTGATTTGTAACCAAATTTTCCATTATTCACCCTAATCACCTAAGCTCCAGAACATTACAAGTCTGAAAGACCTCGCTGGATCTTGAAAGTTGAATTACCTACATTAAGTGTGGTGATCAATATGAAAATGCTTCCATGGGACTCACCAACTCGTCTAAGAAAACCCTTAAGATTAACTAAATTCAACATGAAGATGAAAAGGATTGAAGAGCCGCACACACAATAGAGAACAAGACTTGTTGAATAAACTGCTTAAATACATTATTTCATCAAGAAGTTTGTGATGTATAGAGACCATTCCTTTTTTCTAATCGAAACTCAAATTCTAAAATGATGTCGCTATTTCCTATTTCAAGTTAGAAGGTGGAATAAGAAAGGCTATGGTGTAATCAGAAAAATGTGTCTTTGTGCAGCCTGCTTATTGTTTTGAGGACAAACAATTCTTTCTTCTTTGCTCGTGGGACAAGCAAAAATTTTAAGTTCGGGGAAATTTAATGAGTCTAAAACCTCATTTGGATTTAATCCATTTTTCTCGAAAAGATATTACAAGATAAATGTTGATTCGTATGCAGAAACGGATATTTTACTCAAATTTAATTTTGCAGAAAAGTACAGCAGAAGCGAAAATCCTAGCAAAAACCATAAGAGATCACCACAAGGGTAAATGAAGTCGCAAATGAAAACGGAGTCGCGACAGAAGCTCCATTTGTTCAATATTTCCAAGTCGTTTTACATCACCAAGATCAGTCTTAGAAAAAATAGAAGACCTTAGGCAAAGCTGTCGTGACTTGAAGTTGAGCTTGCTAACGTAATTCACCAGCAACAAGTGAAAGAGGTTGCGACAAAGGAAGTGCGGTTGAGACTAAAGGAATTATTCAAGGTAGAATCTTCGGTCGCGACACCACGCTGATGTCGCGACGCCAATTGAAGATAACTGAGGTCGCGACGCCAATTGAAGACAACTGAGGTCATAATGCCAAACCAGGCCGCGAGGTGGATCCGCGGAATGAAGCCACAAGGAGGTCTCGCAAGAAAATGAAGTTGCAAACTAGTTTTTAAATGAAGGGGTTCCATTCGAGGTCGCGACGCGTCGCTGAGGTCGCGACATGAAAATGGAAACGAGAGTCTCCACCAGAGAGATTGAAGTTGCAACCAAAATCCAGTTGAAGAACAAAAAGGGAGGTCGCAATCCCAAAGCGGCTTCAAACGGTCCTGGTTAAGAAATCGACTTACACCACTTATTAATCAAGGACCACAAACGATGTCGTGACCACTCATTCAGGTCGCGACTTGAAGAAGAACAGAGCAGAAGAAATCCAGGTCGTAACTACTTTAGAGCAATTAGGACTACATGCAACCAGAAAAAGAGCAACATGAGGTCGCGACATCACCTTGAGGTCGCGACTTGGAATAGAGGTTGGAAGGAGGAAACTGGTTGCAACAAAGAATTGAGGTTGCAACCAGAAAAAGGAAGCTTGGCCAACCTGAACTTAAGCAATGAATAGAAATATAGTTACAACCCGAGGCTCTGAACGCAAAACGCAACAAGGAAGAGAAGTCCCCGATTAACCAAGGTCGCACTCGCACGCGTAAGAAGGAAAGACAACGAGGTCGCCGACGCGGAAACCGCGGGTCGCGACATCAACTCTTGAGAACCAACGAGCCAACAAGGTCGCGACCACAAACGATGTCGCGACCATTAATCCAAGCAGTTGCAAGGAACCTGGTCGCAACAGAAGTAACAAGGTCGCAACTGAACAAGAGCAAACAAGGGAAATCCAGGTCACGACATTAGCTTGTGGTCGCTAATTCCAAGACAAGAACTCGGGTTTTCGGGAATTCCACCGAGCTGGTGATTAGGCCCATTTTTCTTTGGATGCTATAACAGACAAGTGTTAGAATAGTAAAGTAGCTTCCGTCTTCACTACCTAAAAAAAGGGGAAAGGAGAGGAACTCAGTGTATAGTTTAGAGAATTTTATTTTTTATTTTTATTCTTAGTAAATTCTTTTTGGATCTGAATCGGGAACTCGTGCAGAATGATCGAGTCGGATTTCTTTATTTATGTTATTTTCTTCTTAAAATTACTGCCTGAAAATTTATGAAATCTAGAAAAATTTCTGTAATTCATTTCTTCTCAGTTTCATTGCGATTATAGTGGATGTACGTGATCGGTGCTCCACTCCTTTAATCGCAATGTAGTAATTGGAACGCAGCTCTGCTGGATTTGATATACAATTAGTTACAGTCTTTTCTGCAAAAATCTGGAGAAAATTATTTGGGTTGGGATTACTTACTTGGTGTCGTTTTTGAATCGATAAGTTCCCAATGGCGCATCGGTCACGCTTTAAGGAGTGTATCTTGCTCTCGATTTGCACGTTTTTCAAGGTGGACACAGAGATGAAGATTCCTTATAGCTGAGAGCATTCCCTTTACGGGTATGTTGACTACCATTGATGAACTCAAGAGCTCAGTTCATTTTGATAAACCCATTCGCTCATAATTGAAGTTGGAGTGGAGCATTTAACAATATAAATAATCAGAGAGTTCACCTCAATCTAAAGGGAAGTTCCCGACCCTGTGTTAGCTGAGATCTAATCAAGGGAAAGGACGAACCAATAGATCTTAAGGATGAGCCACCAATTAAGTGGTAGAACTTTTGCAAAATCCTGAGAAGGAAAGCAAAGCTCAGCCATCAAGAAATGGGTGTGAAGTATTGAGAAAGAAAATACTTTATCTTGAAAGAAAAGCAGAAATACAAGTAATCGGTTCAATTCGACTTCGAGAGAAGCAAGAGTTTAACCAAAGGAATGTGGAGAAATCCAACCGCAACATTTAGGCAATCTGGACAAATCCGGACCCATCAATACAATAGAGCAATGTACTCTTGTGTAGGAATTGACTGTTTCATTGTAATTCACTGATAGTTTTCGTTCACAGAAATGTATTAGGTCCAAGAATTTGTTTTTTACGTTCGTTGTTTTCATGTTATCAGAAGTTTTGGCTTTAGTTAGTAGTCTAGGATCTATTATTATTTGTAGATAAATCCTCACTAATGAATCTTTAGTCCAAATAGCATAGAACTTCAGTAGTTGGGGTAATTGATTTCTAATTCTTGTCAATCTTTGTGGGAATGATATCTGGACTTACATTCAGATTTTACTACTTGTATGACCTGTGCACTTGCTATGTCATAGACTAAACCCAATTTTCAAATCCTAAATATCAAGACAGATTTATTTAATTAAGCAAATTTATCCAAAGTGACATGGGTGCAAGAGAAGTGTAAGGCTCTTATAACTATGTGAATTTGAGGGGTTTTTAGTCTATATAGAAAAAGGCAAACATTTTCCCCTCACACAATAGAAACATGACTCTATCTGGGTGATTGTTGCTAAGATCACAAAGTCGGCCCATTTTATCCCAATCAGGACGAAATATTCTCTGGATCAACTAGATGAGCTATACGTGAAAGAGATTGTACGATTGCATGGTGTACCGTTGTCTATTGTGTCGGATAGAGATCCACGTTTTACATCGAGGTTCTAGAAGGAACTACAGTCAACCTAGGGTACTAGGCTGAATTTCAGTGTAGCATTCCATCCGCAGACCGATGGACAGTCAGAGAGATTGATTCAAGTACTCGAAGACATGCTTTGAGGTTGTGTCATGGAATTTCCTGGAAGTTGGGATATGTATATTCCATTGATGGAATTTGCTTATAACAATAGTTATTAAACAAGTATTGGCATGGTACCGTATGAAACTTTATATGGTCGGAGATGTAGAACTCCGGTATGTTGGACAAAGTTGAATGAGCACAAGATGATTGATCAAAACATAGTAAAAGATACAGAAGAGAAAGTACAAGTTATTCGGCAAATGTTAAAGGCGGCTAGTGATCGACGAAAATCATATGTCGATTTAAAGGATGAAAGATATTGAATATGAAGTGGGAGACAAGGTCTTCTTAAAAGCATCGCAAGTGGAGGGGAATTCGGTTTTGGTAAGAAGGAAGCGAGTTGAGTCCAGGGTTCATAAGGCCATATGAGATTACGGAGCGAATTAGTACGTGACATCGTTTCGGAACTCCACCTCGGAGTTGGCCAAATTACATAATGTGTTTCATGTGTCGATGCTTCGGGGAATCTTTGCTCGATGGGTCGCACACCTTCTGACTCTAAATACAGGCGAGACTTTTCATATGAAGAAGAAGCGAAAATTGTCGGCTCGAGAAGTGAAAGCAGTTCACGGAATAAGAAAGTGCATTAGTGAAGGTACTCACAGCAACACCATGGTAGGGAAGAGCTACTTGGGCCACGGAAGCAACTATGAGCGTAGTATCCGCAACTTTTCGATTCAGGTATGAATTTCGAGGACGAAATTCTTTTAAGGGAGGGAGAGTTGTAATACCCCAAATTATACCCTGACAGTTTTATAACATGTTTAGGGTATAATAAAAGTAAATGTATATTTTTTCAGAATAAAATAATGCTAAAAATAAAATAAGCAAAACTCGGAATTAATCTAAGGGTTAAGGGTAAATTAGTAATTTACCAATCCAGGACTTAAAGGTCATAAGATGAAAATATTATATGCTAAGTAGGAATATGGAATAAGTTGATTGCAAATAATAGAAAGAGAAAGGAAAAATTAGCAAAAAATGGAAAATTGGACTAAAAAATGGATAAGACCAAACATGGTCTTAAACATATCTCATTTTGGCTTAGAATTAGGGCATTTACGTAGAGAGAAAAGAAGAGGAGAAGAAGAAGCTTTTAAAATATGGATATTAGTTAAGGAATTGTATGGAATATGTGTATGGATTTGTATGGAATTCATGTGGGGTTAGGAATTTTCCAACCTCTTTCTTTGTCTATATGTGGAATTTAGGAGAAAACCCTAACCACAAATGTGTTTGGTTTGGTTGTGGTCGCCGATGGAGGAAAAATTTGTATAGAAAATGTTGGGTTTAGGGAGATCTTTGTCCATTTTTTTAAACCCGTGGTTGTTTTAGTAATAAGCAGCGTAACAAATCAAATTGAGTGATTCAAAGTGGAGTAAACTGAACTTCTAGGAGAACAAATCTTGTTGAAATAGGTGTGCAAAATTTGGTTAGTGTACCCAAAATTCGTCAAGGAAATTTAGGTTGCGTAACCTGTTGGTTATGTTTGACATTAGAGTGGTCCTGGTTGTTTAGGCCATAAGTTGGGTTTCACTCATCCAATTTGAGTGATTCAAAATTATGAGTAAACTAGACTTCTAGGAGAACAAATCTCCTTAAAATAGTTGTCTTCAAATTTGGACCCCATTGGACCTATAAAATTTGTCTAAAAGGGAGCTCTGTTTGTAAGAAATAGTTTGTAGTATACGGAAATACATGAAAATGCAAAGATAAGAGTAAATGATCGTAAATATCGCATATGATTACCGGATAACAATAGTTATTCGGGGATGCTGAGATATGTGCGAAAAGCAAAAATAAAAGAGGATTATGCGCAGAACTGGTAGAGGGATAGATGAAAAAATGCGTGTGGGATAAAAGTGACATCTTGTCGATTGGCCACTGTTGGGTCATTCTGGCATATAGGGCCCTTATAGAGGTCATTATCTTGTACAATGATAACACGCCTTCTGGCCCTTATAGAGATCATTGTCTCGTACAATGATAATAACGTCTTCGGGTCCTTATAGAGGTCATTGTCTCGTACAATGATAACAGCGCCTTCGGGTCCTTATAGTTTCATGTATCCACTTCTAAGGTCTATACAGACGTGAAACATAAAAACAATTTACAAGAATATGCAAATGACATGAATGTGATAAATGATATGATATGAGAAGCATAGCATTGCTATATGATGATAAGCATACTGTGACAAGAACAAGAAAAAAAGTGTAAAATGATACGAAATGTATATGATTAATGATAAGAAATGAAACATGATATGATAAGTAAGTATGAGATATGCATGTGTAAATGATATGTATGAAATATGCATATGCATGTGTCTAACGTGTGATGATCCTTATTAGAGGTCGTCCACGAAGTGTGTTCCTGGCTATAAACACGGGTGTTTCATGCATTAGCGGAGTCTGAAGGAACTAGAAGCCCACAAGCAATCCGCGTCGACAACGAGGTCGACCGCAATCTTAGGTGCCAGTGAAGACCTCTATGATCTATTTTGAATATGTATTAGTTTTTTTTGTAAACAATGTAAAGTTTGTATATGTTGAACACTCCCATTTATGGAGTTTGAATATATTTTGTAATCTGTTGTTACGGAATATATTTCAAGTTAAATGTTTAACAGTATATGAATGAACAAGTTTATAGTAAACCAAAAAAGAAATCATATTAGGTGTTCTGGAGTTTAAGTAGTAAGCGGGGCGTTACAACAACCTCGATAGCGGCGATGCACTCATTATTGGTGAATCAATGCAGAGCACATTTTCTACAACTTGGATTGCGAGACACCTCCCCTTACAAGCGTCATCAAAAACCACGAATGGACTTCACAGAGATCAGCATGCACCTTGCATGTGTAGGAACTTTTATTGTTATCACATCTAGCATAGGCTCACCAGCACTGAAAACATAAACCACCATAGAAGTGTAAGGCGTCGGAGTGTGCCTAGAGTACTTTCACGAATATGTCGATTACCTTTGCAAATACAAATAGGGTTTCCAATAAGCGCTCTATCTTACTTGTTTTTAGATACCATTCAAATCAAATTGCAATTTCTCATTTAAGACGCATTTCACATATTGATGAAAATATATACATGTATATCTTCAATTCAACTTAAAAGGGAGCGTCATTTTTGTTTTCAATAAACATTTTCTATTAAATATGGCAGTACATGCCCATTTGGTCCATTTGCCACCTTTATATATTACGACATTATAAGCCATTTCAATACCAAAATTTACAAAATAAAATCAGAGTTCACATTTTCGAATTATAGTTTCAATACAAAAAAAAAAAAAAAAAAGTCAAATGACATTCATGTATGCATGTGACGGAGCTTTACTTTTTCTTCGTGTGGCTTTGACGATGACTTTGAATCTTAGTGGCCCTTGTCTTTGTACCTATTCTCTTGGTACGATGGTAAAGCTCTTGTATTGCATTTTCGTAACTTAGTGGTTATCTGGTCTCTCTTAGTTTGAGTTTAATACAAATAGCAGCGATTTTCTAAACAATGCTTTTAACTTTTTGAATGATAAGTACTTATTTTATGTAATACCCAATTATCTCTAACGAGTTTTATAACATGTTTGAGGTATAATAAAAGTAAAGAAATATATTTTAGGAATAAAAGAATGCTAAATAAAATAAGCGAGAGCAGAAAATTTACTGAGGAACAGACGAACGTGTAAATTGGCCAAGAAACGGGATATATTAGACATAAGATTGTATACTTGAAATAGAAATTGAATAAGTTAGATTGAGAATAATAAAAGAGAGAAAAGGACTAAATGCAAAATAAGAAAGGAATTTAAAGTACAAAGGCAACATAGCTGGCCTTAACTCAAAAACTCTATGGATGAATTAATTGGTCTCTCATTTTGAGGAGTCGAAAAGTAGAAAGAAGAGGAAGAGGAAGAGAAGAAGAAGAGAAGAGAGGAAGAAGGAGAAGAGATTTCATGTATGAAATCTAACATTGAGTATGGATTACTTGGATTTCTTGTATGGTTACATGTTTTTGGGTTATTGGGTTTGTGAAACCTAACCCTAGAATGAATTCTTAGCTAATAAATCATCACAAATCCCTTTGTTTTTCTAGGATTTTTGTTATGGGGCTAGGCCTAAAGTTCCCATTACATGTGTTTTGGGTTCTCAGGGTTATGTAAGTATGAACATGTTTTGTGCTAACGTTACAGGGTTTTGATAAGACTTTTCTTTTTAACCTTAAGATTTCTTGGTTGGGTTGGAAGTGAAAACCCTAGGGCTTGTATAAGATATGAATAGAAAGCATGTTTGAGTTCAATATAGTGTATAAGATGTGTATTGGAAGGTGTTTTGAGTATTGAGTTGGTTTGGGTAGAAATATATGGAAAAATAGGAGAAAAACCACCATTTCTGGGCATTTTCGAGGGTTGGTACCGGTGCCCAGCAGTGGTGTCTGACCACCCATAGTGTTACAGTCAGCCCCAGTGCCGGTACGGAGGAATTGATATAGAGCAGCACCCAATGTTTCTGTTTGGACAGCGTTAGTATTTTGGCCACCAACAGGCATTGCTTATCAGTTTGAGTGATTCAAGTGGCTATTAGTTAAACTAGGCGCAAGGTAAACAAATCTCTCTGAAACCAGTACCCTTCAAATTGACTATTGGCGAAATTTACTTCAAAGTAGGTATGTTAAACCAGAAGAATTTAGTTCGGTTTTGAGCATGCAAGTGGTCAGGTTGTTCCAGGACATATCTTGAGTTTCGGTGCTCCGATTTAGGTGATTCCAGTTGGAGAAGAGCCTTGCCTTTTAACCAAACTGGGAGTACAAAGAAATAGTGTCAAATATGAAGTTAAGACCCCCAAAAATGAAAAAAGATAGTGGCTGCTCTTTGCCGAATCTTTCAAGTTGCTAATTTTTCTTGGCACGACATAACTCGCCGTTAGGACTCCATTATGGGTATTCTTGGACTATGGAAAGATCGTTGAGTCACAGGAATCTAACCATATGCCATTTAATGGCATTTGGTGCCCATCTTGTCACGAAAATTGAATTGTTGTACCAAAGTGTACTAATCGCTTGGATTTAAAGTTGAATGGAATAAATGGTAGAAAGGATGTAGATATGAACAAAAAATAGCAATATATGTAGTTTGATATAGTAAGGAGCATAGATAAGAAAAGTACCTACGAATTTATCAAAGGGAAGAGTCTACGTGCGTACTCTGATCGGAAATGAAAGTGTAGTATAGGAATGTATAGGTATATGTCATAAGATATGATAGTCTGATAAAGTACATGAAGATATAAGTTAACAAGATATAAAATGTTACAAGTAGATGACATGATATGAATATAAGATTATATGATAGACATACCTAAATGAATAGATTGGGTTATGCTAGGAGCCATAGTAGAAATGCATAAATACTAAGAAGCGATGAAGATAAGTAAAAAGATGACAAAGCACGGGAATGAGTACATTACACGAATGATAGGTATATATGAATATATAAATGAGTAAATGTATGCACTGAGAAAATATAGGAATATATGTATTACATAAGATATTAGAATACCATAATATGAGGGCTCGATGAGGCATATATGAGATATATAGTTAGTGATGTGCATGATACGAAGCTATAGGAATATATGTATTATAAGAAATATGAGGCAGTAACATGAGCTCTACTACGGATGTGAAGGCGAATACGAAGTTAAAGTAATGATAGTATATGTGCATAAGCAATCATTAGATAACCAATAGTTATTCATGCTTATGAAATATGTGCGAAAAGTATAACAAGCGGGTGCAGTATGCGGCCGGGTAGATGGATAGATAGGCATGCCTATAGGGAAGATACAGTTCGCTGCCCGACATACGGGGGATACGGATATCAGGGGGCCTCTGTTTGGGGTCAGAATGACATAGATCCGTTTGGATCACATAATATGGGCATAGGTCAGCGTAATGCGAGTGATGATACCTTGGGTATATCTGGCCCGTTTGGGTCATATAAGAATCAACGCTTTACATCTCATATAGTATTGAACACGCCAGGATATCTGAGATAGAGATCACTTTCCATAATACGGTGATAGTACCTTCGGGTACATACGGTTTTTTCACGTATCCGCTTCTAAGGTATTCGCAGGCATGAACATAAAAGAAAATGAAAAGTATATGTAAAGGAAATAATATAAAGTATATGATATGATATAGGAAGCATACTTCTTGCTATACGATGATAGTATACTAGATTACAAGAACAAAAATACGATATAAGAGGACATGAAGAAAAAGTATATGAGAAGAATATGTAATAGAACATGAAAAGCAATAATAAGAAAGCTACTTAGTACGAAAGATGAATACATGAAAGTATAGAAAGTATATAAAAATACAAGTATATGAAGAATATGCAATGGGAGCTATGAAAAGAAATAGGCTATAAGCAGAAGGAATTGAATCATAGAAAAGTCTGAAAGTATGTAAAGAGAGGTATAGTGAAAGTATAGTATATGAAAGCACATGAAAGTATATGTGAAAACCTATGACGATTATATGATATGATGGCCAAAAGTATAGCTCAGCACTCCTGAGAGAGATCTAGATGTGATAGAATTGCATATAATACGAAAAGTAATGTTATGATATGAAAGAAACTGGCGAAGTTATAGAATGAATATGGAATAGCGCAAAGTAGAAACATGAATACGATAAAAAGTATAGATAAAGAGATAAGACATGAAGCGATAAGTTATAGAATGAATATGGAATATCTGAAGCCTTAGAAACATAGAATAACAGTAAAAGTATAGATGGGAGATACTTCCAGGGAGCATAGAACATGTAACGGAAAGATTGACATGCAATAGGAATGTAAAAGATGATAAGTAATAAAAGTTATATGAATATGTATAGATATATGAAATGCATATGTATAAGCTTGTGGCCAGTCGTCATTAGTGGTTGTCATTAAGCATGTTCCCGCTAAAGGCGTAAAGCTTAGCACATGTGTTCAATCCGTGTAGGTACTAACGATGAGGCAAAAGGACAGGACATCCCACATCAACAGAGTAGGCCAGCTCAGAGATAGGTGCTCACCACACTGCTTCCGCAATCTCTGATGTTTTGTATTAGATAGGTATATGTATAAGTGTTTGTATAAGATGTAAACTCCAATGAAGGAGCATGATTATATTTTGTATTCCGCCGCTGCAAAATATATTTAATAGCAAATGTACATGTATAAGTAAATGGGACTCAGTATATGTATATATGTTTGATGGGCTTTAGCTCCGGTGGTAGTTCTTTTATATGTAAATGATTTTGTTGTCTGAGAAATTGTTGTATACCCACGAGGAGTACCGACTACGATAAAGAGCAGGTCAATGAGTCCCATTATATAGTCTCGCGCCCCGGACTCGGTTCGGATTCGCCATTCGGGTCGGATCGGGATCCGGGCGTGACAATTTAGTGGTATCAGAGCCCCAACTTAGGGCATCACAATACAATAAATATATTCATTTCATATACATTCATATACAATTTATTGATCATTCCAAATATGCACTTTCATATGCAATAAATCATTCAAAACGCAATTCATGCATTTTCAAAATTTTCTTATCATTTTGCCCTTAAGCAATTTAGCCTAACTAGGTGCATGGGATAATGAATCACACACGCCAGTTTTGCTAAGTGGTATAAAAAAAGTTTTATAACAGCGATGCAGTCTCTTTAGGCTGCTTGTAGTTATTAAAATCAATTGGTAGAAGACACTACCTATCTTGTCATTTGGAGCTCAGGATCAGTGACACATCATTACGTTCAGCGCAGTATTTCTCATTTGACCCTTATTGGTATATTAATATATCCTTAACTCGAATTTTAATGGTTAACATTCTATTAAGGGCATTCAAATCATTCATAGCAAAATACAATGTAGTATATACATCTTTATACAAATAATTCATTTTCCAATACTCATGCAATTTTTTATATGCAAATCATTTCACAATTATTTGCCTCAAATAAGTTAAAACACTTTAATATGCAGTTTATTGAAAATCATTTCAATAATTGAACAAAAAATGGAAACAAAAGAGAGAATCGAAGAATAAACCAAAATGCTTGTTGCCCTTTGATTCCAATCCTCGGAATTTCGATCAATGCGAGCCTTCCTCCTCTTCTACCCCTATTCCAATACAATTAATAATCATTTTATTAGTCAGGTATTCTAGGAGTTCTATTTAGGTTTAATTTTACCCACTCCCTTCCGGTACATTGTTCCTTTCTTTTTTTTTTTCCCATTTCCTCATCCTTAGACATTCTTATCTTTCTATTAGCTAATGAGGGCAAGAAACAATCTTTGCCCAACGATCGGATTGTCGAGGCAAAGCAGTACGGAACATTTTTCATATAACTTGTATACTTGTAAGAACCCTCTCATTCACTTATTAGGATCCTCATTAGTCCAATGGATGATGGTTAGAATTGTCTTAGAGAGAACCAAAACATGATTCTGTGCACGCCTAGCGGCTTCGCTATGCTAGGTCAGGTCTCACCTAGGCGGAGCATGCTACGCCTAGGTGGATCACTAGAAATTCGGCCTGCCTGCTCTAGGAGAGGCGGGCCTCCAAAGAAGTGAGTTTACGCCTAGGCATGCACTCCTACGCTTAGGCGTAGGGGTGTCAGGCTGATGCAGAAATTGACCATTTTTGGCCATTTTCACCGAAAATGTTACCTAATGCAACCCCAAAACGAGCTAAAATCTTTCAAAACACTTTTATACCACATTTGGGGTTTTATTCAACCCAAACACAAGTAGAAAGAGGGTTAGGGTTTGGTTTTTCTTACCTTAAACCTTGATTCTCTTTCCTTTCTTCTTCCTCATTTTTCTTGATCAACTTATCCCTTGATTACATGGAGTAGAAAATCACAATTCTCTCTCTTCTTCTCTTCTTCCTTTCTCCACCATGAACCCTAGCCTTTCTGTAACACCCCGAAATATACCCTAGTTGTTTTCAACATGTTTAGGGTATTTTGTAGACATAAACAAAATTTTCGAATACCAATTCAAAATATGGAAAGTTAGAAACCCAAAATTTTATACAACCAAAGAGGACAAAATCGTAAAATTGTCCAAAAGGGGTATACATAATGGGTTATTATAATTAGAGGCGAAAGTATAAATATTAAGAGTTGTAAATGTACTAAGGGTTGAGGCTTAAAAGCTAAATAATTAAAAACCTTTATTATAAAGAGAAGTCGGGAGACCAAAATGCATTTTTGGTCTCCAAACAGAAGCTGCAGAGCGAGGAGGAAAAAAGGAAGAGGAAGAAGAGAAAGAAGAAGAAGAAGAAGGAGGGGAGCAAATCCAAGGTATGGATGTTTGACTTGGTATGGAACTAAGAATGTTTGATGAAATTCTCATGCTCATGAAGGTTCATGCAATTGGTCGGTTAGAGCTCGCCTAAACCTGTAGTTGTTGGGATTACATCTTAACCAGTTAGTTTCTGAAAGTAGGGTTGCTAAAATTCTAAATAGCACAAGATTGGTAAGGAAATCCTATTTATGAGGATTCATGGTAATTGTGTGTTAGGCCTACAAACAACTTCATAACCTTTATATTTGCTTATATATGGGTTATATAACCCAATATAGTTGTTTTCTGGGAGGCATTCATGATAGGTTTTTGATCTATGGATTTAAATTGCACAGTAATGGGAGAACATTCATTCTCGGCACTGTGAATTGTGCTGGCACAATTGAGCTTGTACGGGTGTACACTTTCGGTTCGTCATTTTTTGTTAATCTTTGTACTAAGATAAGTTAGACATGTACCAAGACAACCTCACCCGGTTTTCCTGCTTACCAAGCTGATTTTTGGCCATAACTTCTGCTCCTATTTATTCAATTTGAGTGGGATTCCAAGTGGCTACGTAAAATAGACTTCAAGGAGAACAAAACTTAAACATAGGCATCACAAATTCTGATCCGGCAGTCAAAATTCACTCAAAGTGGGGCCATGTGCAAGCCACTTTATCCCAGTTTGAAACATAGAGCAGTCCGGTTGTTTCTCTTGACAGAATCCTGAGTTTCTGGTGTTCGAATTGGGTGATTCAAAGGTGAACAGAACCCAGCATCTTAGCTATAAAAGAGAACAGCAGATAGTGCCAAATATGTGAAGTTAAGACCCGGAAAAGTGAGTATTCAATCTGTCCCTGGGTAAAATAGGTAATGACTAGTTGGCATGAAAATGTTATAACTTCAGTTTGTATGATCCGATTGAGTGATTCCAACTTTGGGTAAAGTAGATTCATAGAAGAATAAGAACGGCTAGTCAAGGTGTGATTACATACGCATCATACTCAACAAAGAAAGATATAGAAGGACGACTGTCATGAACATTATTAATAGCTAAGAATGCCCTATTATAAGATAGTAAGTTACTGAACTCATATAATTATAAAAATACCTGAGACCAGTTATTAATTGACATAGTTAACTCCACCCGATTAGGCATTTCAGATTCTATTAGTGCTCCAAAGACTCGATTAGTACTTCAGATCTGGCAGGGTGCTCCGCACTCCCGACAGCACTCTGCATCCCGTTCGCGGCGCCACGACACCTCTGTCCCCGTTATGCCACGGCACTCCGTCCCGCTGCGCTACTAAGACTCCTCGTCCGATTAAGTGCCACGGCACTCGGTCCTGCTAAGGCTACCCGCACCATGCCCCGCACCGCAATCCCGGGCTTGTGCTACAAGATCAGATCGTATAGTATCTTCATTTATTATCCGCGCATGTCTTATGACTTTTATTAGCACTGGTCTAGGTATTCCCACAATTATATGATAATAACCTCGACTACGAATAAGAGGACATGAAGGTGTATCGTTTCCCACCTGTATACCTACGGTATTTCGAAATGAGTAAGCTCAGAATTCCTACTGAGACCTCAATAAATATAAGTCCCGTAATACAAGATAAATTTCTGTAGGTGCACATTCTGATACTTCCGCATAATGAACTTGTGTAGTACCTACTGTAGTACTTTATATAAGAATAAGCATAAGTAATTGTATAAAACCCATGAGATGAATGCCTGCATGTAATTTCGATATCTCGCATTGCTATATGCTTATTATAATCGTGTACATGCATATTATATATGCTTCACTGCCGCAAAGCTTAGCACGTGGTTTTTAACTGCGTAGGTACAGGAGAAGACGTCCCAGAACTTCCGCATTCTTCGTGGCCAAATAACACACGAGGTAGGGGTTCATCACCAGAGGTCCCCGTGACTCATCGTAATTGTAAATGCATACAGAATATGTAATGGGACTCAAGATCGTATATGTGATCAGAAACACCACTACTAAGTGGTAGTGTTATTGGACTTTATATAGCGATAAGTTGATATATTATAAGACTTGGATATCAATGCCCAATTGCTGCAAAGAGTCCCAAAGATATGTTCTCGCCCCTAAACCTGCTAGGATCCGGGCTTAATCTGCCTGCCCCGACCTGGTGTGACACTTTCTCCCTCTCTTTCCCTTTTTTCCAAATTTCGAGAAATGCATTTACAAGGACTAATTCTTAGTCTTAGGGCTCAAGTCTCTCATAAGGCCTCGTCAAGCCGCATAAATCTTATAATTTCCATTATCATTTCTTAACTTTTCATTTCACTTCTATTTTCACTTCATTTCATTTCATTCTCATTTTAACATTTACAATCCCTTTAATCTAATTTTTAGGTCACATTTGACATTTTACCAAATTAGACAGTTCTCAGAAAATTTTTTGAGTTTTTATCATTTTTTTTCGTTTTTAGCCTTTTAAACGTCGGAAAAATATAATATAATTTATTTTACACCCTGAACATGTTATAAAATTGTTAGGGTATTTTCAGAGCGTTACAAGAAGTGACTCCAAAATATCTCAGTATCCACTTTACTACTTCCTAGTGCTCCTTCCTAGGATTAGTAAGAAACCGACTAACAACTCTAATTGTATGAGCGATGTCTGGCCTAGTACAGACCATAGCATACATCAAACTACCAACAATAGATGCATAAGGAACTTTGCTCATCTCTTTCATATCTTTCTCACTTGTAGGATATTGCTGAGCTGCTTTCTTTATGGCTTGCAAGTGGAGAAAAAACTGCTTTAGCCTTTCTCATATGTTGAATCTTCAAGAATCTCTCAATGAAGCTTTCGAGATAACCAATGTTTCCTATTATTCCAACACACAAGATCTTCTGTATATTTGTTTTATTGATCCTAAGTTTTTCATGGCAAAAAGATTTTGCCAAGCTCTCTTCAACCTATCACCTTGTTAGAATCATACATTATCAACATGTCATCAACATACAGGAGGAGGATAATAAAATCATCATCAAAGAACTTTCTAATGAACAAACAATGATTAGATATGGTTCCGTTGTATCCATGACTCATCATGAAAGAGTCAAACTTCTTATACCATTGCCTTGGTGCTTGCTTGAGTCCATACAAGATCTTCTTTAACTTTCATACAAGATTTTCTTTTCCTTCGAATTCAAATCCTTCAAGTTGCTGCATATATAGATTTCTTCTTCCAAATCACCATGAAGAAATGCAGCTTTCACATCAAGTTGCTCAACTTCTAAATTCAAGTGAGTGGCACGACCAAGAGCAACACAAATAGAGGACATCTTTACCACTAGGGAGAAGATTTCTTCAAAGTCAATACCTTTCTTTGATTAAATCCTCACAACCAAATTTATCTGTAATTGAGCCAGAGGTTATTTGCTCACATTTGTTTTAGAGTTCAATGACAACTCGTCGTCGTGGTTCAGAATCGACTTGCACGATTTAATCTTTGATCATGTAATGGATCTGGTGTTTTGATCTGTCGTGGCACATCGTTAGAGACAAAGATTGATCCCGAGATCATCCTGAACACTATATCAGCAGAGGTCTCTCCCTGTTCAATATCACGACACTAACCAGAATCTTATTTTAGAAAGACCCATCACTCACCCAACTCCATGATTATTGCACATAGTGAACCTGATAACTGAATGAACTTCATGAACGATCTTCTCAATCTGAGCCACTATCAACAGTCAGTCTTCAAGAAACACAACATCCTCAAGTCAGATAATCTTCTTTGCTCATTGGATCCCATAGCCTCACTCCAAATTCTTCAGACCATTGATGAGTCTTAAAACTCATATATTAATCCACTTTGGCTTATTTTTAGTATCTTCAGATAAGTTTTAATGCCAATTTATGGAATATTTACCAACTTTGAGTTTTGTAGGTTTTAATTCAAAAAGGAGAAAAATTCTAGCAGGAAAGAAGAGAAAAAGAGCAATTGCAGAAGTCTCTGTCACGATAGAGTTTTGTGTGTAGCAATAAACTTCCAAGCAAATGACAAAGAACTCGGTCACGACAATATTTCCTTTGTCACAACACAAAGGTCTGAATAATATTGACAAATGAGCTTTGTCGCGATAGGAAATGGGAAGAATATAACAAGTCAGCTGAGACAATTGCGACAAAGTTTTTAGCAGGATGTCAACATAAGGAAGAAATTGTTGTGACAAAGAAGCTTCTGTTACTACCAATGAAACAGGAAGAAGGCAGAAATTATGTCATGACAAGGTATCTTCAGAATCACAGCAGAAAAGAGAGGCACACAGAAGAATAATCAAGTGAGTCAGATATATTTATGCTGCAATGATAATGAAGAACATAAGGCGTAATCCCCACACAGGATGTAATCCTCTTCTGTCATGACATTGATTATTATAACATGGAAAAGTTTGTTTGGAGACGTAAGAAGAGCTAAGAAGATTGGCCGCGATATATGATGTAAGTGCTACACACGAAGAAGAAGAAACCTAGTCGCAGGATGCATAAAACACTACACGCGAGCATGTGATGCTTCTGCTTAGTGACTGACCGTCGCAACAAAGAATCCAATGTTGCACATACTCAGTCAAGATGTTTCGGTGTCTCGACAAGGATCTTAGGTCGACACGTAGATGTCAACACGATAAAAAAGGTCACTTACGTGACTTTTCGGTATGTCGCGACAAAGATTCCAACATAGGGAAGAGAAGTCTAGTAGTGACATAACAAACTGGGTCACGAGACAAAGATAAGCTGAATACAGAAAATTCATGTCGTGACATAACAAATCACGTGATACAACAAACATCGACTGCATTAAGAGGCCATGTCAGAATATCAAAAATGAGCCAACAAGAAATCGTAGTTAAGCATGCATAAAATCCTCGTCGAGACAGACTTTTCACACGCCAGAACACAATACAAGAAACATTGTTGCAACAAGAACCAAAACAGAAATATTGTCATGACAAGAAAAGCTGGGTCGCGACACCAATTTTAAGCGCATAGAAACTCCTCGCCGCGACAAATTGTCGGCGTCGTGACATAACTATTCAAGGAACTACATAAGATTGTCGCGATATAGAACGGCAGAACAAATGCATTTTGCAAGACGGATTGTTATGAGCCAAAGAAAGATCTGTTGTGATTAATTGAATATAAGAAGAAAAGAAAACACATGACCAAGGAAACTCAGAGTTTATGGAATCCCAAGGAAGGAGAACACTGTGGAACAGGTCATGACAGACGTATCGTGATGCTGCAAGTCAGACATGCGATGAAGATTATAAACTGCCGTGACAAAAATTGGTCGTGGATGTAGAATGCACCGGGCTAGAATTTAGGGTTCCACAATGTAGCTCGAATTCTAGGCCCAAACTGGGCTCTATAAATAGAAACAATTTGAGGAAAGTAGGGGGGCAGGGGGAAACCAGAGCATTCAGTGGAGCCGAGGACTCTTTGTGATTATATTTTCTTTATTTTCTTTTATTTTTTCTTCAGATTTAGATTTATGAGAATTTTAATTTGTTTAATTGATCATGGAAACAAAGGAATTGTTCAGAAGTTTAGAAGTTGAATTAAATTGTTGAAATTCATTTCCGATTATTGTCTGAATCCAATGAGATCTAGAAAAAAGTTGGAATTCATTTCTTTCAGTTGATTGCAGTTATAGTGGGATTTTCCTGATCAATATTTCAAGTTCACAGATCCACTGAGAAACACAACTTCCTTCCGGGAAAGATCTGATGTTAGTTATGGTCTTTCTACATAATTAGAAGTGAAATTTCATGGGTTGAGAATCTTGAATTTTATTTGGGATGGTGATGTTCATGAAGCAGAATTGTTCCCACATTAGAAACTAATACCTATAAAAGGATTAAGACCGGATCTCGATCAGAGGCCCTTGAGTGACACAGTAGATGGAGATTCTTAGAGCATGGAGCAAGCATTTGGGGTATGCTAAACTAATATTAAAGAACTAATGAGCTTTGAAAGATTACTTAGATAAATCCTCAATTTACCTGTTTGAGAATGAGTTGAGTGATCTAATCACTCCCAATCAATAAAGATCTCTCCTTATATCCCAGGAATGACCTTGATCTTGTGTTATTTAGATCAAGGAAAGGGAGAACTCTTTAAGATCTCAAGGATGAAACATCATTCATCTTGTATAAATCTAGTAATGGCTCCTGTTCTTGGAAGCAAGAAATCAGTACTATAAGAAATGGATATGAAGTATTGGAAAAGAAAAATACCCAGATCTTATAAATAAATTCTGATTACAAGTAATTGATTAGAAACATGAATAAGAACTGAACATGATTCTCTAATCAGTGAAAAGTATGGTTAAAGGAGAAGTCCAAACTATAATATCTTGCCTCTTTGACAATTTCAGATTCCAATTTATGATAGAATCTAATTAGATTATAATGTAGGAATTGATAATTTCACAGCAGTGAAATCCCAATGTCATCTTCCAACAATAATCTGGTTTAGTCCAGTTTATGTTGAGGATTTTAAAATTTTCCTTTATTATAGATGTAGAAATTCAGATAGTAGAATTCTTAGTTCGATTACGGAAATTTCCATGAAATGGAAGTTCAAATAGTGTGAAACTTGAGTAGTTGAGGTAATTGAATTTTAATTTATTTTCAATCTCTGTGGGAACGATATCCGGACTTATAAGTCCACTTTTATTACTTGTATGACCTGTGCACTTGCAGTATTAAGACCAAACAAAATCTTTAATGAATTCATTGACAAATCCATTTTTCTTATGAGCATACAAGTTATTTTTGGTCTGAACAAGTTTCTGGTGCCTTTACTGGGGATTAGCATATAGTCCTTTGGTAATAATGTCATAAATTTGTATATATCATTTAGTCTTATCAACCATACCCTAAGAAAATACGTGGATTGGCCTTGACATCAAATTTTGGGATATGAACAAATACTCTACAACCAAACACTCTCAAATGGTCATATGAAACATCTTATTCTGTCCACACTCTTTCAGGTACATCACCTTTCAAAGGAACTGATGGAGAAGGGTTTATCAAGTCAATTGATGTTCTCATAACCTCTCCCCAGAAGGAATTAGGTAGCTTAGAATGAGAAATCATACATCTAATCATTTCCTCAATGGTTCTATTCATCCTCTATACACCATTTTGTCGAGAGAGTTTTGTGCATAGTCTTTGCAAGCTCCACGCCGTAGTTTGCATAACTTTCAAATGGACCCTTGTATTCACCACCATTGTTTGCCCTGACAACCTTTAATTTTCTTTATATTTCTCTTTTTAATATTGCATGGACTTCTTTCAAGGCATCGAGCACCTAATCTTTAGTTTTCAAAGCAAAACCCCAAACTTTTCTAAAGTGATCATCAATGAAGTCGCAAAATAGAGTGCACCACCAACAATTCTAGTTTGAATAGTACAAACATTAGTATGAATTAAATCAATAACATTTGTCCTTCTAGATGGTGGATATCTATGAAATGCAACTCTATGTGCTTTTCCAACCAAACAATGATCACAAGTTTTAAGAGGCATACCTTGTAAATTTGACAAAAATTGCTTTCTAGTAAGAGTTTGAAGTCCTTTCTTACTAATGTGACCAAGCCTCCTATGCTAAAGTTCAATGCTTACATCTTGCTAAGCCTCATTGATTTCTCCTTTATGTAACTTAGCTTCCATGACATAGAGAGTGTTTTGTTTCTTTCCTTTTGCCACTACTAAAGAGCCTTTGGTAAGCTCCCATTTACTTTCACCAGAAGAATATGTGAATCCCTCATCATCAAGTCTATCCGTGGATATCAAGTTGAGACAAATCTCTAGAACATGTCTAACATCCTTGAGTACTAGTTTATTTCCAATACTAGTCTCTAAGAAAACATCTCCAATACCCACAATCTTGGATACACCACTATTTCCCATTCTAACATTACCAAAATCACAACAGAGGGGCGAAAGCTACTATGAGAAGTAATATGGAATGAGGTACCTTAATCACCCGGCCATTCTTAGGGTCACAAGATTGACAACAACCATCATCAATCACAATCATAATATCACCTTCAACAACAATTGTATTAGTCTCTTTATTTTCTTTCTTCACTTCATTCTGTTCCTTTTTCCAAATCCTACACTCTTTCTTCATGTGGCCAATCTTGTTGCAGTGATAACATTATATATATTTTCTGGATTTGGATCTTCCTCTAAAACCATGGAGATTTTTACTTTGAATTCTCCCACGCCTTTCTAGTTTTTCTTGCCTTTCATGAACAAGTACTCTAGAAGAAGATTCACATTTTTTTATTTCTAGCCTCTTCATTCAACAAGCTATCTTTAACACTTACCATAGTTAGAATCCCATTTGGAGTGGAATTACTAACTATTACCACTAATATCTCCCAACTACCAAGTAAGAAGTTAAGTAATGATGCTTGCATCTTATCATCAATGTTCATTTTCATGGCAACCGACTTGTTCACAATACCCTGAAAATAATTAATATGCTCAACCATGTCAGTTCTATCCTTGTACTTCCAATCTTCGACAAGTCTTCTAATCAAAGTAATTTTATTTCCCCGACGCTTCCGAAAATGGTTTTCAAGCTATTTCCAAACAACATTTGCTTTCGTTTCATCAAATGTGTTCATGTAGAGTTGGATCCATCCACCTTCTCATATAATCAATGACTTTTCTATGTTCCACATCCCAATCATCATCATCATGTGTGTCAGATGGTTTTTCTTTCAATCGAATGGACTTGTATAAATCTTTACAAAAGAGTAAATCTTCCATCATACACTTCCAAGTGGAATAATTCAACAAATTTAATTTTATCATGCCATCATCCATTTTAACAAAAAAAAAAAAAAAAAACTCAAGTCAACCAAGCTCTAATACCACTTTGTTGGGAAAGACTACCAAATACAATTATTCTAAAAATGACATTTCCCTCTTTGTGTGCCAAAATAGGTTCAACAAACAAATAAGCTAACAACAAAGCAAATCAAGCAACAATAAATTAACCACAATGAGACAACAATTTTTACGTGGAAAACCCCCAAATGAAAAGGGTAAAAACCATAGACCCAGAAGCTACTTAACTTCCTATCATTTCACAATGACAATAATGAGTTACACCAAGTTCTTTTATAGCAAACAAACTAGAGGCTTACAACCACCAATCATCAAGAATATCATTCTTGGAACATCAAAACAACAAACATTATCGCAAGAATAGATAACTAAGAGAGAAATGAAAGATCTCACAAAAGGGTGGAATAGCCAAATGAGTATTGTGGAGAGAGCTAACCAACGATCCAAAAGCTAGGATTGAAGAGCACTTTGTAAGGAGTCAACACACCAAATTTGAGCCAAAACGAACAAGGTTTGGTCTTCCAATCTTCTTACCAAAGATTCAAGCCTTAGCCCATTTTCTTTCTCTCTAAACCTCTCTTTTCTTTTCCCAAAACTGTTGCCCAACTCTAGCAGTTTCTGCCCTTTTGATTTTTTTTTTTCAAACTATGGGCTGTGGCCCATTGGTCCAGCCCACTAATGGGCGGACCCAACATATTTGAGGTTTTAGTGCAACACCTTCTAATTGGAAGGATGGCAGGTTTGGGATTCCCATGATGAGAGCACTAATGTGTATTATCACACATTAAACAGAACGTATGGTGAGTCATGATATAAGGTTATTATATATTTATGACTTTACCTTAAAAGAATATTGAGTTTGTGAAAAAGTTAGTATATAGCGCCTTTAATGTATGGGTGAGATCGTAAAGTTAGTATATATTTATGGATTAGGCCACCATTGATGGAAGTCGATAGTAATAGGTTATCTCAATAGAGGCACTATCATATGTCAGAATTTGAGATAGTGTGTCCCCTTACTGATCCTAAGGGGGTGCGATTGTAAAATCTATGGACCTATGATTGGTCTTCATAGTAGTTGCTTTGTTTCTTAGACTTTGGCTGAAAAGTTATTTAGCTTGGGTGATTCATTTATTCGCTTTTAAAAATTTCAGACTTATTGCTAAAATTTCTCAAAAATGCGAAAATATTCGCTTTTTCTTATCTCGAAAGTCATGTTTCAACAAATAAGAAAAGCTTCACCATTGGGCTATCAAAGAGACTTTCACAACACTCACTACTATGATTTATTAAATGCATGTGGTTTGTTTTAGTGGTCCCATCCCGACCCTAACCCATTTATATTTTTCAATTCTTATACCTGTCTCATTTAAAAAATTAAATGGGACGAGGTGGGTTGGTAGAGATGGGAAAATTCTCGAACCCATCCCGTTTACATTTGATTTTTGATTTTATTAAAACAATCTAATTATTATTATTATTTATATTAAAGTATAAACTAAAATAATAAAAAAATATTTTTAAAATATAATCGAGGCAGGGCCGAGGAACAAAATATCGGTAATTATGGATATATTAGTACTTAGATTTTATGGATATATCGGAAATATCGGTAAATATCGCGATATTTTCGACAAAATATCTAGAAGCGAAAATTAACAAAATATTTCAATTACACAAATATTTCATTAATCCATAAAAAGATATAAATAAGCAAATATATACTTGTTAAAGACAATATTCATTATAATTTATTCAGAAATTACATTACAATAGTCATTTAAAACCAAAATGAAGATCGTTGTGACTCCATTACATTATTTGATAAGGGATCCCATCTTAATGAAGACAATATTCATAACAAGATCCTCAAAATATCGAGATAAATCACAAAGAAAAAAATTATTTGAGAGTCAAATGGAGCTTGAATGTGTATGAATGAGTTTGTAAAGAAATTGTATGATTTTAAGGGTATTTATAGAATTTTTTGGATTCAAAATAACCATTGGATTGTCAAAAAACCATTGTGATTTAATTCTAACCGTTGGATTTGATTTAAGTCAAAATAGCTGATATATCTCCGATATTTATGATATTTTACCGATATATCTCCGATATTTTATCAATATTTTTCCAGAAATTACAGCACATGCGCGTGTGAGATATACTCTCGATATTTCGCTGAAATATAAAAAACTTTCGATATTTCGCCGAAATATTGGCGTTTTTACCTATTTTTGGCTGATTTTTTGGCCGATCGACTTTCAATTGAAAAAATCATGTCGGTACCGGTCGATATCCGATATTTAAGCGATATATCGGCCGATATATCCGATTTTTTGTTCCTTGGGCAGGGCAGAGCGGGAATAACAATACTCAAATTTGTATCGGGTTTGAGAAAAATAAAAGCTGAGCAGTTAAAAACTTGGGTCTGATTAAATAGGCAGATCCATTAGAGCGGGCGGGAGGAACAAATAATTCGATCTGTTACCATCCCTACTCACTTGATATTTAAAAAATAAACAACTTAATACCTTATCTTATTAGTCTTGTCGACATTAAGCTCAAAAAAAATTATATTCAACATTAAGTAAAAAAAATAAACGCCATCTTAAAATATATGAACCTGGCTGAACAACCATTGATGATACAGATAAGCCATCAACACGCGATTAATGCATCTACTTGTTAACAGAGTAGATTAATGCATGCATATTCCTCATATATTAAAAAAATAGCGTTGGTTTCTTTGTAACATGCTTTATCATTTAACTTAATATTTGTAATAAACCAAGTTGAAAGAAAAAGGAAGAATGCAGATGAAATTATTTTTTTTAAATCAATTAATTTTATTCATGCTATATTCTTGTCTAATAAGTCAACAAGCTTACCATTGATTAGGGGTTCAAGGTTCAAGTCCAAATGAAAATAAAATTATGAGAAAGAGATACTTTGATGTAATGCAAATTGAATAAATAAATAAATAAATAAATATATATATATATATATATATATAAAGAAAAATAGAAAAAAAAACTTAAGACAGCCTGAAATTTTGTTTTTCTAGAAGAGAAGCAAAAATTTTTATCAATAATATTTATTTATTGTTATTAAACAAATAAAGTAATTTTTAAATATAGTTATAAATAAAAAAACATATAATAATTTCTTCAATAAATCTAAACTTTCTTGCTTTTAGTTCAAAATTATATATGATATATTATTATACTTATTACATCATCTTTTTTTGATGGTTAGAATTTTCATGAGTTAGAGGACAAAATATAGGTTACATATCAAAGATTAATAATTAAATTCATGTAATGAAAGCCATTGATGTGAGAGTTAAGCCTATCACTAAATGCATGAAATGCATGTTCATTTTATCTTCATGATACTTTGGCATATAAAAGTGTGCTCCAAGAAAGTTGAACTTAAAATTGAACTCATATATATTATTATTTTTCATTTACCATTATTTTTTTATATTAGGTTTTTTCCTCAAATTTAACATTGTGATCAAACTTTCTTGTCTTCTTGTTTTTTTAACAAAGCATGAGATATTGGAAGAACTTAAATTTGGATGTGATAGATATGCATGAACTAGCAAAAGACTTTGACGAGAAAAATTGACTTATGAGGCAAAAAAGAATAAAAATGAACTATGAAAAGATATATTGAAATTCGAGGATGAAAGTTTTAAAGTTGAGAGATTTCAGAAATTGGAAAAATTGGAAATCGATAAATTTTGAAAGTTGATCATTTTTAAAAATTAGGAAATTTGATAAATAGGAATTTTGAATATTTAGATGATGAAAAAAAAGGGAGAAATGTGTAATTCTTATAAATAAATAAAAACTCAATGATTTGTGGAATTGGAAAATTTGAGATGAAATAAACTATAAAAATAAATAAATAAAAATTTATTTTTAAGTGCCTTATATGAAACTATATGAAAAATTGAGACCAAAAAATCTATGAAAATTTATTTATTCCAACCTATTCAAAATGTGTGTTGTTCAAATAAATTTTCAATGGAAAATGATAGCGAAATCTCAAAGTCTTCACATGCATTGACAAATCAAGAAGAGGACTTTGAATCATTTCTTGAGATCCAAAAGCATTAAAGAGATATTGCTAATGAACGTTTGTTATAGCTACTAATTTTTTGATGTTGAGCATACATAGAATACTGAATATTAGATTTTTTTTTTTAATTTGAGAAATATTATTTTGAATAACTTTAGTACGTGCTTTTGTTGAACACAATTATTTAATTAAAATATTTCACTTTTATTTATTTTACTTCACTTTTATTTATTTTTATTAAAAAATGAATTTATAATAGTTATTTAAAGTTAGTAAAAGTCTATTAATATCTAACAAAGTCTATGAAAGTTTATAAAAGTTTTTAAAAAAAAAGTTTATCAAAGTCATCAATACATTTACAAACTCTACAAAAGCCTATAAAAGTCTTTAAAAATCTATCAAAATCATCCACTTAAAAAAGTATGTAAATGTCTTTAAAAGTCATAATTCATTACACCCCTTAATTTAGGGGTTTAAAAACTTAGGAATAGTGTTATTTCTCTACAAAGAGTTGAATTCTTTTAGTAGGAACTATAATTATTTTTCATTCAATCATTTGATTCTTTTAGAATTATATTTATTTGATTGGAAAATTTTCACGTGCTTAGTTTGATTTACTTTTTTTTGATTCTTTACTTCAGAAAATCTAGGAAAATATTACAGGAAATTAAAATTAAAATATTGAAGAAAATCAAGTCAACCCTTAAAGCATATGACTTAGGAATTTAGAGTGGTACTTGACATGGATGTTTCCTATAATATCTATTTGTTTGATTTCTTAATCTCTTTAGAACTAATTGTAGTCAATGAAACTTCTTTTCGTAACCTTCATTGTTATAATCTACTATGGATTAGCATATTATGCTTTATTATTGATGTCAATTTGGACCTTTATGCTTGAGTATTTACGTAATATCAACACATTAGGGTTTATTCTCTATTCCATTATGCTCTGTATTTTCTCAAATTCATAGTGAAACTTTCTTGTTTGCTAGTAGTTTTTCCCACAAGTTTCTACTTAAATATGGTGTTTCTTCTTTGTTTCATATTTCATTTTTGTGTCATTGATTTCAACAAGTGGTATCATAGTCATTAAGGTTTTTTCCAATCTCGTCAAAGGCAAACATGAAATATGAAATTCCCTTGTTGGATCATAGTACCAGATTTTCGTTGTGGTAAGTTAAGATGCGTGCTGTGCTCGCGTAGATGGATTTGGATGATGTGTTGCTAGGGTTTGATAAGATGTCATCATTGTGGACAAAAGAGGAGAAATAACCTAAGGATTGTAAAGCCCTATCTCATATTCACCTTCATTTATCGAATCAAATTCTATAAGATGTCCTAAAGGAAAAAACCGTCGATTTGTTGTGGCTGAAGTTGGAAGCGTTGTGCATGTCGAAAAGTCTTACGAGTAAGTTGCACTTCAAGCACTGATTGTATTCACATAGTATGGAAAAAGGTACGTCTTTAGAAGAGCATCTTATGACCTTTAAAGAACTTGTTGTGGATTTGAAAACTTTGGAGGTTAAATATGAAGAAGAACATCTAGAGTTAATTTTGTTATGTTCACTTCCTATTTCGTATGTGACTTTCAGAGATATGATTTTATATAGTCGTGATACGCTCACTCTAAATGAAGTCTATGAGGCTATGTTTTCTAAGGAGAAAATGAAGTAATTAATTGTAGGGCCTGAAGTGCAAGGAGATAGCATGTTTGTACATAGTAGGCTGCAAGAGAAGAATTTTGGTGAAGAACAGAGGAAAAGGTCAAAATCCAGGACTACTAATAAAATTTTCAATTACTACAAGAAAAAATGTCACATCAAGAAGGAGTGTTTCAAGTTGCAGAATAAGGAGAAGAAATTTGGGAACAACCAAGGAGAGAAATCTAGGAAATCTGGTGAGGTTAGTGTTGTGGAATTAGATTAGACTGATGGAGAACTTTTGGTTGCGTCAGATGATGATTCAAGAGCTGGTGAGAATTAGATTCTATATTCTGGTTGTACCTTTCACATGACTCCTAATCCTGATTGGTTCTCTACATACAAACCTGTGCAGAAAGGTGTGGTTTTGATGGGTAACAATGCATCTTGTAAGGTAGCAGGAATTAGGACAGTTCACATTAAGATATTCGATGGAGTAGTTCGTACTCTTGGTGATGTTAGACATGTTCCTGATTTGAAAAGGAATTTGATATATCTGAGTACTCTTGACGTAAAAGGGTACAAGTACACTTGTGAAGGTGGAGTTCTGAAGATTAGTAAAGGAGCCCTAGTTGTGATGAAGGGTCTCCAAAAGACAACCATGTTATATATTCTATAGGGTTCCATTGTTACAAGAGATGTTGTTGTTGCATCTCGTTCATTGTTAGAGGATGATATTACGAAGCTTTGGCACATGCGTCTTGGGCACATGAGGGAAAAAGGTATGGCAGAGTTGAGTAGAAGAGGACTTCTAGATGGGCAGAAAACAAGAAAATTACATTTTTGTGAGCATTGCGGTTTTGGGAAACCTAAGTGAGTTAGATTCCCTTCAAGCATTCATAAGTCAAAGGGGCCGCTTGACTATCTACATTCAGACCTTTGGGGACATTCAAAAGTATCTTCTATGGGAGGTACTACTTATATGTTGACTATCATTGATGATTTCTCATGTGTTTTCAATATTCAAGGATTGGAAGACAATGATTGAGAAGAAAATAGGGAGGCTGGTGAAGTGTTTTTGCATTGATAATGGGTAAGAGTTTTATTTCGATGAGTTTAACACTCTGTGCAAGAATGAGGGAATTGTTAGACATCGTGCAGTTCATCATACTCCACAACAAAATGGTGTGGCGGTATGAATAGGACTTTGATGGAGAAGGTAAGATGCATGCTCTCTAATGCTCAATTGCAGAAGTCTTTTTGGGTAGAGGTCGTGTCCACTGCATGTTATTTGATCAATCGTTCTCCCTCAGTTTCTATAGAGAAGAAGACTCCTCAAGAGATATGGTTTGGTAGTCTTGCTACTAATTCAAATTTGAAAATTTTTGGATGCCCTGCATATGCCCATGTTGATGATGGGAAGTTAGAACCTAGATCAGAGAAGTGTATATTTCTTGATTATAAATCTAGTGTGATAGGCTATAAATTGTGGTGTCTGAAAACCACAATTTTGGTAATTAGCAGAGAAGTGCTTTTTGATAAGACTTCCATGATCTAGGTTTTGGCTTCTAAAGACTTTAGTATTGAGACCGTGTAGAGAGCCGATAAACAGGTGGATTTTAAGACTGGTTTGGTTCCTAATTCAAATGAGTAGAGTGTTCCTACAACTTCAGTTCTAGTTCAACAGTATTCAATTGCCAGAGACAGAGAGAGGAGGACTATTAAGCCATCGCATAAATATAGTGAAGCTGATATGGTTGCATTTGCCTTGATTGTAGTAGATAATATCGAGTCTAGTGAAGAGCCATCCACTTATGAAGAGGTTGTAAGTTGCAGTGATTCAGGTACGTGGTTGATTGCTATGTAAGAAGATATGGAGTCCCTTAATAAAAATGGGACTTAGGACACAGTGAGGCTACCTAAAAGGAAGAAAGCCATTCGGTGCAAATGGGTGTTCAAGAAGAAAAAGGCACACCAGGTGTTGAGAATGCAAGGTACAAGGAAAGACTAGTTGCTAAAGGTTATAGTTAGATTCCAAGTGTAGATTTCATTGATGTATTCTCTCCAGTGTTGAAGCATAGCTCAATTCGAACTTTGCTTGGGATTGTGGCTTTTCATGATTATGAGCTTAAACAGTTGAATTGCATGGCGCATTTTACATGGGGAACTTGTGAGACATCTATATCCCGGCAACTAAAAGGGTTTTACGGGTTTAGGCAAAAGGATTGTGTTTGCCCTGCCGAATCTCTTTATGGTTTGAAATAGTCTCCTAGACAATGGTATAAGAGATTTGATTCATTCATAATCTCTCATGATTTTAAGATAAGTAGCTTTGATAGTTGTGTCTACTTCAAACGATGCAATGATGAGTCATTTATGTATATGCTCTTATATGTTGTTGACATGCTAATAGCAACCAAGAGTAAAAAGGAGATAAGAATTATACAAGCGCAAGTTAATAATGAGTTTGAGATGAAAGATCTAGAAGTAGCCAAGAAGGTACTTGGGATGGAGATTATGAGGGATAGAGTGGCAGGAAGATTATCCTTGAGTCAAAAGGGATATATTGAAAAGGTGCTTCACATGTTTAACATGCAGAATGCGAAGCTTGTTATTACTTCACTTGCAGCTCATTTCAGACTTTTATATGCCCTATGTCCACAATTAGATGAGGAGGTTGAATACATATTTAGAGTACCATATTCTTGTGCCATGGGTTCTTTGATGTATGCCATGGTGTGTTTACGTCCAGATTTGGCCTATGCAATCATTACCGTCAACAGGTACATTGCAAAACCTGACAAGGAACATTGGAATGTATTTCAATCAAGTGAACTCTCTAATCATGTATTTTAGAAATTTCATTATTGTTTTGATTCATATTACTTAAGAAGATAAATCTATCTTGAAAATTTTGAAATCCAAATAGTAAGGATCTTTAGTAGTGAGGGTAGTTAATCTTTAAAAATTTTCTAATCTGTGACGCCCCAAAATTCGGGGGTCCTGTTGACTAGCCGTCAACCTACAGAAATTCTACCTTAGGTCATTTCGCACCTAAGTCTTGGTCTCGAACCGGTACCAATTACTCATGGACACCGAGTTACTCGACACCACCTCTATACGTCCCTTCATGGGGACCCATTCATTCATATTTAAATTAAAAATATGAGAATAATGCACTTAAATACGGTCGTAGAGTCGATCCGACCCTCTTACCATAATTACATACCTGACTATATTGGCAATAGTCCAAAAGAATTTAATTACCATTCTTTTGTACAAAATACTTGCTAGAATTAGTTTGTCCCAAGCACTTTTTACAAGAGTTTATCAAGGCCACATGTCAGCCTTCTTCATAATCACGACCTCGTCTGAGCGCTGTTCACCTGTGTCTATAGGCCACATGTTGGCCTTCTTCTTAATCACGACCTCGTCTGAGCGCCGTTCACCAGTGTCGACCCTGTACCTAAAAGGGTTATCCCATGAAGGGTGAGCCATGCCCAATAGAGAATACCTCCTACAAGGGCTACTCCCCACCTAAGTGCACATGAAATGTTCACTTAACATTTCACAATCACATTCCAACAAGAACATGCCAATTCTATATGGAATCACCATGTCATGCCACTTAAAATGAGATGTGACTCACCATGTACCATCGCCAGGAGTCCTCACCAGACTCCCTCCTGGCTTGCCTTAGCCCATGTGTGATAAACCGTCATTACGGATGACATCCAATGATCATTTTCAAACAAATTTCATTTGTTTATAAACCAAATCTTTTGGATGATACATCACAACAATCCATTTATTTTTAAAATCATTTAGGTTCAAATCTCCATGGCTGCCTTTGTGGGTAGTGGATTTTTGGTGTCTTACCGCGGGCTCTTCAAACCCAGACACTTTTACGACCTTTCACCATTGGGGACTATGTCTAACCATAATTGGTGGGATTTTCACCCGAGGGAGGATCTATCCCTTCTTGCTAATACCCGACATATATTTTCTTTACCATTTTAATCAATCGTGTGACTTTGTTGGACGTTGTCCCATTTACTGAGCCAATCCAATCAAACACCAAACACAGTGTCGATTTACCAACCATGCACTCACACCCATTTAATGTGATGTCCCCGTGCATATGCAATGTATGCGCCATTGCATATAAACTCCATGTCTCATATGTAATGAATGCCATATGGACCATACTTGACCATGCATCATCATGCGACTTTTGGACAATTATAACACTGCAGCTTATAATTTCCAAACATCATTCCTTCAATGTTAATATAATAGCACACATATATTAACAGTCAATATGATTTCCAACATTTCATCTCAATGTCAATATATTAGAATTCATATATCAACATTCAATAGATAACTAGCACAAAGTACGTTAATCAAATGTAAGCAAAGACAACTCGATCAAGACCAATCAAATGGGATAAGAGATGCCCACAAAACAGTTCTCACAACAAGCCATACCAGGCCACAAAAACATGCTATCACTAAGCAAAGCAACAACATCATGAAAATAGTCCACAATTCCGGACCCAAAATCTGGCCATACTCAAGCCACCAACAGGGCACATATTAGTCCTAAACAACTGGGAACCTGCACTGATTTAAGCTACCGATTAAAACAGGAAAATGACCATGGAGTCTACTAAAACCGTTCCCTACACAGGCTGCGAGACAACCAAATCATCCCTTAAGTGTTGGGACTGAACCAAACAGCCTAACAAGGCCAGATGGCTCTACTCGGCTAGACTGCCCTACATGGCCAGATGGCCCCACATGGCCAAACGGCCCCACAAGGCTAACTAATCACACACGGCCAACCGGTCTCACATGGCCAAACGGTCCCACATAGCCACACTACCCTACATGGCCAAACGGTCCCACATGTCCGACGACCTTGAGGTGGAAACTCAATCACACGGCTCTACATAACCAAATGGCCCCACATGGTTAGACGGCGCCACACGGCTAGACGACCCCACATGTAAGAGCGGCCCCTTGCTGAAACCGACCACATGTGGCTCACATGACGACAAGTCCTACCCGGCTAGACGACCCTAGGTGGGAACTTAGTCACACGACCCTACACGACACTTAAGTATAAATTAACTAGAGTAGGAAAAAATCCTTACCTCTTAGAGCGTAGCTAGCTTTAACTCTTTGCCTGATGAACTCTGACCGTTGGAATGCCGGATTAGAGGAAGAAGCTGTCAGATCTTCCTTCATCCCATTCTTTCTCTCTCATTTTCTTCTCATTTTTTTCTTTCCTCATTTTTCCTCCACCAATCTCGTTTTTATAGACCGGACAAATCCACATGGCATGAATGCATGCATGCCATGTGTCGCCCACATGGCATGCATGCACCATGCCATGTGTCACCCACCAATTTGGGTTCCTTTTTTTCTCAAAACTCGTGAAAATTTCGACCATCCCGAAATTTAACAAAATTCGTCTTGGTAACTAGATTTTGCGAGACGAATCCAACAGTTTTGTCCATTTCATCATCCGAGATCTAGAAAATTTCTAGGTTTTCAACATGTATTATAGTGGCAATTTACTGTTTTGACATTTTTAGGAAAATTCGATTTTTCTTGGGTTTTACATAATCAATCCTTATGGGAATGAAATCTGGACTTAAAATCCACTGTATTACTTGTATGACATGTGCACTTGCAAAGAATTAGACCAATAATAAATTTTCATTATTACATCCACATTACAAAACATTTTCTTATCATTTTTAGCGAGCAACAAGTTTTTAACATTCATGTTGAGGATTGAATAGCCCTTGGTGGTCATGTTAGAATCTGGTTGCAATATTATGTTCTTTTTCAGCTTCTCAGTTTTCTGTTTTGCACATTCTTTAGTACAAATTTTTCTTAATTGTCTTCCTTTCTCACCCTTAATTCTCATTTTCCCTTTCAATTAAAACTTGTACTCCCCTAAAATTATCCTCTTTTTTGTTTCTGCTGAATTGATTTGCAGTTTTTGGGTAATTTAAGAGTTCTTTACTGTAAGGTAAGATTTAAGGAAGGGTTAAGGCTCTTCTTTTTGGCCGTGATGATGAGAGAGTGGCGTGGGCTCAAAATAGGTACTAAGGTGCTCTTCATATAAGCATATCAAAAGAGACATGCTTTTGAAAGTCTCAAGCGTCTAAGGATGGTGCAAAATCATTTCTGTTGGCTATGATGTAAGTTTGCCTTGAAAAATAATGCAACAAGTTCTAGGACTCTTTAGAGATTTCTGATAATAAGTCCCATAAAGTTTTCCTAACCCAAGCACAATAAGTTTTTAAGGTACTTCTGACCAATGTGTTAGTTTAATCACTTTCTCAACTGTACTATTCAATTTGACTAGAATTCATAGCCTTATTAGCTTTGATTTCACTTTCAGTTTTCTAGAATCTAAAAGTTTAGCTTTTTTATCCTTGACATCACAACTTAGCCCATTTTCATTTGAGACTTAAGCTTGTTTTGTTTAAAACAAAATGTTGTGTTATTGTTCACTTTACAATTCATTATGATTGAGTCATTCAGTTCATTTCGTAGATAGCAATAACACCAACATTTCACCAATTTTCTTAAAGTCTTCAAACAAGCAATTACAGCATCCACTCAAAAAATATGCAATATCATCCAAGAAATTTTATCTTTTCAACTTTCATACAGTTAACATTCTGAATTCTCCTTTATTCAGACCAACAAACACAAGCTCAAATTTATTATAATTCCTAGAATTGTAAAATTAACAAAAAAAAAAAAAAAACAAATAAGAAAATTCTATGTACAAATTTTTTTCAGAATTGCCTTTTTATTAGAGAGAGTAAAGAATTACATTTTCTAGTTTACAAGATAGAGAAAGAAATACCGAAAAGAGAGAGAGATTGAGGGATAGAGAGAGAGCTATCTCCTCTTTTTGTGGGATTGAGATTTTAAGAGCTTGAGGTTCACTGCTTCAAATTTGCAACTAGCATTAGAGGGTGTGAACTCAGGGATGGAAGGTTTTGGTTTTGCAGTTGAGCCCTCTCCATCCTTATCAAAGAGATACCACTCTTGTGTTCTTATGTGTTGCTTGATGAGCTCATTTTACCTATGCCTAATGGAGTTCAGGGACTACTCAAATTCACCTTAGGCTTGATACATCTTCATCATATCAATGCTCTCTATCCATAATTTCTCCCTGTAGTTCAGGATGGACTCTCGCTCTTCATCCCTCTTTCGGATGGTAGCTCTAATCTCCTTCTGGTGCTCCTGGTAAAGATACCCAAAGGCTTCAGCCTTTTGGATCAGGTTCTACTCCATTTCCTTTTCCTTGACCTCTATAAGCTTGATAAGCTCTTGATCTATCCTTAGCTGTTCCTACACAAAGGCTCTTTCTCTCTCTTTCAGCTCAACCCTTAATGCTCTGTCCCTCTGGGCTAACTCTTCTCTCCATTCCTCATCCCTCTGTTAGAGAACTGTTGCTAAATCTTCTTCTCTTCTTTTATTTTTCACAGTAAGAGTTTCGTCTCTCCATCTCAGTTCTTCCCTGAAGTGCTCATATCTTCTCTTATCTCTGTTATCATAGAGAGCAGTTCAGATGCGTTGCTCTCTTACTCTTCAGCTCTCTTCTTCCCTCTTTCTGCTATATTTTACGCAGGTATTTCTTTTTCATCCATGGGGGAGAGCACTGGTTGCTCTAGGTAATCTTCAAACTCTCCCCCTTCCCCAAAAAAATCTGCTGTTCAGGCTCTTCTTCAACTGCAGGGGCTATCTCCCTTGGTAGTTCTGTGGTTTCCCTCTTCCTTTTTATGGCTCTCTCTACCTTCTCACCATGTGCTACAACTTTTAGGACTCTAGTGAGGGTGAAAAGTGAGGATCTCGGGCATCTTTCTTCCGTCTCGTTGAATGTTACACCCCCCTTGATGCACAAGAGTGTGATTAAGGTGAGGTGGGGGATGTTCCCTGAGAAGTTGTTCTCAGGGTAGTCTAGGATGGACTGTTCCACTATTTTCCCCACATTCAAATTTAGCTCCTTGACTAGTGCATATAGTAGTATGGCACGGTCTTGTCTCACTGTTGAGACATACTTGGATGGGGTGAGAACAAAGTTCACAAACTAAAACCAAATCTTAACCACCTCTAACAAATCGCCTCTGTCTATGTAAGCGTTGCGGATGGTTTTGGTTTTTGGAACAAAAATAAATTTTCATTATTACGTCCACATTAGAAAACATTTTCTTATCATTTTTAGTCATCAACAAGTTTTTGACATTCCTGTTAAGGATTGAATAGCCCTTGGTGGTCATGTTAGAATTTGGTTGCAATATTATAGTATAGTCTACAATAAGAATCAATCAATATCAAAGTTTTTTGTAAATTAGATTTCTTTTAGGGAAGTTGTTTTAAGTGGAATAGATTAATATTCTAGCAAAAGAGACATTTGCTAATTTGAGCAAAAATCTTTTTCCTGCTGGAGTTTTATTTTATTTCTCTTATTTTCATTTTTAATTTTAATTTATTTTCTTTTGTATTCAGTTTGTTTACTCTATTTTCAAGTGTTATTTTTTGATTTTAGGTACCAATCATACATGCACAGAAAATCCAATGCTGAACTATTGCCACTCGATCTTGAAACTGAAAGAACTTTGTTCAGAAGAAAGAAAGCTAAAGCTGCTAACACAGAAATGGAGACAAATTCAGTGAGGGTCATTCGGATCATAATGAAATGCCTAGACTTAGAGAATCGACACTTGGGGATTGTTGTTATCCGATGATGAATGAAGATTATTCAAGAATTCATCATTAGCTTATTAATGCCAATAATTTCGAGTTAAAGCCTGCATTAATCAACATGGTTTAGTAGCAGAAATTTGGGGGCAGCCCTTCGGAGGATCCCATTTGCCACTTGTCAAATTTCATGCAATTGTGTGGCACAATCAAGGTGAACGGGGTAGACCATAATGTCATCAAGCTGAAGCTTTTTCCTTTCTCTCTAAGGGATAAAGCAAGAAATTGGTTCAACAATTTGATGTTGGGTTCGATAGATACTTGGGGGACTCTCGTTGGGATATTCTTGACCAAGTTCTTCCCACCACAATTGACTTCACAAGTTAGAGTTGAAATCACTTAGTTTCGATAAGGTGACTAAGAAACACTGTATAATGCATGGGATAGATTCAAAAAGTTGTTGAGAAGATGCCACAATATGGGTATGAGCTAAGTGCTCAAGTGCAAATTTTTTATAATGGTCTCAACTACTCAATAAGGGCATTAGTTGATGCAGCATGTGGATGTTCAATCACTATGAAAATAGCATAAGAAGCTAACTTGATGTTTGAAGAGCTGGCCAAAAACAACTACCAACCTCCTTATGAAAGGTGATGGCATAAGGCAAGGAGGAATCTATGAAATCGATAGAATATCATCTATAGAGGCAAAATTTGAAGCGTTGATGACCAAATTGAATCAACAAGCTCCAAAGGAGCCGACTCTTGGGGAGATTGCCTATATGCAAACTCAGAATACTCTTATGGCGAATACTCTACTTCAGATTGAAGATGCGAATTATGTGAATAATAAGAGCTATACATTTTGCCTCAACTTTGCCATCTCATTATCATGTCGGGCTAAGAAACCACGAGAATCTGTCATATGGAAATCAAGCAATTGTTCCGCATGAACCCCATTAGCTTAGCACCACCATGGCACCTTTGGGATTCCAAAATCAAGGAGCTTCGAGGAAAAACCCAGAATTATCAAAGGGAACATGAATAGCTTGGAGTCAATGGCTGTTGAGTAGCGTGCCATGAGTTGAGGAAGAAGAAATGATGATCGCGCCCTGCCTTGGTGAAACAATCAACTTGTGGACCCCCTTCCTAGTGGCGAAATCTGGCAACTCCTGGTAACCTCCATTCAAGCTCGCTCGTGACAGTTACCATGAAGCTAAGCACATGCTTGCTGAGCGTATTTGGAAAACGTGGGTTATAAAATTTTTCACTTTTCTATCAAAATCACACCTTTAGATTTAACGAAAATCCGGCAGCATAACGGCTGCACGATGGTCAAGCCCAAAATACAAAATCACCTGTATAACAAAAATATACTCCCAATATTTTCCAAATGTCCAACTATAACAATAAAGGACCTCTGGTCCTCATCAAAATATAAGATAAGGATCAATCCAATATAAGTTTATCGCAACCTGTTTTTCTCAAAATCATGCATGCATATTTTACAAAAAGATATTTACATATACACAAATGCCACATTTGCTTTTACTATTTTTTAATTTACACCTTATCTTATATATAATGCAGCCTGCGTCTAAGACTAGGATCCTGGAAAGATCTTTCGAAGCCCCGACACACCTTTGAAAAATTATTTTAAAAGCAGAAAGCGTGAGCCAAAGCGGGCTCGGTGAAATCTTATAAGTTAAATCTTTGTTGTCGCGTTTGTACCTCCCAATATGAAAATCGTACGAAATGGTAGTAAGCGTTTATGAAAGCGAGTTTTGCTATAAAAACCATTTACAGCCCATTACGAAAACTATTTACAGCTGTTGAAGCGTTACAGCTGGCAGCGTTACGGCTAATTCTGTGTTGAAATACGATTGCAGCTTCTTCTCTTTAACAGCTGTTCGATGGTGGTTAATATCTTGAAAGTGCTATCTTTGTAAATCAAGTACCAACCCTTTGTGGCCCATTTACGAAATACCGCCGTGATGCCTCGAACCTCAGACGGCATCGGTAGTAGACTCTCGGAACACTACGGCTAAGATGGTCGATGAACACGGCGAATCTATATAGCATAATGGAACCTCGGAACCAAAATGCTCGGTGGGGAACCTCGGAACCAACACCTCATCGCTATGTACTAAGTCGTGACGCTAACTATACCTCGAGATGTGCGGGGCGTCTCACTATATAAATATATCTTAGATCTAACCCCGATTGCCCAGGCCGGGCAATATGATTGAATCATAATATCCATAACATTGCCATGCACAATCGAAATACATCGGCCCAGGAAGCGGGTGCCATCTAGGGTTTGTAAACCAGGCCAAAGCTGTTTCTTAAATCACGAATCAGACTTTTAATTATAACAATTGGGAGGTAATAAAATCTTTCTCATCTATCAATTTTAACTGACTTTACAAACTTGTAATTTAAACACTTTCATTTTAGAAAATGATTTTGAGTACTCACCTTTTTCTCGACTAATTTCTTTCAAATCTTGTCAAGCACTCTAGATTCTCGTCTGGATGCTCAAATTGCCTACACAATTCATTCAAATTGCAATCACGCCGAGTTTAACGTTTCGCCATAAAGCATACGGGCTTTCAAAATCTTTATATCGAACGAACCGATTCTAACCCAGACTTTACGTGCTAGTCCCATTCGATATGGACATCGATAATATGATGTGAAATTAAACCCAGAAAATGTCCATACACATTAAATGCCTATAAAAACTATCTGTTTTTAGTCAGCTTTTGACTTAGGGACTTTCCATATAGTCCCAAAATACCGAACATTTACGAAGTGCGTCCAACTTGTCTGACTACAATCCTAAAATTTCAATCAGCGTCCATAAAACGGTCCCAAAATTCAATACATTTGTCAGAACAGGTCCAAAATTCCTAAAAATTCCTAAACTCAATCCCAAATTTGGGACTAAAGTTCACGACCTTTTCTGACTCTAAGAAAATTTCGAGCCATTTACATAACCTTTAGGCTTGGAAATAACACAGATAGGCAAATTTTCTACCTTTAAGTTTAATAATTTAAGATATTGAGTACCCATATGCGTAGCTTTCTTCGCGTAGTCAATTTTGCCATACCTTAAGCGAAAACTACACAGTCAAATTTTAAGTAAATCGAAAGAATCAAGAGAGAAAATAAAATAAAAATGCCTCTCATAGCCCTCTCTCTGCCTCTCGGAAGTCAGTCTTTCCATTCGATATATATATATATTTTTTTCGTTTTTCCTTTTTTTTTTTCTTTAATTATTATTATTATTATTTAGATAAATAATTTCTATTACCTCGTTAGGATCCATTTTTGTCTCGAAAAATTTTATTTATCACAGTGAATATTCTTTAAATATTTGCCATTTTTTTCGAGATTTTCCTAAAATCCGCGTTTCGGGTTCCTCTAGAACTCGTCGCACATAAATTCGTGGAATATTCCGACTATTTCGAGATTTAGAAAACTCTGGGTTACTAGATTTCGTGGGAGCCGAACTTGCAGACGCGATCCGTTTAGGTCATCCGAGATCTAGAATTCGAGACCTCCACGAACTATTTTGACAATTTATTATTATTTTACTATTTAAACTTCATTAATTATACTTTCACCCCATCTACTTTCCTTAATTATAAAAAGTGCCTTACAATTCTTTGAAAACTTTTATAATTTCACCCATAAGCAACTTTCAAAAATTACATTATGACACTAAATTAATTAAGGAAATTTGCACGGTGCACATGCGGTTACACATGCAAGTGCGCCCTCTCCCAGGGCGGGGTGTTCTGACTTCGCCTTTGGAATGCACATCAAAGGCCTAGAAAACATTCAAGTAACCATGGCGACTTGCATGAAAATTATGGAGAACAATCAAGTGAACATTGGAACATGAATGAAGAACATGGAAACCAATCAAGCCAATCTTAGGGTGCCTCTCAAAAATATGAAACTCAAATGGGTCAATTGGCTCAATATGTGAGAGAACATCCCTCAAAATCATTTCCGAGTGATATTGAAACCAATCCAAAGCAATGCATGGCTGTCACTCTAAGAAATGGAAAAAAGCTTGAAGTAGAGCAAAAAATTCCTGAAGCTGAAAAAAAGAAAGGGGAAACTGAAATTGAAGAAAATATGGAAGTTGAAATTGAAGTCAACAATAGGGAAGAGCAACAAAAATCAAATGAAGTTGTCTCGGGAAGAATGACTTTTCCTGACATACCTCCCTTATACACTCCAGCTTTACTTTTTCCCCAAAAATTCCAAAAAACCAAGTTGGATGAAAATTTTGTTATGTTTATGAACATGTTCTAGAAACTTGAGATCAATATTCCGTTTTCCAATACTCTGGCTCAAATGCCCAACTATGTGAAATTCATGAAAGAGATAATGAGCAATAAGAAGAAATTAGAGGCATATGGAACTGTGAACCTATCCGAGAATTGCAATGCAATCATCCAACGGAAGCTCCTAGAAAAACTTAAAGCTAAAGGCAGTTTTGCCATACCTTGTGTCATTGAGGAGCATACCTTCAGCAAGGCATTGTGTGATCTTGGTGCTAACATGATTCGCACGTAAACGAGTAGCCAAGCAGCTCCAAACCAACAAAATTTATAAACCTATACCTTCTACAACTGTAGTCTAGCTACTGCAGTATAGCGGCTCTAGGGTCGAACTCAGGGATGGGTTTTCTTCGCACAAATGACTTACAGTGAGGTTCAAAATGGTGAATTCATTTTGGATTTTGGGATTTTGTAAAAACAGTGGAGGTGATTGGTTTGCAGATTGAAAATAAATTGAAATAAAATATGAAAAAGAACTCCTTAAAGCATTGGGCTATTGGGTTTAAGATCCTAAGGTAAATTCGAGGTTCTCGGGTCCTTTTCCTTGCGTTGGGGAGGATGACCTATAGTCATTTCCCGAACTGGATCTTCATTTTACTTTTAAAATCTAAACCATAACAATTTTCCTTTTGAAACAAAGCATTTATTGAGCATAAATGCTCTCGGGCCCGATGAAAAGCATGTCCCGCGAGTCTACCACTACGGGTGACTCATAAAGATAGCCCAGCCGAATCTCAGTGGATCTAGCAATAAGCATCCACTAAACCCAAAACAATTGCCAAATACTGGTCAATCAAGGCATCTCAAGAGGGTTTAAACCTAGATTGAAAGATAGAAACATAAATGCTAATATTTGCTTGCGTTAAAAACAGGAGAACCAAAAATTTACCTCAATACCGTTGCCCAGTAGCACTCATCTTCAAGGATGGAGGGGGTTTAGCCAACCATCCCTTGAGTTGTCATCCTCAAGGGGTGTTTGGCTGAGAAAGTGAAAGAAAATGAGAGAAAGTGGAGGAAAAAGAAAAGAAGCGGGGAGCCTTGAAAGGTTCCCTTTAATTTTATTAATGAGCAAAAGAGAGGTCCCGATTATAGTGTTTGCTTGGGCTTATATACTACCCCAAAACAATACAAATTACCAAAATCAACAATGATTAAGCGTACAAGGACAAAATGGGAAGAAATCAAAGAGGAACAAAGGCAAAAATTCAAGCGAGCGGCGAACGATTGTCGCGCCAGCGGGGTGAGCGGTGGCGGGAGATGGCAAATTATGACAACTACTGAGAATTCACGAGGTGCGAAATTTTCGCAATGCTGCAAAATTCCTGCAGTGACCCAACTTCCTTGCATTATCTACTCTTCTTTCCTTCTGGTTTATGATCTGTAATGCTGAGTTCGACTTGAATTCTTCGTGCTTGGATCGACTCAACAATTTTGGCAAGTTTAGCTTACAAAAACTACAAAATTAGCCATAAAATGTGATCAGTAGTATAGTCGGGACCTTAATGTGCCAATTGGGTTAATTACGCTGATTAGTACACAAAAAGTGCTCAAAACCTATAATAAATAGGGCTCAAAATAGCACTTTTTGAGCATTAATCACACCCCCAACCTACACTTTGCTTGTCCCTTAGCAATGAAAGAAAGAGAGAGCAATAAATAATAAAAAAGAAAATCAAAATTATGTTCACAAAAATGATATTTCAAAAGGGTTGTGAATGAGTAATGCCTAACCCTCGATGAGAATCACTGAAACCCTTGCCCAATAACTATCTCTAGAGAATGAATGCCATACAGTATTGAGTATCAAAAGAGCCTCCCTCTTGGTGAATCAACCAGAGACTTCCACCAAAACCTAAGTGTTTGTTTTGAGTTAGTTCTCAACAATAAATTGCTAGTGCACTCTCCTGACCATATGCCTCCACCTAGGACCTTCTTGACCTAAATAGATGGGACCCACTCTTGTTCTGACTCTTTTTTTGTGTTTGTAAGGTCTGATGTTGAGGAATCAAGCCTCCACCGAAGTCAACGGGGATCTACCGATGACTCCCAACCAATTAAGGCTTAGGGCACCAAGTCATAAGGATCTTTGACCACTAACTCTTCGGGTTTCACCCAGGACTTCGAATGATTTCGAGACTCCGGCGCAATGACACTAGAAGCCTTGCCCATCCAGCCATCATGAAGTGAGCCTGAGAGTCGACTCCCAGCCCGGGTTGGCAAGGCCTGCCGGACTTTAAGACTTTTTCCATATACCCCTCGGACCTTGCTCGGGTTTCATGACATGTGATTTTCTTCTTTTTCTTTCCTTTTCTTTTTTTTTTCTTTTTTTTTTTCTCTTCTTTTTATTTTGGAAGACACATTGGCCTTCTTTTCATGGGGTTCCTTAACCTATTAAGGTAGTCAACGAGAAACTAGAATTGGGTTTTGCAAAGTTTAGGAGGTTTAGGCGAGTTTTTAGCATTGAGAGTGTGCACGAGTGTGCTGGTTAGCTAAAGGTGGAAGAAATGTGAAACAAGACTGAGGTAGTCATCCGCAAATTAAAGCATGGAAATCAATCTAACATCAACATAATTAGACTCAAGATTTCATTTTTCAAACTACAGACTAGGCAAAACACAAAAAAAAATGGGTGTAATTTTTAAAACTGCAATTGCCAGCTGTAAAGTGTGTATTATATATAAAAAAAAAATGACTATATTTTCAGCTTTTCAAAAAACAAACTAACAGATTCACAAACAAACAAAACTTAAGCTAAACAAAGGAAGCTAAATAACAGTCATTAAGCTTAACAAAATAGATTTGCTCCAAAATGGAAACACAAACAAAGCCAAATCCCCTTTCTTGTAATATCCTAACTAAATGTCTCATTGTCCACAATGGGGCTTGAATTTGAAATTTAGGGAAGGAAGTGTTACCCACTCCTGATGAGATGTGTTTTGGATATGAGGAGACTTACGATCTTTCCCAGAGACCATATTACTCCATTTGGAACCCCAGATAGGCAAGTTGGAAGAAGAAAGAAAAAGTGACCAGATGGATCATTTTTGAAATTTCTCCTTTATAAAAATTTCAAAAGTGTTCTTTATGATTATATTTAGATTCTACTCTGAAACCAGCGGTACGACATGGCAGGTTGGATAGAGAAAGTTATGAAGAAACAAAATGGCGTACATTGATTTTTTGTTAAAATAAAATTTGAAATAATAAAACAATAAATAATAAGATTACTATTTGGAATAGAAACATATTGATTTTTGAATTTTTTTTATAATAATAATAATAATAAATAATAAAATAAAAGGAACAAAGGTACACTACTACAGGGTGGTTGCGAAAATTCGCAACCTACGAATTTTCGCAAGGTTTTTAAATTTTATGGGTTTTACTGGTGAGATTCTGGACCTCCCTTGCTACAAAAATTTGACCCAAACTGCAAAAATAAGCACAAAAAAAAATGCAGAAAATTAAAAAATAATCTAAAAACAAAGATTAACTTTAAATTAGAGAAAATCTAAAAAGAAAATTAAATAAATAAAAATAAAATAAAATAAAATAAAACAAGAAAATCAAAACAAAAGGTGGGAGGCGGCCTCCCCAGACTAGTTTCTCTAGCCTTTCAGGCTATTGAGTGCAGAATTTGGGGCTAAGTGGAATTGCTGAGGTTTAGGTGCTCCAAATCTGAACCAGCACCCAAACTATCCGCTATGCCATGCAGTGTGAGTAGCTGTCAATGTTTTGATAACAATTGGCGAAAGAATTACCGAGTGAGCCTAGCCCTCTAAATATTACAGGGGAGGCGAAGGGTGGGATGGCCTTAGCCTAACAATGGGAAGCGGGATCTTGGTGCTAGGTTGCGACGTGGCGGGATGTCTACTTGTATACCTTTGAATTGAGTGGGGCGGGTGGGAATTGTGCTCTTGGGCTCTTCCACTACATCCTTTCCCTTGCCCTCCTCGTTTAATTTGGAAGTTCTTTTCCCCATGGACCATATGCCCTAAATAAGCGAGAGGATTTAGATAACCCTTCGGAATGTTAATAAAATTTTCTATTAATATGCTGTAGCTCATATTTGGCCACTGCTCCTCTACCATGGTGTCTTTCGGGCCTTTTTCTCTGGACTCCTCTTCCTCTTGATGAACACCATCATTCTTGTTGCTTGTGAGCCTTAAAGTGGGCGTTACGAGGTTCAATCAAATTTATGATCAATTTTGCTACGGAACCCACATCCAATTCCTTATTCAGGGGCTCTCCACTATCTCAATTTCTGTTGGCTGGACGATGCCACTGCCCTCGCTTCTCCTATGAAAGTATACAGTTTGCTCAAGGTTTAGTATTGTAGCACTCAATTGAAGGCGTCAATTGTGGCGGTTATGGTCGCTGAGAGTTGAGCATAATATGGAGGGAATCGGGAGGTGCATGTGTGGAGGTCTTGGTTCCATGAGGATTTTGTGGTTCCCTAGGGTTATAAATCTTGCCATATGGTGCATTACTTGGGGGAACACTGCAGAAGGGTGCACTCATCCATGGAGGGTTTCTATAGTCCCTCATGGACCTATATGCATTTGTATTTTTCTCCACGGGTTGCTGATTCTGCCATGGACATATATGCACTTAGGTTTCTCTCTACTAGGTACTGATTGTATTGCTCTCCTACAAGTGTTCCATTTGAGTGATCATTAAATCGATCCAGGGTTCTGCTAGGAGAGTGGCTTTATTACTTTGCCACTTATGAGTTTATAACCCCTTTGGGAGCACGCCAAAGAATCAGGCAAACACCAAATAAGCAAGAAGCAATCACCTACAGGGTTAGGTTACCTAAAAATAAAATAAACTATAGATTTGAAACTAAAATTAGACAATAAAATAACTACAGAAAAAATGATAAAAGAAATTCACCAAGACTTGTGATGAGTGTGATGAGGATCACAAGTGTTCATTAGGTCATCGTTTGCACTTAAGCACCATCCTCGGCAGCCGCCATTGAGATTGCACAAAGCGTGGCAATGAGCAGCTCAGACCAGCAAAATTTATAAACCCTACCTTCTACTCAGCCTAGCTCTTTGCCCGGTATATGTAGTGGCTCAAGATTCGAACTCGGGGATGGGTTTCTTCGCTGTGAAGCTTGTTGAGGTTCAAAATGGTGAATTCATTTTGGATTTTGGGATTTTAAAAGCGATTGGAAATTGAGTGGTTGCGGTGAAAATAAATTTAAATAAAATATGAAAAAGAACTCCCTTGAAGCATTGGGCTACTAGGTTTAGATCCTAAAAATTAAATTCGAGGTTCAGGGTCCCTTTTCCTTCGGGTTAGGAGGATGGCCTATAGTCATTTCGAACGGATCTTCATTGGATTTCAATCAGCCTAACAATTTTCCTTTGAAACAAGAATTTATTGAGCATAAATGTTCCCCGAGAGCCGGTGAAAACATGTCCCACTGATCTACGCCACGACTCGCAGAAGACAACTAGCACGATCTCGGTGGATCTACTTAATAAAAGCATCCATGAACCCAAATTATAGAAATACTAGTCAATCAAGGCATCATGGAAAGGTTTAAAAACCTAGGTGAAAGATAAGAAACATAAATGCTAATCCTTCTTTAATTTTCCTCAAAGTGTTGATGTACCTGTGAGGATGGAGCGGGTTTAGCCAGCCATCATGAGTTGTCATCATAAGGGGTGTTTGCGGCGAAAGTGGAGGAAAAAAAGAAAGAAGCGGGAACTTTCTGAAGGTTCCGCCCTATTTGTAATGAGCAAAAGAGAGGTTTTGATTCACAGTGTTTGGCGGAGAGCATATGCGCTGAGAAACAATACAAATTACCAAAATCAGCAGCGGGTTAATTGTTACAAGGACAAAATGGGAAGAAATCAAAGGAACAAAAGCAAAAAAATTTAAATGGGCAACAGAGATAGTATATGAGGTGAGCAGTGGCAGAGATAGCAAATTTGTTTGCTGCGAGAATTCTATAGGTAGCAGAATTTTGCAATCTTTGCAAAAATTCTACTGATGACATTTCAGCACATTATCTGCTCTTCTTTCTTTCTGGTTTATGATTTGCAATGCTGATTTCGACTCGAATTCTTCGTGCTTGGATCGACTCAACACTTCTGGCAAGTTTAGCTTACAAAAACTACAAAATTAGCTACAAAATGCGATCAGTAGTATAGCTGGAACCTTAATGTGCCAATTGGGTTAATTACGCTGATTATTATACAAAAAGTGCTCAAAACCTATAATAAACAGGGCTCGAATAGCACTTTTGAGCATAGCCACCCCACCCTACTATAGCGCGGGGTGTCTGTCCCTCCTGAAATCCCCGGTCGTTACCTCCTATTATTTGAAAATCTGTGAAAGAGCGTATTGCTGCAAACCTCGTATAAAAATTTTCCTTTTCTTGTGATTTTGTAAAACATGGCTGGTAAAACCTGGCCGACATGATGGCTACATATAGGATAATTCCAAATCCTGTATACACAACTTACATTTTTCCAAATATGGCAACCAGCAACCCAACACATTTTCACAACTACACTATGCATATACATATATTCCAATACATAATTTCAAAGTGTTCCCTTACAAAATATTATTAATAACAGCACTTGTACAAATGTTAGGAGAATCCTAATATGCTCCATTATACAAGGTATCTGTACACAGAAAAATAGATTTTTAAAATAGAAAATAATATTCTTTGACTGTAGTGAGTGTATGTTTTCTAAAATGTTTCATTTTTTAAAATATCTCCATGTAAAACTCTCTTTTCTGAGAATCTATTTCTGAAGCCTTTCTTACTTTAAAGTTTCTAAAACTTTATGTACTTGCTTGCTTTTAAAAGTTTCTAAAACTTTTAATCAAATCTCTTGCTTAAAAAGTTTCTCAAAACCTTTCACAAACCTCTTGCTTTAAAAGTTTCTCAAAAATTTTATAAACACAGAGCACAGGCTCAGCTTGTTTTAAAATCTGCAGGGCACGGGCTCGACCGATGGATTTTGAAATATAAGCGGGGGCACAATGTGCTCAGCCGTTTGCTTTTGATCTCTACGGAACTGGGGCTCAGCGGGTGCATCAAATCTCTACGGGAGCACGGCGTGCTCGACCGTGCACCAATGGTTGATTTTCCAAAGTATGATCATGCTTATAAAGCATCAACCACGGGAGGCCTATCCCTTGCTTCTTTGTACCCTAGTGAACTTAGGAGCACCGAGGCATCGACCGTGGGTGGAAGGACCTGTCCGCATCACCTTTCGGTAAATATGGTGGCACAGTGCAGCCATCACCATAATTTGGATTAGCGTTAACCCTACTCTGTCGTGCGATCTCCTTTAAATGTCATGATGCATGACATAAATTTGCGGACCAAGCGAAACTAAAATGCATGTATGATATCCTAACACCACATATTCACATTCTGAATACCTTTGGTTTGCTTGCCTTTAGAATTAAAGAGAGGATTTTTAGATAGGCTGTTTCTAAACATTCTTTTGCTTGCTTGCTTGCTTGTTTTTTGAAAAATGGTTTACAATTTAAAACCATTTGCTTGCTTTTCAATTATGGTTTAAATCAAAACCATTTGCTTATTTGCTTTTTGAAATATGGTTTTACAATTTAAAACCATTGCTTGCTAAATTCCTTGCTTGCTTTTCAAATATGGTTGAATAAATCAAAACCATTATTTATTTGCTTTTCACATATGGTTTAAAATCAAAACCATTTACTTGCTTGCTAAACTCATTGCTTGCTCTTGGAAATATGGTTTTACAACTCAAAACCATTAAATACCAGTGTAAAATAGTTTATAATAATAATACACTAGTATTTGAAAAATGGGTTTAGAACACTCACCTTTTCTGCTTACTAATTGAGCACGATTCCTTAATTTTCCCGCCTTTGCTTTTAACCTACACATTTGATGTATTAGACCACATAAGTCAGCACAACCAACCAAACAACTATTCCCTATTCACTATTCCTTATTCACTATTCACTATTTACTATTCATACGTATTTATACGTATTCATACATATTCACTATTTCATACGTATTCCCTTTATTTCATGGAAGATTCGGCCAAAATCAGTGATTTGGTACCGCAGCATTGGCTCGCGTTGATAAATTAACTTTAATTCTGGTCAAAAATTCTGACCGTTAAACCTTCATGATGCGAAAAAGCAAAAATTAGGATTTTAGAATTTTTGGATTCTCGGCAAAATCTCGTTTTTGGTACCCGCATAACTTCCTAAATCGTAAAGCACTTTTAGTTCTGGCAAGCCAATTCCGTGATCGATTTTTATTAAATCTAAGAAAGAAGATTTGAAAAATAAAAACTAAAAAAATCAAAAAATCTCTCTGGACGAACTCTTTGTTTTGAAGAAGTGATATGTTTTCTTTTATTTTATTTATTTTTAGTGGGACCCACATGTCCCTTTTTCTTTCCCTTCTCAGTCTGTTTCAGCCCCAAAACAAATTATTTTGTTCGGTTTCAATTTCATTTATCATAATTGAATATTCTTTATTTTTCATTTTTCGGAATTTTTCAAAAGACTAGTTTCGAGGATTTCACTCTACACTCGTCGCTGAAATTAAGTAAAATATTCAGTGTCTCGAATTCAACGAAACTTTTAAGGTCCTTTGAATTTCTGAGACAGACTTAGCGACGGTCGTTTAGATCATCAAAGCTAAATTTTTCTAAAGAGCTTCCACAGAACCATTTGTAATTTAATGAATAATGTATCCTTTTAAAATTCCTTAATTGTACTTTCCTCCTACTTTCATAATTACAAAGTGCCACAATTCTTTGAAAACTTTACAATTTCAAATCTTAATAATAACTTCCAAGAATACTACAATGAAAACAAAAAGTCTTTTGGTGTGCAAATGTGACCCTGGATTCCCTGCGCAATGACCATACACCCCTCTAAAGACAGTGATTACAATCCACTCCACCTCCTTGAACATTTGGAAATTCACCGAAATGAACAAACTAAGCTTCCGAAAGGAAAGGAAAATACACTCATTAGGAAAATAGACCAGGGTGCGATGGCGCATCGAGCCTCACGGCTCCCAAATGTTTGCCTCCTCATAGTTCCCTCCAGGACTTTAACTAAGGAAATCAACTTACTCCTCAACACTTGTTCCTTGTGATCTAATCTCACACTGCAGTGTTTCCTCATATCAAGATCTCTTTTATTGCTTGCATTTGCTCTCTGTATCATAGAAAGATCTACGGATATCCTTCTTTATCGGCCACATGGAATGTGTCATGGAATCTGATAACTGCAGAGTACTTTGGTTATAAGCTCTTGGTCACCTTGCCACAATCTCATAGGTCTATATATATCTTGGTAGGCTTGCCTCGCCTCTGGAAATCTCAAACACCCTTCCAGAAATCTTTAAAAGACCAGATCACCTATCTGATTGTAGGTCTCTAGACGGTTGTCCGCATGCTTTTACTGTCTATCTCTTGCTATCTTTAAGTTGCCTCAAGAGACAACTTTCACATTCTCTGAGTGATCTTGCACTAGTCGGGGCCCTCTTAGTCTTCTTTCCCACCCAGCCTCATTCATTCTGCTGAGTCCTACATTATCTATATCTGATTACCTCAAATGGAGCCATCTCTATCTTGTGATGGCTATTGTTGTAGGCGAACTCCACATTCAAGTGCAAATGAACCTCCCAACTCCCTTGATTCCATCACCTGGCTCCTCGACTTAATCCTCTAGCGTCTGAATGGTCTCTAAGTGACCATCCATGCGAGGATGAAATGTTGTCTTTAAAATGTGGCCAGTACCTAAAGCGTTTGCAAACTAGGCAAAACCTAGATGTGAACACAGGGTCGATACGAAACAATAAGCTGGAACTACGAAGTCTGCTATCTCATCCCACATCTGGCTGGGCGACTTTTCAGAAGAATCCTCGACGATGGTGGTAGAAAATGGGTAAGACCGTCAATCAGTCAACTATCACCCATATAGCATCATGTTGTCTACAAAAATTAGTGAGGCCTGTCACAAAATCCATAGTGATCTCCATTTTCCATCACTAGGAATAAGGAGCTGCCCAGCTATCTTCCGCGGGCTTCGATGCTCTGCGCTTCACCCTGGCGACGGGTTAGGCACACGGAGAGCGAAACTTGCAATCTTTCTTCATCCATTCTGGTAATGTTCTTTCAAAGTCTTGTACATCTTGGTACTACTGGATATAGCATAAACGAGATGAATGTGCTTCTTCATATGTCTCTCTTCATTCGCCATACTCACGGCACACATTCTACATCCTTTCAACATCATGCAGTCATCTCTAATTTGAAACTCTGCTCTTTCTATCTCTTCATAAGCAATCATCTGTGGATCTTTGTGGCCCATACGCTAGAATCTGAGGTCCACTAGGAGAGATCTAACATGATGCGGCTAATAAGGCTCTGAATTCTCAACACTCCAATATCACCTAAAGCTCTCAGATCCACGATAGTGGGAAGATACCTTTGATCTCATATGAGACAATGAACTCTACAGTCGCTACTGAGGCATTAGCTCGACATTAGCTTTCTGGATGGTACTCGTAGTACAATCATAGTCCTTAATCAACTCAAGCCATCTTCTTTGCCTCGAGGTTTAACTCTTTTGGGTGAAAGTATATCGAAGACTCTTATGATGCAGCAGATCCTACAAGAACATCATATAAGTAATGTCTCATATTTTCATTTGCAAACCGACTCTTTGCTGGCTCTAGAGTACGTGTGCCGGGTAATTCTCCTCATGTTTCTTGTTGTCTAGAGGCATATGCAATCACCTATCGTGCATCAAAAACACAGCCAAGGCCTTTTCAAGCATCCTTATAAACCCTGAATCATCTCTCCATTAGAAGCGATGCTAGAACTAGAGCTGAAGTCAATCTACTCTTCAACTCCTCAAAACTCTGTTGATAGGCATCACAATCATACTTTAACATCTTTCCTTGTCGGCAGTGAGTGGAACATATCTTAGAGAACCCCTCAACAAACTTCTGTAATACCTGCTAAACAAAGGAAGCTCCGACCTCGACATTCTTTGGTGGTTTCCAATTTACCCTGGCTTCTATTTTACGGGATCCACTCCACCCCTGGCCAGAGATCACATGACCTAAAGATACCACCCACTGTCAAAGCCAGCTGGCACTTGCTCAACCAGCGTACAAGCACAACTCCTTAGGGTCTGAAACACAATCCTCAGTTATGCAAATGTTCCTCCCGAACTACTGGACACAAGGATATCATCAATAAAAACTATGACTAACCTATCAAATAAATTTGGAATACGGGTTCATCTCAAATCATAAGAAACTAGGAGCATTAGTCAAGCCAAGCGGCATAACGAGGAAACTCATAATGTCAGTAGCGTATCTGGAATGCCGTCTTAGGAACATCACTCTCTGGACCCTCAGCGATGATACCTGAGCCTCAGTCTGTCTTGGGTATGCTCGAGACCCTTGGAGTTGATCTAATAACTCATCGATCCTGGGAGTGAATCCGATTGCGGTTGTGCTGTTCATTTTGTAATCTATACCTGACAACCCCATCTTTCTTTTCCTGAAGAGAACTGGAGCTCCCCGTATAGGGGATAGCCTTAGTCAGATGAATCCTTTACTCAATAATTCTTGGCTTGGGCTTTAAGCTCTCTCAACTCTCTGAGAGCCATCCTATGGGAGAGATGGAAATGGGCTCGGTCACGGGATCAAATCAATGGTGAACTCCACCTCTCTTAGGTAATCCGAGCGATATCATCAGGGAATACATAGAACTCTCATTTCTTGGAATCTCATCCAATATAGTCCCTCCTTCCTTATCTCTCCACCACATAAGCTAGATAACCACGACAACCTTCTGTGACATTCTATGGCGCCATCAGCGAAGATCATCTTGGAAATAACTCTCTGCTTATTTCCCCAGCACACCTCCAATTTCCACTGGCCTATGCGACTTACTTCCTTTTTATAACAATTCAAGTAGTGGCGCTATGGCGAGAATGGCCAATCCATGCTGAGAACCACATCAAGTCTCATATCAAAGCTACAAGATCATTTGAGACTCCTGTCTAATCAGAACTCTGTCTACATTCTCTGTCTGCGGTAACGGATCCTCAGGTTGGAAGAGGAAATATATACGACCCTCTAATGGCTGGGTCTCTATCTGGAAGCGATCTAAGAAATGCTTAGATGCAAATGAATGCGTGGCTCCTGGGTTCACTAATGTATATGTATCATGATCAAGGATAGAAATAATACCAGTGACCACATCTGGAGATCCATCGCATCTTCTTTGAGATCACGGCATAAACTCAGCCCTAAGTCTGCGGGCATCTGTGCGTATCCACTGCAGGGTGCTACCTCTTCCTCACCATGGCCCACCTCTGCCGGGTGTGCAGCCCCTGCAGCCAGGGAGGCCTCTCCACGAGGCCTGCGAGTGCTCATCTCGGGTGTGGGGTGCAGCTGAGGCGGCTACGATGTCTGCTCAATCCAATTGAGGGCACTCCCTAATGAAATGGCTACGTACTAGTGAAGCTACCACATGCTAAATCTCTACTCCCCATGGTGTAAACCGACATATGACAAGCCAGGAAGGAACACCTTTCAGAGTGCCACTTGCTATAGCCCAGGGGCCTCTTGACCCCACGACTAGAGATAGCTCCTCGACACACTTTCCGGCCTCATGAGCTACTCTTGCCTTGTTTATACTTTCCTCTTGTACCTTGAGCTCTTGTTGGCTGGAGCGCTGGTGCACTCCTTTACTTTCTGTCTACTCGATGCATGGTACGTAAGTGCTTTGCTTTCAGCTCTTAGAAGCGACCTCACCTAAGTCTAAATCTGTCACGGGAACCACTAGGACAAATGCACTCTGATCCGGTGTTGTAATCCTGACAAAAACCTTTTGCATTTCAGGACTTCATCTCCTTGAATATATGGAACCAATATTAATAGTTCTGAGAACCTCTTCTCATATTCGATCTCTTGACATGTTCTTACGCTCCCCAATACGAAAGCCTCAATTTTTGAATCTTGTGACTCGAGGAAATAACCCATCGCTGAAATTGATCCCATGATATTCCATTAGGGATACCTCCTCTACTCTGCATCCCACCAATCCTTAGCCCCGTCTTTCCATCGAACCTGAAAACAAGACTCTCGCTCATCCGTGTACCCCATAACCTCAGAAACCTGTTTACCCGATCCAACCATAACCAAGTCAGCTCTCCGGATCGCCACTTCCGTCATAATGGCTTGGCTCCAAATTTTCTATACTCCTCTCTATCACCTGTGTTCTTCTAGAACCTCTCTAGTGGCGGTAGGTCGCGACCGCCGACGCACATGGCAATATCTCGTGGTGCAATTTTGTGCCAATTGCCTCACAGAACAATCTCGCACTCTGAGTCCCTCAGCGGCCCGTAGACGGTCCAAACGACCGGCCTCGAGGTCGATTCATGAGGCGACAAGGGGAGCACGTGGCTCATCTCTCCTCAGTACTACAGATGCTCTGAACCTCCCTAATGACTCTCCTAGACGACCCTACGCCCTCTTCGACATAAGGCCGTAATTTCCAAAATATCAACCTGCTTAATACTTCGAATCACTCTGATTCTGTATGTACTCTCTGAGTTTGAAAATCTCATGGTTGCCACACAGTGTAAATCGCGAGAGAGAACACAGTTTTCCTAAGACTCTCGTCTTCTATTACCAACTCAGGTTTGATCATTCTCACATATGTTATACCCAACTTACGCCTCTCCGATACCACATTTGATGTATTAGACCACGTACGTTAGCACAACCAACCAAACAACTATTCCCTATTCACTATTCCTTATTAACTATTCACTATTCACTATTCACTATTCATACGTATTTATACGTATTCATACATATTCACTATTTCATACGTATTCATACGTATTCACTATTTTACGTGGAAACTCAAATAACCTGATTTTCTTGCATCTTCAGAGTTTCAAGGCGTAGAGTAACTTTGCACTCTCGGGTCCGAAAAATTGGATCGTTAGAACTCCGTGAACTGAGAAACCAAAAATTAGGATTTTCCAAATTTTTACCTCGATTCTGTGCAAAAATCCAAAGGTTTCGTACCCACGTGCAGCTCAGTCGCGCAGCACTCTTTCGCTGTCCACGACCCGAGACTTATCGATTTTCAGAAATCTAAGAAAGAAGATTTGAAAAATAAAAACTAAAAAAATCAAAAAATCTCTCTGGACGAACTCTTTGTTTTGAAGAAGTGATATGCTTTCTTTTATTTTATTTTATTTTAGTGGGACCCACATGTCCTTTTTTCTTTCCTCTTCCTGCCATTTTTTTTTCAAAATTCAAAACAAATTATTGTCTCTAGCTTTCAATTTCTATTTATCATAATTGAATATTCTTTAAATATTTGCCATTTCTTTCTAATTTTCAAAATCTCAAGCTGTGTTTCACTCACACTGCCGCCAAATTGCAAAATATTCGACCTGCCTCTGACCCACGTAACTTTGTCATCAGTTAGATTTCATGAGACGAACTTAATCCAAGACACCGCTTCACATCCCAAAGCTAGAGAATTTTCTAGGCTTCCCTTGAACCATTTCGCAATTTATTGATATTATTATCCTTTAAAATCTCTTAATTTGTACTTCACCCCCTCCACTTTCCCAGACCAAGCAAAGTGCCACAATTCTTCAAAACTTTATAATTTCATCCTTAATAACAACTTCCAAGAATACTACAATGGCACTAAAAAGTCTTTTGGTGTACAAATGCGACCCTATGGTTACACGTACCGTACACCCTCTCGAGACGGGGTGTTACAACACTAATCACAACATCAATTTGATGTCATACTCAATAGCAAAAAGGTTAAATCTGGGGCAGATCAAACCGACAGCTCTATCACTCCAAATGGTCTATAGCTTTATGTGCCACACTCAAACCTAGCCTTCATTTGACCACGGTGACCAAGGACAAGATGATCTTGGTTTATGCAATCATTCAAGGCATATGTGAGGCATGTGATAGAGAGTGGGATTATCGAATCTACCCAAGGGCATTATATTGGAGCCCGAACACCTCTCTCTCATCACCCAACCGAAAGGGCCTGAAGTACCAATGCTTGAAGCTGAAGAAATCCCACTATCGACCCTCCCCATCGACTTTCGAGAGCTGATGGAGCCTCAATGACATGGATGAGGGAAAAAGAAGATGTGTAAAGAAGAAATTTTGATAAAGAGCGAGGAGGATTTAGAAGACGAGGATCTAAAGGCCGATCTTCCAGATGCGCTCCGAAGCTCATTTACTAGACTCTCAACTCTAAGATGAGGTTGCACAGATAAAGGGGGTTAATGTAGATCAACACGCTGGGTTAACACAACATATGGGGCATGATGCCATTCTACCATAAAGCATCTTCATCATCAACTGCACCGCCACAACCTCCACCACTCTAACTTCCGCCAGCCCCCATCAGGAAAGGGCAGACACCGACGACCTTTCGACGATTTTTGTATGTAAACCAAACTCAAGTAAACAAAGTTATGACTCGCTTATCACGTGACTAAATAAAGTCCCCCAAGAACGCTTAAAAAACTTGTCGACCAATTTTGTATACACTAAACTCGTGGCAAACAAAGCTATTGTTTCTCGCTATCAAGGACTAAATAGTCCCCAACAATGGCGCCAAAACTTGTTCACTCAAAATGTGATATAGATAGCCCAAAGGAACAAACAAGATTATGTATAAACAAATTTGCATTAACTACTACCAAGGACTATTATCTTCCATCCTCTAGCACCAAAACTTGTTAACCAATTTTGACACAAATACCGAAGACCAACTATGCGTCCCGAAATGAAGCCAAAAAACTTGTTGATGCTTCATATACATGTGACGCCCCAACTGTCACCTGTCAAGCTGAGGTGTCATTTTTTATTTTTTTATAAACTTATAACCTTTAAGCTTGTTCATTCATATAATGTTAAACATTTAACTTGTATTATATTTTGTAGCAGCAGATTACAAAATATATACAATCTCCATATATGGAAGTTTTCAACATTTACAATATTTACATTGTTTACAAAAACAAAACATATACAAAATGTAAGACCAAAAGGTCTTTAGGCGGGCACCTAGTAGTGTAGGCCTTGCTGGTCACGATGTGGAGGTTCTGACTTCTCATTTCGTTCCCAGACTGCACGAAGAAACACCTAAGTGCTGCTTATAGCTTAGTGGGAATTAATACATATGGATGACCTCTAATAAGGGTCATCACACTTCTATACACATGCAAACACATCTAACATATCATATCATTTAAACATGCATATACAGATTTCATATTTACTTATCATACCATGTTTCATTTCTTATCATTTTACATTCCTCATTTCATGTTCTCATTACAATATACTTGTTATCGCATAGCTAATGCTTCTCATATCTTATCATAATTAGCCTCATGTCATATCTGTCATTTGTTTTATGTTTCATGTCATATAAACCTTAGAAGTGGATAAAGGAAACTATAGAATTAAAGGCAATCGTAGATCGCACGAAACAGCGTTGGTCTATAAGGGCTCGAAGGCGCTTATTATCATCACAGACAATGACCATCTATGGCCCAAAGCGCGTCAGAATGACTCCAAACTGGGCCAACCGGGATTAGTATGTCGTTGGGAGACTTGTTTTTCCCTATCAGTATGCCCATCTATCCCTCTACTGTGTTCTGTATGCAGTAATCCATGTGTATTTTATAGTTTAGTACATATCTCATATTCCCAAATAATTATTGTCATCCCAAGTGATCATATGCGATATTTAAGAATCATTTATTCGTAGATTCGTGATTTTCATATTCCATTATATGCATGAATAACTATGGTTACCATGTATGCTTATGAGCTATTTACTATCATTCCAATTTTATCAAGCTATATATGGATGAATTATAGACTCAAAGGGGTTTCCATAGAGTCTAAGTACATCTGAAACGGAGTTCGGACGAAGAAATTATGACTGTCCGAACTTGAAGGCTTCCTATGAACAGTGACTATGAGCAGAACCAGCAGGGCCTACTATTTTTTATGATTTTTGGACCTAATATGAGTTTCAATATTATCAAGCTATATATATATATATATATGGATTCTATACTCAAAGGTCTTTCCATAGAGTCCAATAACATCCGAAACGGAGTTCGGACGAAGAAATTATGAGTATCCGAAGTTGGAGGCTTCCCCATGAACAAAGGACTACGCGTAACCAAACAGGCTATTACTATTTTCATGATTTATGGACCTAATATGAGCTTCAACATACCAAGCTATATGGATGATTATAATCAAAGGGCTTTCCATAGAGTCTAAAGAAACATCCAAAACGGAGTTCGATGAAGACATTATGACCATCCGAAGTCGAGGCTTCCCATGAATGATTAAGGAGCAAACCGCAGGCTCCATCAAGCTGTTATTTATGGACCTAATATGAGTTCCAATATTATCTAAATATATATAGATGGATTCTATACTCAAAGGTATTTCCATAGAGTCTAAGAACATCCAAAACAGAGTTCGAACAAAGAAATTATGACCATCCGAAGTTGGAGAAATTTTGACATCATCTCCCCTAAAACCCCAATATTTCCTTAATACAAATATTCCTCAATTGAGGATTATAATCAACTAACCCAAGTCCAAAACACAACCAATATACTAAGTAGGTTCTTTAGACCCAAATTCATAAAAAAATGGCTTATATTTTCATCAAACAATTCCATACAAAAGTCCAAAAGTCCAATAATCCATACCAAAATCATAGTTTCCATACAAGTTCCATACAAAACTTAACAAATTCCATACTCCCAACAAGTATTCATACTCTTTAACCCTCACACCCTAGCTCAAGGAGGAAATCCATACCCAAAACCATAACAATCCATACAAAATCCATACAAAACTTAGTAAGTTCCATACAAACCATACTTTTCCATACCTTTGATATTCTTCTTCTTTCCTTCTCTTTCCTCTTCTTCTTCTTCTTCTTCTTCTCTTTCTTCCCTTCTCTTCTCTTCTTTTCTCCTTATCCTGCTTTTCGTTTGAGTCTCAATAGACCAAAATGATATATTTATTTTGGTCTTATCCTTATTTGATTTAATATTTTCTTTGCATTTTTTGGTCCCCAAACTCCCTTCTATTTGCATTTCCACTTATTCAAATTCCTACTTTGGCATACAATCTTTGGTTATTATGTCATTTGGGTCCTTAATTGGAAATTTACCAATTTACCCTTGACTTTTGTATTAATTTTGGGTTTTGCTTATTTTATTTTTAGCATTATTTTATTCCGAAAAAATATACATTTACTTTTATTATACCCTAAACATGTTATAAAACTGTCAGTGTATAATTTGGGGTGTTACAATATATATATGAAAAGATGGACTTGTTCTTTTTGTAAAATAGATTCATTAAATTTTGATTTTGGTCTTGATCACTGCAAGTGCACATATCGTACAAGTAATAAAAGTGGATGTTTTAAGTCCAGATATCGTTCCCACGAGGAATGATGATAAATCAAAAGACTAACTACCCCAACTACTCAAGATCATTACTATTTGAACTTCAATATTACGATGATTGGAAAACGAATAAAATAATACAAAAGTAAATTCATTAGTATACATAAAATATTAATAAGAATAGAGTTGAGTGTTCACTGAGTGAGACAACACTGGAACATAGATCAATGCATAATTGTCAATTTCTACACATTTTGAATCTTAGCTACTTACAAGTTGGTGTCGAATTTGTCAAAGATGCACGTAGTTTGATTTATCCTCTAACCATACCTTTCACTAATTAGAGATTCATGTTCATTTCCTATTCATGAATTTAATCAGCTACTTGTAAGATATAATCATCTTTTGAAGATTTGGATATTTTTCATTTTCAGTACTTCATACCCAAATCTTAGGACTGGAGAATTCTCGCCTTTACAAATAGGATATCGTGTCTTCCAATTTAGATGGTACCTCATCCTTCAATACTAATGAAATTCTCCATTTCCTTGATTAGATCCTTGCTAACACGGGATCAAAATCCTTTCATCAAAGAGAGGAGAAACCTTTGATTGATTAAACTAATACTTCATCAGACTATTCTCAAACCATGAGTAAGTTAGTGATTTATCTGATTAATCTTTCAGAGTTCATTAGTTCCAAAGTATTAGTCTACCATACCCACAAAGAATTGCTCTCTACCCTTAGGATTCTCTATCTCTGTGTCATGTAGAGTGCCTATTGGAAATCATATCAAGATACAATACTTTGCTTGGGTACATGGTACTAGTACCGGGAACAATTAAGTTCATAAATAATACCAATCAAATTAATTCAAGAAATCTAACTAAGGCATTCTTCCACTTTATGCAAAAAAATCACAATTATCATCGACCCATTTCCAGAGGGAGCTCATAATTTCAAAACTAGTTCACTCATATCAGTAACTAACTAATCAGGAAAATTGACTAAAAGAGTAAACGCACTGAGATAAATGAAATTCAGAAATTTTCCAAACTCCATTTTATTCAAAATAGTAATGAAAGAGAAAATTTAACAAGAAATTACAGCTCGAAGCTGCACTTACAATTCATTACTCAACTCCGAAAAATCAAAAGAAAACTAACTAAAAACTATGCTCAAACTAAATCTACATAAAAGGAAATAAAATATATATATATATATATATATATATATATATATATAGTATATATATATATATATATATATATATATATATATATATATATATATATATATATATATATATATATATATATAGCAGAGAGTCTTCAACCACCTAGAAGTCTCTGATTTGCTAAGCCGCATTACGTTGCCCTTTGATGCGTCTATTTATAGACTTTCCAATGTTGGGCCACACTTCAATAATTGCGTTGTGGATCCCCAAAATTATGGCCCAAATTGGTCTCTCTGTCAAGACAAGTTTTAGTCTGTCAGGCTCTCCATCATAACATGCGCTTTCTCGCGCGACTTGTTTTCGAGCTTTTCGATTTCGTCACACAAATTTTGATAATGCCGCGACATAATTTTGATGTAGCCGCCTTGTTCTTTGTCGCGCAATAGGGAGGCTCCTGCGGTCGCGACACCAAATTTGCTGCAAATCAGCTTCTTTACACTCCCGCCTGAAACCGGTCGTGACAAGTGGCTTCTTTCTTTTCAACTTGTCTACCTCGCCGCGACAAGGTTTCTTCATTATGAATTTTGTCAATGACAAAATTTTCTTTTATCGCGACATGATTTCTTTTCTAGTCCTTGTTGATAGCTGAGTTGTTTATTGTAACATAAAGATCTTTGTTGCGACAAACTTGACTTGGCTCATCTCAATTCTCTTCCAATTTCTGTCGCGACTAAATGTTCATCTCTCGCAACAAAATTCTATCACTCTCTAGCTTTTATTGTGGTGACAAAAAACTTCTTTGTCGCCATTCCTCTCATGTTGCTCTTTAATTTCTTGTCGTGACAGAGAATTCACTCCTTTATAGCCCAGTTTGTTATACAGAATATCTGGTCGGCCAAATATTTTGTTGCTCTTTATTGTGAATTCTGAATGCAATGTCGCAACAAGATTTTCTTTGTTGCAACAGAAATTCTTCCTTGAGTTAGCTCCATGTTGAAAACTTTGTCGCAACATAAAAACACTTGTCTCAGCTGACTTGTGTTGTATTCTTGCCATTTTCTATCACGACAGAGCTGTCTTTTGTCGCGATAGAGTTCATCTGTTAATCTTTAGCCTTTTATGTTGCGACAGAGGAAGGATTGTCGCGAGAAAGTTCCTTTTCCATTTGCCTTTATCATTGTCGCGACATAGTTAAGGGTGTCGCGACAGTATTATTTTCATTCTTCTTTAGAATTGTCACGACATAGAACTCTTTGTCGCAACAGAGATTCTATTTATGCCTGAAGTTTAGCTTGGACTTTGTTGCGACATAGCAGTCATATCGTGATGTTTTTCGTCTCGTAAAATTATGTCGCTACGCATAAAACTCTATCACGACAGATTGCCGAATTTCCACTTTTTTTGCTTCTTTCTATCGAATTATCTCATTTTTCAATTAACACCCGTGAAACACAAAGTTGGTAAATATTCCATAATTTGGCATAAAATAGATTTGAAACTTTAGAACATGCGTAAAATGGATTAAAATATATGAGTTTATGACTCATCAAATTCCTGTAAACTTAAAGTTTTGCTTCATTCCTGCCACGTAAAAGAAAATTTTGTTTGTCCTCAAACAATTTAGCTTTTATTTTTAAGGACATTTTTCTGTTTAAAGCTTAATTAGGTAGGAAACATAAGTCAGTTGTAAAATTATTTCTAAACATGTTTCCAATCTAGGATTAAGAAGATTTTAAATTAAGTTCACTGAACCAACAAATAATTCATATGATGTAAACAATTAAATCATTAAACCCTGATTTGTGAGTGTGTGCTGGTCTTCCCTCTTTTTCCTTGGCATATTAGTTAATCTTCTGGGATAATACTCAGCTGGCATACTTTTCTTTCATTTTAAAAGTCTCATATGCTTGTTTATCGTATTAATCTCCACTAATGTAGGCATAACAACACCTTTAAGATCATATAAGTCTTTTAGGGTTATAATGTGTGGCTTGGGCAATTTGGTAGATAATTAGACACTTTAGGCTCAATTTGACCCAGATTTCACTGACAACTTACACTCTTGCCTTCATCATGCATCCTTGATTTCTCTTGATTTTAAGTTGCTAACGTCCCCATCAGGTTTTGTGCATCTTTCTACATACTCTTTACTTCGTATTTCTCTTTTCATTTACTTTAATCAGAGTATGACTTCTCTTCCTTATCTTAGAAGCTTTTTTTTTTTTTTTGTTATCAAGGTTTTTGGAATGGTGCAATGTTTTGTCTTTTTAACCTTTCTACCTCCCTTAATGAACTTTGGGTCAGTAACTACCATACCAGTTGTGATGAGCTTAAAAGTCATCTATTTTTAGTCCATTTTTCTGTTCGATTTTCATCTAGAAATGAATAATTAATATACAGAAATATGAAGAAACTCACCAAATTTTTATTAAAGGTAAAGAGAGAAAGAAAGTAGAAAATACAAACACATGGAGGAAGCAATGTGAAGGGCAGAAAGGTAAATGAAAAGAACGGCTGATTCATTGATGCAGTTTTGGGGTTTGCACAGTCAGATTCTGAGGTCACGACACCAAGAGAATTGAAGGAATTTGATGTGTCGCGACAAGAAGTGCCGCATCGCAGCCTGAAGGGTAATCAGAGCCAGAGAACGACGCTGCGACAGCATTTTCCCGAGGTCGCGACAACGCTTGATGTCGTGACTAGGATAAGAGGTCGCCATAAATGTAAAACACCTTTAAGCTATGAGAGGTTTGACCTGATTTAGCCGCCGAACTTAAGTCGGGAAGGTCGCGACGCGAGATCGATGTCGCGGGACATCGATGATGTCACGGCAGCGAGTCAAGTCACGGCTATCAAGAACCATCAAGAGAAGATCAGAATTACGTCGATGCTGACATGAGATCGGTCTACACCAGACCGCCGCTTGAAGGGGTGAAGTTTCGCGAAGTGAGGTCACGATAATACCAAGTCGCTACATCCAAGACGTTGAAATCGCGAATGACTTAACCTCATGTCGCGACATGAGATCGGTGGGTCGCCGACATCGGGGCAAATCCAAATAAAGCCTCGAATCTGCCGATGTCGCTGGCTACGAGATCGGGGTCGCGAAGCATCGTGAACGATCATCAATGATGCAGAGTTTTAAAGAGATGTCGCGATAAGATATCATGTCGCGACAACATGAGCAACTAGTCAGGCTTCCACTTCGCTTTAAGATGATGTCGCTGACAAGAGATCGATGTCGCGATCCGAAGACATCGCTTGAAGATCGCAGATGACTCAGCTGAAGTCGCGATACATCGACGCCGCGACATCGTGGAGAGAACAATTGAAACCCGCCAAGACGTGAGAAGATGTCGCTGACCAGATCTTGACGCCGCTGGCTATCAAGAAATGACCAACCAAGGTTACATGTGAGTAAGTCATGTCGCTGACGTGAGATCGGAGCGTCGCGACCTCGGCGATGTCATCAACAATGGCTGGGCGAAACCGGAGTCGCGATCAATAAAGGACTGGGCCCGGATACCAAAATCCACAAGCAGTTACATTGGGATTGGGGCCCAATTGAGGAACCCTATAAATACACAGCTATCCAGCCTATTCAAGCAAATACGCCACAGACGAGGTCCGATAGCCGAAAAGCTCATTTTTCTTTCTTTATTTTTTTCTTTTTTTTTTTTTCTTAATTTTCATTTCCGCTGCTTTAGAGCGCATCATGCTCGTATTTTTATTTTTCGCTGTATTTCCCGAACTGATGTTATCGCTTGAAATAAGCCGAATGCACTCATTTAATTTTCAAATTACTACCAAATGTTTGAAGTTCGACAAATTTCTAGAATTCGATTGTTTCTCAACGCTTCAATTGCGCTATTCTTATGATCGAGAATGTCAGATCGTGGTAATTCAAGAATCAGAACCAGCCTTCCATTAAGGGAACGCAGTAGTCGAATTTATCTTTCTCGTAGTCTTTTCAGCAAATTTTGTTAATTTCAAGCACAAATTTACTGGTTTTGGGTTTATTGGGATCTGGAATATCGGGTTTTTATACCCGTTAAGATTTGTGTCATTGCTCGATTTCAAGGAGGTCCTCTCAGTGACACAAAGACATTCCTCGAGAGTAATGTACATTTCTTTCAAGGTATATTAACCCTCGCTTATTGGGGTGGATCTTTTGAGCTTTGTAAGTTCACTTAGATAAATCCTCTTCTCACTTGAAATCAAGAACGAATTGAATGAGTTATCTATTTAAACAAGCAAAGAGTTCACCTCAATTCGGATAGTGAGGCCAATCCCGTGTTAGCTGAGATCTAATCAAGGAAAGGGTGATCTATTCTAATTTCGGTGGAGGAGCAAGCAACTGAAGTTGTATATCCGTTTAATCGATAACTGGGAGCTAAGGCTTCATGTACCATAAAATGGGTATGAAGTATCGCAAAAGAAAAAATACCCAGATAAGGAAGTCCCTTTTTAAAAGTAGTTATCTAATTCCCGATTCGAGAATCAGTCATAAATTAGATAATGAAATGTGGAGGAGATCCAAATTTCGCACTACAACGCCGACATTTTGAAACTAGAGTTAATCAAGAAATTTTATTAGGAGTAATTCACAGGAATCGGGAGTAGTTCACTATCACTGCTTCTATTGATGTGTCCTCGAGGATAACTATTCAAGATTCAATTCTTTATTAGAAATCTTTTTATTCTTTATTCTTATTTCAAAGATGTTGGATAGTTCACTAATTTCCTGTTCGCTTAATTTTTTAAAGACCTCAATGTCGGATCCTACTATCACCAGGGTCCAAATAAGATGGAATTTGAGAGTCGGGTGAAGTCGATTTAAAATTCTTGAGATCTCTCAGGGATCGGGATATCTGACTTAAATCCATTTCCATTACTTGTCGACCTCGTGCACTCTGCACATCGACTAAAACCAACTTAAAAAAAATGATTTACTCTAAGAGATCGTGGTTTTATACATGTTTCGTGTCAACAAGTTTCATTTATGCTGCCTGGGATTTGATAATAGTCCTTGGTAATAGTGTCATAAATTTGTATATGTGTTTGGTCCATTAACAAGTTTTGCTTACTGCCGGATCGAAAGAATTTAAGTAAATCAATATTCATGAAAGAAAGAAATACTAATTTGACATTTTTAAAAGAAAAAGAACAAAATAGTGTTCCAGCGTTGGACTCAGAAAGCCACCGACCCTTAACAACCCATAGCTGAATATATTTTATGATTTGACTAATCCTATTAATGGGAGCATGTTTTGTTTTCGTAAAACTGATGCATGTGAAATGTAATCGATCTCGATTCCAAATTAAACGGAATAGAAAGGACGCTGTAAGCTTGAAAGACCAAGAAGGCGTAAAACTCAACCATGGCGTATGAAAGGCAGATCAGGTTGAAATAAATATAGAAAGCTAAAGGCCTCCAAATTAATCGATACAATGGAGGATTTCTCGAGACCAATTATACAGAAGAATACTCGGGCCGATCGTGATACCTCGCAGATGCTACTAATTTTGAATTAAAGCCAAAGATCGACATAATGGTCCAAAGAAAGATCGCTTTATCGGGTCATCCCATCAAGATCCAAATGAGCATCCGGGAAGATTCCTCAGATGGCCACACTGTTGTTGGAATGGGGTGAGACCAGAAGTCATCAACCGCATCTATTCCCATTCTCTAAGAGATACAGCAGCTACATGGTATGAATCTTTACCATATGGTTCTGTTGATACTTGGGAGGAATTAGTAGAGGCCTACTTAGGTAGATTCTTTCCCCCAGCCCTCACCATAGAAAGAAGGAGGGAAATCATTTTGTTCCAGCAGGGGGAAGATGCAAAGTTCGTATAAGGCTTCGGGAAAGATTCAAACTAGCTGCCGAGGAAGATGTCCAATGCATGGAATAGATCCTAAGACCTCGATGGACACAGATAACATGCCATCAATGATATATCAAAAGGAATCATTGATGTCTGGCGCCGTGGAGCATTCAAACGAAAAAGTGTCAAGAGGCAAAAAAGAGTCAGATCAAGATCCGCAAATGTAACATGAAAACTCCTTCTGAACTTTCAAGAGGAAACAAATAGAGAAAGGGATCAGTGGAGTCGAAAGCAAGATGACAGCCATGGAGGCCAAGTCGATGCCATTATGCACAAAGTTAGACAAGCAAGAAAGAAAGACACACACCGCCTCATGAAATAGAGTAATCAAAAGGGAGTTAATGAAGGGAGTGTCGAAAGAGTAGTCAAGGACTTTATGATGTCGAAGAGGTTAATTATTCGGGGTGAGCCAAGAGCCACTATTTCAAACCCAATCCTAACCTACCAAAGACACATTATCACCCAAAGACTCGTGAACCATGAGAACTTCTCGTATGGTGGGAGGGGCTTCTCAAGGCCAAAGGCGTGGATGTAACTCCTCAACAGCGGTATCGCTAGCCCACTACAAGGTTCCAAAGAAGAAGAAAGCAGAGAAATGAGCATTAAATGAATATCAAATGTGAGGAGGTCTCCATCTTTCGAGGAACAGATGCCTAGCTTTATGGGGATAATAAAAGTCATGAACTCCATGAATAAAAGTTTGAGAATTGAAGCACCGCTACTAATTCTCAAATTTTTCTTAACACTACCAATGCATCCTCAAGAACCTGAGATTGGCCGCAGGCGCCTAATTTAACCCCGCGCAGTCAAGAAAGATACCTTCCCAAGTGATACAAGGAAGAACCCAAAAGACTGCATGGTCGTAAAACGAGGAGTGGGAAGGAGTTGAAGAGAGGAAAGAAAAGGTGACAAAGAACAAAGAAGTAGCAAGACCGTAAAGGGAAGAGACAAATTCCGAGAATGACAAAGCATGGTAGAAAAGAAGAACATCATCCAAGGAAACAAAGCTTTCCCGCAAATCCCATTTCCACAAAGACTGCTAAATCAAATATGGAGGAGCAAAGCCATAAGGTTCTTGAAACTTCCGTCGAGATCGTATGCCTTTAATATGGTGACTCGATGCCACCGTATGCAAAATTTCCGGGCATATACCGAGCAAGAAAAGAAAATAGTAAGAAGGAATAAGAATCTCACTACCAAGTAGCAAGAATCGTAAAAGAACTACCAAGAAGATGAAGGACCCGTGAAGTTTCCGCAATCTTCTTGTATTGTCGGAGGAATGGAATTCCGTGAAGCCTCTCGTGACCTCGTGAGCCAGTATCAATCTGATGCCTCTTTCAAGTGCTGGCAAATTAAGCTCGGGAGCGAATCCCACATCCGTTACTAAATGGCAGATGATCGATGGTGAAACCCAAGGGGTCATTAGCTACGTGTTGGTCATCATGGTGCTTTTGTATTCCCAAAGAGAATTTCATCATTCGACATGGAAGAAGATTCATACCCCTACTATTAGGAAGACCATTCCTAGCTACTGGAGCAGCCTTGATTGACATGCAAAAAGGAGTTCTTATCTTAAGGGTTGGAGAAGAAGCTGCTGTGTTTAACCTGATTAAAAGTATGCAAAATATAGATAGGGAAAAGGAAGGCTACAATGTAGCTGATTTTGTCTCTATTCCCAACCCTGATGTTAACAATGATTGTAACACTCCAGTTTTTATCAATGAAAAAGAGATGAATTCCCAGTATACTGAAGATGTCTATTCTGAATTTCCATGCAAAGCAGCTATGCTATAGAAACCGTGTCGAGCTCAAGCAAAACAGAAAAGATAATGGGGAAGATAGTGAAAAAGAGGAAATTCATCAAGAGACCAGACAGAAGGTTTAGTTTTGAAAGAGTTGCCATGTCATTTAAAGTATGCCTACTTAGAATTACCAAAGAAAAACCAAAGTGGATCATTTCAAACGATTAAGTGAGAAACGAGGAAACAAAGATTGGCCGGAATTATTAAGGAAGCATAAGGAATCGTTAGCTTGGTCCATTGAAGTCAAGGGTATCACCCATCAATTTGCATGCATAAGATTCGCTTAGAAGAGACTTCAAAACCATCCGTAGAACACCGCAGGAGGCCGAATCCAAGACAAGGGAAGTAGTCGAAGGAGGTGCTAAAATTAAGCAAATGTCGGTTTTATCTATGCCATCTCGCATACCTCGGGTGAGCCTAGCCATGTGGTTCCAAAGAGTGCGGGGGTTAACTGATCGAAATGAAAACAATTGATTCCAACAAGAATGAAGATGTGGATGGAGGGTATGTGGTTGATTACGTAAAATTGAATACAAAGAACTTAAAAGATCATTTTCCCCTTTGCCTTTCATTGGATCGGGATGTTGATAGTTAAAGGTGGACACCCTCACTTTTGTTTTCTCTCTCGATGGGTATTCGTGGATATAATCAGATTCTATTGCAATTCAGAGGATCAAGAGAAGACCACGCTCACATGCCCCATATACCTTTGCCTTCGTAAGGATGTCATTGTTATGTAATGCTCCAATCTACATTCCAGCAAGGCATGATGTCTATATTCTCGTGATTGGGTTGAAGAAGTGATGGAAATATTCATGGATGATTTTACTCGTGTATGGATCCAAATTGATCAATGTTTAACAACTGAAACAAAGGTTTTCAAAAGATACAAGACAAACAATTTAGCACCGAATCGAAAAATGCCATTTTATGGTAACAAGGTATTGTTCTCAAGTATAAAATTTCGCCACTGATTCTGTAGTTGATCACCCAAAGTATCCATTATCAAAACTCTTGCACCACCTACTACAGTTAAAGGAGTAAGAAGCTTTTTGGGGCATGTCAAGTTTTTACAGAGACGACAAAGATTTTTCTAAAATAGCCGTATCTATTGGCGTGACACGGGAAAGATACAAGGTTCAATTTCATGACTTCGTAAGAATGCTTGACTAAATCAAGCTCAATTGGTACAGCACCTATAATTGCCGCACTGTAATGGATCAGTGGATTTGAAATAATGTGTGATGCCAAAGATTTTGCTATGGGAGTCGTGGTTAGCAAAGAAAGAGAAAGTATTCAGGCCATACTCATGCTAGTAAGACCTTCAATGAAGCACGTGAGAACTACTCAACAACCTAAAGGAAATGCTACTATAGTATTTGCTTGTGAAAAATTTAGGCAATACATTTCATCCCTATGGTAATTCATATTGATCACAAAAGAATCAAGTACCGATGTCTAAAAGGAAGCTAAGAGGCATTGATAAGGTGGTGCCGCGCTGCAAGAGTTTGATTTGGAAATAAGGGACAAAAGGATGACAATGTGATAGCCGACCACTCTGTCAAGAGTAGAAAGAAGCAAAGTGGATGAAGAAGAAAATGTGCAATTAACAGAGAACTTCCTGTGATGAGCAATTATTCGTTTCTTCCAACTCTATGGTATGTCGATATTGTGAATTACCGCTTGCGCAGTAATGCGTTTTCGTAATTCAACAAATACCAACAAGAGGAAACTTTAACCGGAGCAGCGTGTATATTATATTCGGGATGACCGAATTTTATTCAAAAGAGGCCGACATGATAATAAGAAGATGCGCCGAAGGTGAACAAGGCAACATTTTAAAATGAATGCCATGCATCACCATATGGGGACATTTTCGTGAGTAAGAACAGCGCACAAGATACCTTAATCAAATATTTTTATCAGCCCACTATCTTCGTGAGATCAGCAGTGGGTAAAATTGTGTGATCGATGCCAAAGGATTGGAAATATCAGCAGCAGGAATGAAATGCCCCTAAAAGGTATTATGGTGATACAAATTTTTGATGTTCGGGGGAATAGATTTTATTGACCTTTTCCTACCATCATTTGAAACCTATACATACCGGCCAGCCAGTGAGATTACGCTCCAAATGGGTGGAAGCAGCGGGTATGTCCAAGGAATGATGCTAATACAGCTTGTGAGCTTCTTGTAAAGAACATATTTTCGAAAGGTGTTTGAACCCCCAACCATCATTAGTGATGGGGGAACCCATTTTGCAACAAATATTTGCAAAACTCATATGAGCAGTGTATGGATCAAGTATGTAATGAGTTTAGCCTATCATCCCTGCACTAATGGACAAGCAGAAATTTCAAATGTGAGAGATCAAAAAGAATACTTGAAAAGACAAAGGAGCCTGGGCAGAAGGACCGGTCTTCCAAACTTGAGGATGCACTTTGGGCTTACAGATCGCATACAAGACCCCATTGGAATGTCCCCATACAGAAGTTGTTTCGCAAACTATGTCATCTACCTCTTGAATTAGAATACAAAGGCAACGTGGCCATTAAAAAGCAAACTCGATTTCAAGGCCGAGAAGGAAGAAAAAGATTGCTCCTTAACTATTCGAATTGGAAGAACTGAGAAATGAAGCCTATGTTAATGCTAGAATACATAAAGATAAGACAAAGAAATGGCATGACTTAAAATCCTAGGAAAGAGTTCAAATAGGGAACAAAGTCGCTTTAATTCTAGACTGAAGTTGTTTCCAGGAAAATTAAAATCCAATTGGAGTGGGCCATACACAGTGGTATCAAGTACTACATTTGGAGCAATAACACTGAAGTCTGATGATGGGGAAGAATTCAAGGTCAATGGACAAAGGTTAAAGCATTATCTCAACAGGGAAGAGGAAAGTGAAGAACTCCAACTGGTTCTTGAGGAAAAAGAAGAAGAACCACAACAAAGAAGTCCACGCAAGGACTCAAATCGAGCAAATAATGGGAGGTAACCCATGAGGATTTAAATTCTGAATTTAAATTTTGAATTATTTTTCTTTTAGTTGCTGATAAATTAGGTCAGATTTGTTTTCTAGAAGGATAGATTTAATTTTTAGAAATAGATCAGGAAGTTTAATTAGAATTTTCTCAATATTGCAAAGGATTTTCCGAATCCAAGTTAAAAGAATATGAATAGCAAGGCAACTCACAGAGTAATTCCAGCAACTCTTGCGCAGGAGCCTTACATGAGAAAAGGGGAGTAACTTTCCCATAACCCAACTCTGTAGATATATTTGAATTAATTGTTAAATCTCGCTAAAATATGCCCAAGAGATGTCTAAACTAAGTTAGAACAATAAGAGAATTCAAAGTTTTTGAAATCATTGAATAAAGGGCTTCGGGTCACGATGTTAGAAGGTTATGTCGCGACAAAGTCAGTTGTCCTACAAACATTGATGTCGTGACCACTTTGGAAAGAAATACCAGTGAGTATGGAAGAAGGGAGATGCATGTCGCGACAAAGTGGAATTTTAAGTTTCAAAGCAGTTAAGGATTGTCGCACATCAAACAAATCTGAGAACCTGTATTGTCGCGACATGTTAGGTAGGTCGCGACATTAAAGTGCATGTGCTAAAATCCACTCACTTCAAAAAAAAAGCCCTAAATTTAATGACCTAAAATAAAAAAAGAGGCGGAATCAAGTCGCGACAATTCTTAATCAATCATTAACTAGCCCACAACATTGATTGAATTGCAAATCGTTGAAACTATTTCATTCACTCCAACCCACATAACCATTCGCTGGGCCTTCCTCCCAAATCTCAAACCTCCGAAAACCCTAGCATTCCAAACCGTTTAAAGCTTTCTCGCTCCAATGGTCGAAATTCCACCCCGGTTCCTCTCAACCTAGACGATAACGAGAACATGAACAATCGAAGAAGAAGAAACTCGCCAAGGAGAACAAGGATGAGATCTGGCTTGAAGAGCAAGCAGTGAGAGATGCTACCAAAACGCCGGGTTCACAACTCTCAAGACAGAGCGTAGCTGTGGAAAGGGTGAGTAGAGAAGCAGTTAAGAAGTAGAAGATTTCATCCGATGAAGCTTATTCCTGGGGCAGTTAAGTACTACGCTAACAAAGGCGCCTGAACCACAGAAAGGAGATCTAAAACCCGTGAACTCCTTTCAAGGAGATGATAGATGTAAAGGACGGGAGAAGTTCCCGCGCACACCGTAGTGCTGTGGTATACAAAGACCGGTGAGAGAGTTTTATTCCAATATGGTAGGAAGGAAGGATGGAGCCGTTTATGTTAGAGGAGTCCGCCCACGGGCCAAGGCCATCAATGAGGCCTATGGATGACAATACACAAGCATGGCTCCAAATTCGTGGAAAATTTTTTGAAAACCAAATTTAGGAAGATTGCGTAGAAGCCTACACTGATGGAAGGGGGCAGCTAGGACCAAGAGTAAGGGAAAGCCAAGAACTCTGAATCAGTGGGAAGCCTCACCGGTGGAAGCGAAGGTATGGTTTTACTCAAGGCTCAGGTTGGTTCCAACAAAAACATTTACGCACGTGGAGAGGAACAAGAAGTCATCACGTATGCCATACCCAAGGGGTACAAGATCAATATAGGAGTTATCATAGAGAACTCCATCATGAGATATCATGAAGGAACAAAGAGGTTCGGTTTCCACCCAAGAACAATCACGCCTATGCTTGAAGGCCGGGAGGAAAGGAATTTGGGAGTCAAGAAGAAGTCCCTGGGAGGTCAGCCCACTCCTTCCGACTGTGAGTTAGCAAGGCCAAGAAATCGGGAGGAAAAAGTGGAGGCCAGAGAACAGAGGTGAAACCCAAGCCGAAGGGACTGTGGGTGCGGAGACCCGTAGGGCCACCGATCAAGCGGATGTAAAGACCTAGTGACATCACCTCACCACAATGATTACATGTTTAAATAATGAAGGGCGTGGATGAAGACAACCTGTTTAGATCTCTCCATCCCTTGGCCGCCCTCTCCCGTACAAAATAAATTTCCAACACGAGAAAGCTCAAGAGGAGCACAAGAGGACAATTTAATTCCTCTGAAGCTCTCAATTTGATGCAGAAAAAGAATAGAAGAAAGCAGAAGGAGGGAACTAAAAAACAGAATTGTGAGAAGGAATGTATGAAAAAGTGAATTGAAAAGAAGAGACCAACAAGCAAAGAAGAGTTAAATGTAAGTAAAGAAAGGGAGCAATGGTAGGTGGAGATCCAAAGAAGAGAACAACAGTGGAAAGAAGAACTGAACAGAAAAGAGGAACAGATGGGAAAATGTCAAGCAAAGAAGGAGAAGAGTTCAAGAAAAAGAAATGAAGGAAAGATGATCAAGATCTTTAACAAAACTCAACCGAGTCATGAAGCTTTCTATAACAAGCAGTTTGATCGAGATGCTCAACTCCTAGCATTGTTAGAGAAAAGAGATAAAGAGCATGACACCAAATTTGGGGAGCAGATAAAGGGTTTCAAATTACTATACAAATCTCTACAGAGGGAGCTGGAAAACAAACTGAACGATAGAGACAAAAAAGCAATGGGAGACTGAATCCTATAGGCAGAAGGAATGGCTGGAAAATTTAGATTTGATCAACAACAATCTTGCCAAATTCTTAGAAGTGATGACTGAAATGGAAAACACAATGAATGGCTTGGGAAAGAGGCAGGATGAGTTAAACAAGAAGGTTGATCTCTCTAATGAGATTTTCATTGAAGAACAAATGGAGAAGGAAACCAAGAAGAGAAAGCAAAGAAGAGAAATGAAAATCCCCACTTCCAGCCCCATCTAGGTACATCGACCTAGATCCCCAACATTTTGCTCCCGACTATTTCAAAAGAAAAATAAACCTTCTCCCGCTCTAACCATTCTTACCATCCTTCCTCCCATACTCGTGTATCCAACAATATAAAATTAATCAGAAATAAAAATGAGGAAGTTAAATGGAATTCTTATGTACTATTTTGCATTTGATTGTTCAATGTTATGTTGTTTGCGGGTCGCATGATTAGGAAATCAAGGTAGGAAGAAGTTCAAGAATAAAAACTCGCCGAGAGAGGACATTATCTTTAATTGAATGAAGCAAGTAGAGTAGGAGTGTCGAAATGTGAGGAAAATCAGACAAGGACAAAATGCATATAGTTTAATCAAAACACAAGGTGTAAAATTACTTATATTTAATCGAGTAAGTCCAAGATTAGAGGAAGGTAATATAACGTATGGAACAAACATATTTTTTTGAAAGCTCGTGGGTAAGAACAAGAAGTCAAGGAACCCGTTGAATATCAATTAACTTAATCACTCATAAATAAAAATGAGTCAAGATACTTCCTTATAGTTAGTCATTAACTGCTCAACCAAATTCTGTAATTAAGCCAGGATTATTGGTCGAGCTTTAAACTTTTGTGTGATACAAATCGACAAGAGACGATGCAGCCATTCTGACAGTTTGAGCCATTCTAGCTATCCCTATTCATATGCCGATGCATAAGGCGTAGGTTCCGTAAATCGAGCCAACAAGCCTATTCTTCAAAAAATAAACCAATGGAAACCCCAACCTCATTCTAAGACATCAATCCTTCGCAAAGAAACCCATGATTACTCAGAATTCATGAGCAGAAAAGAAATGAAGTTTGGGAGTATATATTTTCGAGGAACTCAAAAAAGGGAATGAAAAGAAAAAGGCAAAGATCAAAATGCAAAGCAGAAAAGAAGGTTTGTGTGGGATAAGTTTTATCTATGGCCTAACTCTCTCGAACAATTAAGTTCTTAGGGGTGTTTCAACACCTAGTACCCTAATGCCATCTGGTATGGGAGTTACTAACCCAAAGTTCGCTAAGAGTGTTAGAAAGCCTAAAAGTTAAAACATTGCACTATCCCTTAGTGGTAGCAAACTAAGGAAATTCCCCTCAAGAAATTATAAGTGTAAAATAGGGGGAATACAGTTCTGAAATGAAGAAATCAAAGAGATATCCCAAATATGAAGTTTAGGGGAGTTTATTAGAGAAACTATAAGAAAGAAAGGGTAGAAGAGAAGAGAAAATGTTCAGGGGTAATCTTAACCTAAAAATTCCTTCCATCCTACCCATTACCCAAGCCTCACAATTTAAGCCCAAAAGACCTGATTGATTTGGAAGGCTGAATTCACCTACATTAGTGGAGATCAATATGAAAAACAAGCCTATGGAATTTAAAGAAAGAAACAATCAAAATTAGAAGAACTTTAGGAGTTAAATGACTCAAGAATAAATGAGAAAGGAAAACAATTCATTATTCAACAGGATCCAATGAGTATATTGTTTGTAAAACAATTTCAAAATTTTAGTTCTGCATAGCATAAAGAGTAGAAACCAACCTTGAACTGGACTTGAAGCTAGATGTATAGAAAATTTTGCATACCTTGCATTGCAATTAAATTGAATGCCACTGCAGAATAAATCATTTAAAAATGTCTCAAAATTATTCTTGCTCGAGGGACAAACAATTCTTTCTTTTCTTTGCTTGAGGACAAGCAAACTTTAAGTTTGAGGGAGTTTGATTTGAGCTTAAAAGTCATCTATTTTTTAGTCCACTTTTCTGCTCGACATTTAGAAATGAATAATTAATATACAGAATATGAAGAACTCACCAAATTTTTATTAAAGGAAGAGAGAAAGAAAGTAGAAAAATATAGCAATAAGTGGGAGGAAAGGTGCAAATGAATGGCAGAGTTAAAATGAAAAAATCGCTGATTCATTGATGCAGTTCGGGGTTTGCACAACAAATTCTAAGGTCATGGCCACCAAGAGAATTGAAGGAATTTGATGTGTCGCATGGCAAAGAAGTACCATCAGCAACAAGGGTAATCGGGAGCTAAGAGAACGACAAGTCAAGGATAAAGATTTTCCGAGGTCGCGACAACAGCTTGATGTCGTGATTTAGGGATACAGGTCGCGACAATGTAAACACCTTAAGCTATGAGAGGTTTGACCGATGAAGTCACGAAACTTCAAGTTGATGTCGCGACGCGGAGACTGATGTCGCCATTGATGATGTCAATGCATAAGAGGCTGTGTCACGGCATCAAGAACCATCAAGAGAAGATCAGAAGCCACAAGTCGATGTCGCGACATGAGATCAAGTCGCTGACACCGCACTGGCCACTGGCGGTGTGAAGTTTCGCGAAGTGAGGTCACGATACGCCAAAGTCGCGAAGACCAAGACGTTGAAATCGCAAATGACTTAAGCCGATGTCGCCGATATTGGGATCGAGGTCGCGGCATCGTGGCAACCGCCGAAGCCGAATTGTCGATGTCGCGACATGAGATCGGGGTCGCGACATCGGGAACGGTAATTCGCATCAATGATGCGTAGTTCTTAAAGAGATGTCGACAAGATATTGATGTCGCGACAACATGAGCAACCAGTTGAAGCCTACGGTCCCTTAAGATGATGTCGCGACAAGAGATCGGTGTCGCGACATCCGGCACCGCTTTCTTTGAAGATCGCGATGACTCGAGCCAAGTCGCGATAAGACATCGACGTCAGCGACATCGTGGAGAGAACAACGAAACCTCGCTAAGACGTGAGAAGATGTCGCGATCAGATCTTGACGCCGCTGACATCAAGAATGACCCAAATCAAGGCTACATAGAGTAAGTCGATGTCACGACGTGAGATCGATGTCGCGACCTCGATGATGTCACGACAAGGAAACTGGAGTCGCGACTTGAACAGTGACTTGGGCCTGGATACTCAAAAATCCACAAAAGGCTACATTGGGATTAGGGCCCAATTGAGGAACTCCTATAAATACACAAATTTATCCAAATTATTCAAGCAAATATGCCATGACGAGGTCCGATAGTCAAAGCCTATTTTCTTTCTTTTATTTTTTTCTTTCTTTTTTTTTTTTCTTAATTTTTCATTTCGCTGCTTTTAGAGCAGATCATGCTCTCGTATTTTACTTTTTCTGTATTTCCTAACTGATGTTATCGTTGAGTCAAGTCAATTTAATTCATTTAATTTTCAAATTACTAATTCCGAATGTTCAAGTTCGCACAAATTTCGAATTCGATTGTTTCGCTTAATTGCAAATATTCTTATGATCGGGAGGAATGTTGTATCGTTGTATCTAGTGAATTTGAGGAATCCAAATTTTCCATTAAGTGAACTTAGCCGAATTTATCTTTTCGTGAGTCTTTTTCAGCAGCTTGTTAATTTCAAGCATTAAATTTACTGTTCGGGTTTATTTTCGGGATTCAATACGCTTTTATACCCAAGATTTGCTATTGCTCGATTTCATGAGTTCCGAGTGATTACGGGAAGACATTCCAGAGTAATGTGTACATTTCTTTGAAGGTATATTAACCTCGCTATTAGGGATCTTTTCGAGTTTCTAGGTTCACTTAGATAAATCCTCTTCTCACTTGAAATCAAGAACGAGTCAATGAGTTATCTATTTAAACAAGCAAAGAGTTCACCCTAACGGGATAGTGAGGCCAATCCCGTGTTAACCGAGATCTAATCAAGGAAAGGTCAGATCTATTCTAATTTCGAGGGAGTGAGTTAAATCTGGAAGTTATATCCTTGCTTGACCGAGCAACTGGGAGCTAAGGTTTACAGTCCATAAAATGGGTATGAAGTATTGCAAAAAAAAATACCCGGGACAAGGGAAGTCCCTTTAAAAGTAGTTATCTAATTCCCTGTATTCGAGAGAATCAGGTCATAAATTAGATAATGAAATGTGGAGTGTGGAGAGATCCAGCTCGCACTCACAACGCTGACAGATTTTTTTGAAACCAGAGTTAATCAAGAAATTTTATTAGAGTAACTGAATCGAGAACTACTAACACCGTTTCTATTGATGTGTCCTCCGAGGATAACTATTCAAGATTCAGTTCTTTTTATTAGGAAATTTTTATTCTTTTTTATTCTTTATTTTCCAAGATGTTGATAGTTCACCTAATTTCCTCTTGTTCGTTTAATTTTCCAAAGACTCAATGCTGGATCCTACTATCATTTGTAGGTCCAAATAGTATGGAATTTGGAGTAGTCGTAGAAGTTGATTTAAAATTCTGAGATTCTCGTGGATCGATGGTCCGGACTTAAATCCATTTTATTACTTGTCTAATTCGTGCACTCTGGGTGTAATATCGACTAAAACCAACTTAAAAAAAAATGATTTACTCTAAGAGATTGGTGGTTTATACATGTTTTGGTGTCAACAAGTTTGCGATGCTGTCGGATTAGATAGTCCTTTGGTAATAGTGTCATAAATTTGTATATGTGTTTTGGTCCCGCCAACAAGGCATTTTCAGGGGTACTAGGGGTGTTGAATACCCCTAAGAACTGACCAGAGCTCTCAAGGGAGTGAAGCAAGACCAAGCTCATTCCTCCTTGATGTTTTTTTTTTCTTTTTACAGCTTATTTTCTTGATATTCTCATATCTCTTCATCTCAATGAGTTTGTCTTTCTCACTCCATTTTCTCATTATCTTAAAATAACATTCCCCCAAACTTGTCCTTTTCTATCATTTATGTATTTTGTCTTGTAATATGGGCAAATAAGGGTTCTTTACTGTAGGATTATGTTTAAGGAAGGAAGTTGGCTTCTCATTTTCTTGTTGATGATGAGATTGGCTATAGGCTCAAATAAGGAACTAGTGTATATGCTTATGCATATCATAAGGGCAGGCTTTGAAAGGCTCAAACTTCCAAGGATGGCCTAAATCATTTCCTATTAGTGGTATTGCCAGATTTCTCCTCTGACTAATAATCCAAATGTTCAGGACATTTGACAGACATCGGTGGATGGATCCTAGAAGATGTTCCCGATCTAGCATAATTTGTTTCGTAGTTACTATAACTATGTGCAAGCTGATTTTTTATAACCAAACTGTTTACAAAAACAGAATTATAGGTCTTATCTGTTCCATCAATTTATTAAAATCTTCCTTATTCTTGAAGTTCAACACATTTATCAATATCTTTACAACTTTTCCTTTCACTTCATCACATCCTACCCCAATGCATCTATCAAGTGTTTGTTTGGTTTTGTGGATGTGTTGTTGTGTTATTTAACAGTTAGAATGTCCAATTAGATCAACAATCCAGTTCAAAGAAATGTAACAAAGCAACAACTCAATTCCATCAACAATTCAGCTCCACCAAACAATTCACAACTTATTTAGCAATTCAAACTAGGAAATTTGGTTTCTCTTTTATTCAACTAAGCTATTTACCACAAGTCAACAATTTTAAATTATTAAACATGAAAGAAAGAGAATTTAAACAAAACAAACAAGAAATGAAAAAATATAAAATAAAATTGAACACCAAGCTTTGTAAAGAATTTTCTATTTTATTGAATTTTTCAAGGATAGGATATGAGGTACAGAGATGGAGGAAAAGATGGATGAGTAGGGTGAGCTATTTTTTACTCCTTGAAGCCTTTTCCTTGATTGCTTCCATTCTTAAATATTCTTCAACCTCCTCTACTGGGGTTAGTTCTTTTTTTTTTTGTTGCATTAGGGGTTTTATTTTGGGTTGGTACTTTACAAGGTTCAAAGGGTCTTTCTTCCTCTGGATTTGGGTTAGAGAAGGGTATTGGTGGGTTTGTTACACCTCGAGGGACTACCGTAAGGCACACACCGAAATTTCGATTCGTGGGCGCCGACACTTTTCTCGTTCGAGACTATCTTCATAGCCCAATCCAAAATCTTCGTGATTAAGCTTTCACAACCTCCGCTCCTTTTGGCTAATGATTCCAGGAGTGTACTGTTGTTGACTTTCTCATAAGTCATTAGGCAAAAACTTTGTTTGCAATGTTCCAAACTATTTAACCAATTCTTGTCCCTTGATTCCATACCTGCCTTTAAGACGTTATCTCTATCCTCCAACATCTTTATTAACTGTGCCTCATGTTTCCCCATTTCAGTCCAGAAAGCCCCTTCTCTATCCTTTATTACTTTCTCCATTATGTATCCCTTTTCTCCAATCTTCTCTTCATTCTTCATCTCTTTGTTTCAATGCATCCTCCAGATTCTGATCTATTCTTCTGAGCTCTGCATCCATATATTCATCCATGAGCTGAAGTTGGATTCTTAGTTGATTATCTTTCTCTCTTATCTCATGTTTCATAGATATCAACATTTCCATCAATTCTATGTTATTACACTGGTGCCCTGAACTTTCATCTTGTTCCTAATGGATTTCTCTTATGTTTGGAGATACATTCCAGATAGAGCTTTGGCTTCCCTAAAATTCTTACTGCCTTTCAGGGTGGACTTTCCTACTGAGTTGGCTCATTGTATCTTTCCTTCCCCCTTTCTTCTTCTACCTCTATTTCTTTTTCCTTTCATTTGTTTTTAGGACCTTTCGACACTCCAGTCAAGGTCAAAGGGGATGCCTTGGGGTATGTTTCTTCTTTTCCCCATTTTTCATCTACCCCCCCAAGAAGACAAAGGCTAGTGATTATAGCTGGGTGTGGGATCAAGCCCCTGCATTTGCTTCTGGAGTAGCCAGGATAGAATTCTCTATGATCTTCCCCACATTGATTTTATACCCCTTAAGCAATGCATAAAGGAGGATTGATTCGTTCCTTCTTATTGTGCTGAGGTGCTTTGATGGAAAAATGTCCGAGCTAATAAAATAGAACCATACCTTAGCCTCTTAAGTTAAATCACCTATGGCAATGGATTTATAAAGGGTTTTCTTTGTCCCCTTCCATTTTCCTTTTCCAACTCCGCCGCAGGGTCCACTATCTTCCTCCTCGGTACTGCCCTTAAGAGTCTCCTTGAATTTTGAGCCATCTTTCTGCACCTTTAGATTGAACAATCCATTTATCTTTTCCTTGCTGAAATCTATCCATTTTCCTCTGACATATACCTTATTTCCTTCATCTTCCACCATATTAGCAAAAAATTCTTTGACCCATGCACACAGCTAGGAGCTTTGTGCTCGCCTAATGATTTCCATCCTCTCTTCTCTAGCATTTCAGAAAAATGGGAGATGAGTCTTTTGAATCCCCTTTCAACTATCAAACCTCTGTCCTTTAGACTCTTCTCCATTAAAGCAGATGCTTTGTCTGAGATCAAGATCCTTACGCTTTCATTCCTCTGCCCTGTTTCAGCTTCTTCAGCTCCCTTCTTCCTTTGTCTTGATTCTCCCACTAGCGGTTCAAGCTCTTCTCTAGATTCAACTCTTTCTTCCTCTTGCATTTCCCTTGACTGAGATTCTTGAACAGTCTCTTCCTCTACTTCAATGTATGCTTCCATCATCTCGCTCAGGTTCGGAATGAGGTGCAACGACTCAAACATGGTCAAGATAGGATTTTGGAACTCTAGGGTTTTAGAAGGTAAGATGAGAGACATTTGCTGAAGGAAGCTGAGAGGGTTGATGGTTTATGAGAAAGGTGGCCCTTGAGTTTTCAAAAATTCTCTATTTATAAGCCAACTGTTTTGTTGTGCCTTCATTAAATGTCACGACAAGAATTGACCTAGGGTTTGTTCCATTTTTAATACTATGTTGCGACATACAAAAATAATTGTTGTGACGGAGTTTTGCAATCAATTGGAAGCTAGGTCAGTCTTATGTCGCGAAATTGTGAGAAATGTTGCGACATTCTTTCTGATGCTCTTTTGAACTTATGTCGCGACAAGGAAAAGAATTTGTTGCAACATAAACTTTCCTTTTCAAATTAAGTCTAAAGTTGATTAAGTCGCAACACAGAGAAAGTATGTCGCGATACAAAAAATTTTATGCTCAAGTAAACCTATGTTGCGACATTCAAAAATATTGTCGTGACAATGTTTTTCTTTTCCAATTTCATAGGTCACTTACAACTCTGTCACGATAGAAAGAAATAATGTTGTGACAAAATTTGGCAATAGTGTCTCGACAGAGAGAAAGCATGTCGCGACATTGAGCTAAAATTCTCCAGAATTGCATCATTCTTAGTTTTCATTCAAGATACATTCAAAGCAAGGTGTATTCACTCATACCCCATCAGAACATACTTGTGAAAACTGATCTAATCATCAAAGAACCTCAATTCAAGTATGAACAACAATATTTCATTTCTTCATCCAATATAATTTGCCAAGATGATATTCAGAATATCTAAAAAAATTGAAACCAACAAAGCTACTATTCCTTTTCTCCTTTAAAATACAATCACATTCCCTCAAACTTCAATTATGCATTTTCAACAAATTGAGGGAAATAGAAATACCCTCAGAGCCTATTTTCGCATAGCTCGAGACAAGAGGCTTCCTAATAAAATTCAACTTTAATATAGCTTCATTATCCTAAAAAATCAACAACAACTAAAAAAAATAGAACTTTTAACAGAATTAAAACTAAAACAACAAACACACAAAATTTAACCAAATTAATCTAACTAATAAAATTTAAAATTCTGCTTGGGTTGCCTCCCAAGAAACTGCTCAGTTTAATGTCTTTAGCTTGACAATTGCCGCACGTCTTCTACTTCAGCAAACTCTTCCTCTTCAAAACTGGATCTAAACTTCGCTTTAAATTTCCTAAATTCACTCCTTCTTTTGAATAAAAGCCTTTAATCCTTCGTATTCTTCCGTGCCACTGGGAATGCATCTGGGCCGATTCTCGTACGGGCTAAATGCGTGGCCCTACCTGAGTCTCCAGATTCTTCAAAGAGGCGTTGGTGTTGGCTTGAAACACAATTGTGTTTGCTTGGAATGGTGCTAGCTCAGCAAACTTCTGTTCATGTATGTTTAGCAGCCTTTTGTTTTCCCCCATGAAAGCAAGCATCTGGTCTTCAAAGGAATTAGATCTCCTCTACCCCTGATTATCCGCTCTTTGTCTTGCTTGTTGTTGTTGTTGTTGTTGGAACCCATATGAGGCATGATATTGTTGCATATTCTGTCTAGGTCTTTGTCCTTGTTGTGCTCCTCCACCATATGAGAAATTCTCATGGTTCCCGAGTATTGGTGTATAGTGAGTGGGCAAATTGAGGTTTGGCTTGAAAGTGTAGCTCCTATTGGCATTGAGGTACTGTGCCTCCAAAACTTGGTAGGGACCCTCATGGTTTGATCCCTATTCAGAAATATTTCTTCTCTCTCCTTCCTCTACCGTCCCCACTTCAAGTGCAGTATGCATTCTTCTCTCATTATTTCCCATCTTGTTCATCAATGCATCCAACTTTGCTTCTTTGGAAGTCATTCAATTAAGCTCGATTACTCCACTCATCTTCAGTCTGCTGCTACTCCCTGAAGCTTCAGATGGAGCCTTGTAGTTGCATTTGGCAAGGTCTTCAATCAGCTGCCTTGCCTCCTCTTCACTTCTTCTCTTAAAAGCCCCCATAGCAGGATGCATCAATTATACACTTGGAGGCATAATTCATAGCATGATAAAAAATATCCATCTGTGTGGTCAAGTCTATCCCATGCATGTGACATCTTGAAAGAGTCTCCAAATCTTCCCATGTGTTGTAGAGACTTTCATCCTCCCCCTGTTTGAAGACTATAATCTCTCCTATTCTTTCAGACGTCAGGGCTAGAGGGAAGAATCTGCCCATATAAGCCTCCACCAAGTCTTTCCAAGTGTTCACCGATCCAACTGGCAATGACTCAAACCAAGTTGCTACCACATCTCTCAGTGAAAAGGGGAAGAGCTGCAGCTTGATCACTTCTAGTCTCACACCATTTAATTTGACTGTATTGGCCATCCTCATGAATCTTCCCATATGCTCATTGAGATCTTCGTATGATGACCAAGAACCGGTGGCCATGATAACCATAGTAATCAAGGCCGGCTTCGGGGCCTCAAATTTTTGGCTTCTATGGCGTGTCAGTCACGCAGAGTACTCATCTTGAATAATAGGCCTCCAAAAGTCCTCCATAGTATTAGGCCTCTGAGGTCTCTCCGCTTCTTCTTCTTCTTTTGGAATAGCTTGTAGACTTTCTTTGATTCATACTCGGATTCCCGCACTTGTGATCTTCCTCGTATTTCTTGTTCTCCTCAATTTCAAAGGTCTGAGGCAGACCGCTCTCTGATTTTCTGCATTTACTGCCTTCCTGTAATAGAAACAAACTCGAGACTCTGAAATATGTGGGAGACAATTATCTCCATTTAAGCTCATAGAAAAATTTCAGTAGCTTCTTCAGCTACTACCATTAAAATTGTTTTTTTTAGATTTTCTAAACTTTAAAATAACCAAAAAAAAAAAAAAAAGAGACCAAATTAGTAATTCACTTTTTGGTTAGAATATTGATCTTTAAATTCATCATTCGATTCCCCGACAACGACGCCAAAAACTTGTTGACCGATTTTTGTATAGACCAAACTATGCAAACAAAGTTATGACTTTGTTATCAAGGACCAAATAAAGTCCCAGGCAATGACACCAAAAAACTTGCTGACGATTTTTGTATAGACCAAACTGTGCAAACAAAGTTATGACTCTACTATCAAGGACTAAATAAAGTCCCTGGTAAAGGCGCCAAAAACTTGTTCGACTGAAATGTGACATAGATAGCCCAATGAACAAACAAGATTATATATAAACAAATTTATGGAACTGCTACCAAGGACTATTATCTAATCCTCGGCAACGGCGCCAAAAACTTGTTGACCAATTTTTCGACACGGCTACCAAAGACTAACTAAAGTCCCCGACAATAGTGCCAAAAACTGGTTGACCGGATTATATGTATATGAAAAAATGGATTTGTTCTTTTTGTAAAATAGATTCATTAAAATTTGATTTTGGTCTTGATCACTGCAAGTGTGCAGATCGTACAAGTAATAAAAGTGGATGTTTTAAGTCCAGATATCGTTCCCAAAAGGAATGATGATAAATCAAAAGACTAACAACCCCAACTACTCAAGATCATTACTATTTGAACTCCAATATTAAGATGATTGGAAAACGAATAAAATAATACTAAAGTAAATTCATTAGTATACATAAAATATCAATAAGAATAAGCCGGAGAGTTCATCGAAAGTGAGACAACTCGAACATAGATCAATGAATAATTGTCAATTTCGTGATCATTTTGAATCTTTAGCTAAACCCTAAGTCGAAAGCTGAATTTGTCAAAGATGTATCAGGTTATAGTTTAGATTTCACCCTCAACCATACCTTTCACTAATTATAGATTCATGTTCATTTCTGATTCATGAATTTAATCAGCTACTTGTAAGATATAATCCTCTTTCTAAGATTTGAGTATTTTTCCTTTTCAGTACTTCATACCCAAATCTTAGGACTGAGAATTCTTGCCCCCATAGACAGGATATTACAAGCCTTCTCCAATTTAGATGGTATCCTTCAATACTGATGAAATTCTCCATTTCCTTGATTAGATCCTTGCTAACATGGGATCAGAATCTTTTCATCAAAGAGAGGAGAAACCTCTGATTGATTAAACTGATACTTCATCAGACTATCCTCAAACCATGAGTAAGTTAGTGATTTATCTGAGTAATCTTTCAGAGTTCATTAGTTCCAAAGTATTAGTCTACCATACCCACAAAGAATTGATCTCTACCCTCAGGATTCTCCATCTTTGTGTCACGCAGGGCCAATTGAAATCGATCAAGATACAACATTGCTTGGGTACACTGCATCAGTACTGAGAACAATTGAGTTAAAAATAATACCAATCAAATAAATTCAAGAAATCTAACTACATGCTCTTCCACTTTAGCAAAAAAATGACGATCATCATCGACCCGACCCCGCAGGAAGTCATCATTTCAAAACTAGTTCAATTATATCAAGAACTAATCGTTCGTGAAAATCACCAAAGATTAAACGCACTAAAATAAATAAAATCCGGAAATTTTCCAAACTCCATTTTATTTAAAATAGTAATGAAAGAGAAAATTTAACAAGAAATTCCAGCTCGGTCGCACTACGCTCATTACTAACCCGAAATCAAAAGAAAACTAACTAAAAACTACGCTCAAACTAAATCTACTAAAAAGGAAATAAAATAAACAAAAATAAAAGAAAAAATAATTCGTAGACTTTCAACCACCTAGAAGTCTCTGATTTGCGGGTCGCGTACGCGTCCTAGATGCTGCCTATTTATGACTTTCCGCAATTCTCAGTCGCACTCAATAATTGCGCTTGTGGGATCCCCTGTAAATTCTAACCCAATTGGTCGCCTGGCTGCGGACATAGAAAGTTCGATCGCAAATGTAGTTTTCGTAAGCCTTTGTCGCTGGCCCTTTTCGTGAGCTCGCAAGCTCGTCGCGACCTATTCTCTAGGCTTTTTCTTAGATTCTATCGCGACAAAATTTTGATGCAGCCGTCTTGTTCTTGTCGCAACAAGAATGTCTTGTGTCGCGACACCAAATTTGTTGCAATCGGTTCTTTTTACACTTTTGCCTATGGAAACTGTTGCGACAAGTATTTTTCTTTTCAACGTGTCTACTCTGTCACGACAGAGTTTTCTATGTCGCGATAGGGTTTCTTTGGTTTCTTCACAATTTCTGTCACGACATAATTTTCTTTTGTCGAGATAGGATTTCTTTTCTGGTACTTGTTGCTAGTTGAGCTGTTTGTTGCGACATAGAGATCTTTGTTGCGACAAACTTGACTTGGCTCATCTCAATTCTCTTCCAATTTTTGTCACAAACAAATTTTCTTCTGTTGCGACAAAATTCTATCACTCTCTAGCTTTTACTGTCGCGACAAAAAAAATTCTTTGTCGACATTCCTCTTGTGTTGCTCTTTAATTTCTTGTAGTGACAAAGAATTCACTTCCCTTATGTCTTGTTTGTTGCGACATAAATAATCTTTGTCGCGATAGAGATTTTGTTGCTCTTTGTTGTGAATTTTGAATGTAATGTTGCAACATGATTTTCTTTGTTGTGACAGAAATTCTTCCTTGAGCTGGCTCCATGCTGAAAACTTTGTCGCAAGATAAAAACACTTGTCTCAGTTGACTTGTGTTATATTCTTGCCATTTTCGGTCACGACAGAGCTGTCTTTTGTCACGACAGAGTTCATCTGTTAATCTTCAGCCTTTTATTGCGACAAAGGAAGGATTGCCGCGACAAAGTTCCTTTGCCATTTTCCTTGATCATTGTCGCGACATAGTTAAGGGTGTCGTAACAGTCTTCTTTTCATTATTCTTTAGCAATATCTTGACATAGAACTCTTTGTCGCAATAGTGATTCTATTTATGGCTGAAGTTTAGCCTGGATTTTGTTGCGACATATGTTTAATGGGCCGCGACATAAGTTCTTCGTCCGCTTGAAATTCCGTCGCGATGTATAAAAAACTCCGTCGAGCAGAGACCGCAATTTCCACTTTTGCTTCTTTTATGTCGAATTATCTCCTTTTCAATTAACACCGCAAAACACAAAGTTGGTGAATATTCCATAATTTGGCATAAAAATAGATCTGAAACAGTTAAAAACATGCTAGAAAAATGGATTAAAAATAGATGAGTTTAAGACTCATCAACAGCCCCTCGCAAATGACCACTTTTCAGACGATGATCAGCTTGATTCTTGACGGGAGTTTCTTTTCACCATTATGACTATATTTTGCACTAGGGATGGTGCTAGTTTTAAGTTTGGGGGTGTTTTCCCCGTATTATACTTTATTGGTGCAATCGGTTGCACCTGAAACACTTTGACTATTTCATGTTTTTGGATATTTTTATTTCTTGTTCTGAATATTTTAATTTCTTTTGGATTATCTTTGCCTTATTCAGTTCTTAGTTATTTTGGATGCTTTAGTAGTTTTTACAATATTTTGGTGTGTTTGTTAATTAGTTTTTAATTGCATTATGGGAATGTTTTGATTCATTGATTGGTTTATCTTTAGTCTGAAATTATTTGATCAATATTGCATATATTTCTTAGGCTAAATGTTGAGAGTTAATGTTGACTAGTCAGTGATTCATTCAAATGCCACAGTTCATAAAAATTTTGAAAATTTTGGATAATTGTAAAAAGTTATGTTTTGTTTTTATGGGTCTGTTGTGAGATAACTGGCATGCCTATGATGATAAATAATCTTGATGTTCTCAACATTTGAATAATGTAAGAGATTATTGATCTAAAAGCCAAATTGGTTGACCATACAACTGTACACTTAGCTATAAGTTTACACAAACTTGTACACAAGTCTCTTGTACCCTTGTTTTCCAATCATGCTTGTTTTAGAGAAAAATTAGGAAATCATAATGTTTAGATCTCATAAGATTTTAGAACTTGTTTAATTACCATTTGAGGCAAAATCCTCACATTTTTTGGGAAGTGATATAGGCCATCCTTGGAATCGGTTGAGCCTTCTTATCCTACCTAGTTATTCATTAATCCATAGTCATCCTGTTTGAGCTATAATATCCATGTTCTATCTTGAAATCCAAGAATGAACACCCATATCCTTTTGATTTTATCCTTTAGTCAAGAACCTATTTTACCCTTAACATGTCACTTATAAAGTACAAATCATGAGGAGGACATCTAGTATGGTGGGAATTTTGAATGAAGAGAGTTGCATTAGTACACAATGTCAAGGAAGGGTTGTTTGGAAAGAGCAGAAAAAAAAACAGTTAGAAAAAGTGCAAATGGGAAAAGAATTCAAGGAGAAAATTTAATCACGTAGCCTTCTTTCCTTGAGCTACTAAGTCCGTAGGGGTGTTTTAACACTTAATAGCCTAAGACCAATTGGTCTAGGAGTTATTGACCTAAAACTCGTTAAATGGGGTAGGTAAAAAGCTAAAGGGGTTTAATATTGCATTGCTCCCATCTTGATGTTAAGAAAAAGCAATAATTTTTGGTGATCTTTAAAGAAAGATAAAAGCAAACAAGTTTGGGGGTGAAGTAATGTGAAGGGCACGATGAGGCTAATGGGGTTGAGTTTGAATGACTCAATTTGAAACACGGTGAAAGTTGAGAGGATGAAGCACAAGAATAAAAAGGAAAGTGTGCTTTAGTGTTTTGGGTAAAATCAAACCTAAATGACTTATTTAACTACCCTTTCACCCTAGCCACACACTATAAGCTTGAAAAGACCTATTTGATACCTACATTAGTGGAGAATGTTATGCCAAGAAGGCCTATAAAGTCTTGGTCACTCTGTATTAATAGAAATTCTTTAGGAGTGAGACATCCTTTACTGCATGCATTCTCTTGTTTACATCTAAATTGCACTTGGTTTAATGAGGGTAAGACTGCACACACTCAAGATAGAACCTTAATCTAAGTGCATTCAGCTTATGGTTAGCCCATCAAGTTTAAAAGAACAATGTCTTGAATGTTATTCGAGTGTTAGAATGCATAATTCATGAGGCAAAACATTGCAAAGTTTATATATTGATGGACTCACGTTTTATTTTTAATAAATTGGGAAAATGTGTCTTTGCTTTTTCTTTAGGACAAGCAAAATGTTAAGTTTGGGGATGTTGTTCGGTGTGAATTATACCTACATTTTGAGTGTGTTTTTCGTGTATTTATATGACTCAAATGCTAGATTCACACCTTATTCATCAATATTATACTAATCCCCCATTCTGCAATGTTTTGTAGATAATGACTGAAAAATCAACCAAAGGAATGACATGAAGGTAGAATCTGAGATGAAAGGAAAGAAGGCAGAGAACCTCTTGGGTTTGCCTAAGCGAAGGCCAACCTCCGCCTAGGCGAAGGACAAAGCTCGCCTAGGTGAACCAACACTGACAATTGAAGATTTTAGAAGAACCGCTCTTGGATTTGCATAAGCGAAGAGGTTCGCCTAGGTGAAGCTTTTCTTCACCTAGGCGAAAGGTCACCATAGCAGAAAAGGGCACGTGTCTTTGCCTAGGCGAAGCTCAATTTTCTTAGGTGAAGAATGTTGGGGTGAGACATAAATGTACCTATTTTTAGCCCAATCATTAGCCTATTTCCCAATAAGTACATATACCATATTTGTCTTAGACCAAAAAAGGAGTAGAGACTCGAGAAGAGGCGATTACATTTCCATTTCCAGGGCTTTTCTCTCTAGGCTTAGTTTTTCTAGGGTTTTTAGTTTTTACTTGAATTTGAGCTCATTTTTTTAGCTGTATTGGAAGAACCAGCTGCTAGAGGATACCTTGTAGCAGTGGAGCTGAGTTTTGGACGAGATTGATTGCACATTTGTTTTGTATTCCTTAACTCTACTCTTATTCTTAATCTTTCAATATTTTTTTATTTGGTGCAAATATGATATTGTTGGGTTTTGAGGCCGCTGAGTGGCTAATTTCTCCCCTAGGGCTGGTTGTTGCAATTGGTGGTAGACTTAGGGCTTTTATTGAATGATTTTTATGAATCCATGCTTTTATTGAGGTTGTATGTATGTGATTCCTTAATTTTCCAATGTTTTATCTAATTGTTGTATGCTAGAGGGTGAAGTTGAGACCTAGAGCTCAAGGGGTTCCAAAGAGACAACTGGAAGCATCCCCTTAGGAATTGATTTCCACCTCTAATATCCCACAATTGTTAAAATCTAATTAACTTAATCAAAGAGATCTAGGAAACTAGGAATGCTTAGTACTAGGTGGATTTTATTAAGAGGGACGTCATACAATCTTATGTGACGATTGTAAGGACCGAAAGGAGATCGATCGAAACATAACCCGAGATATTCTATTGCAAGGACCAAAAGGAGACCAATAAAATTCCCAAGGACTGATTCACTTTAGAACCATTATCACATTATTTGACCTAGAAGGACCGAAAGGAGAATAGGAATGAGGTGTGAGAAATTGAGAGGAGACACGAAAGTGTGAATCTCATATCGGGTTCCTTGGGTAAGCATAGGGATATTTTCATTTCAATCGGTACTTTGTGGTGTTGAGTCATAAACCCACAAATGGAGATGATCGGCCCTAGCGTTAATCATTAAAATTTTCTTCTGTTACACTTCAATTATTTGTTGATTTCCAAGATTTAGGTTAGTTTAATTTAGTTTAAGTCATAGTTAATCATCATCCCAATCAATCATATCTCTTAGATAGTGAATTTATTTAGTAGCCGGGGTACTTAATCCCCATTTAAACCAATTTTTCCCACTCGATACTTTGGGTTTTTAATTAAAAAGCCACTATATTACTTGTGATCGTACACTTGCGGATTTGGTTGTTTTTATGCCAAAATTTATATACATGCAAATAACCAAACAATGATGTATCATATTCGAATACCTACAAAGAAGCCATTGTTAGTCCTCAATCTAACTTCTAGATCAATGCAATGAAAGATAAGATGACTTCTTGCATACCTATTGGGTGCAAATGGGTGTTCAAGACCAAGCGTTCAAGACCAAGCGCGATGCCAAGAGACATGTAGAGAGATATAAAGCAAGATTAGTGGCTAAGGGTTATTGTTAATGAGAAGGTATTGATTTTAAGGACATCTTCTTCTCTCTTGTGTCCACTAAAGACTCTCTATGTATTATTATGGCTATAATGGCTCATTTTGATTTTGAGTTGCATCAGATGGATGTGAGGATAACTTTCTTGAATGGAGACTTAGTTGAGAATGTTTACATGTCTCAACCTATTGGCTTTGAGGAAGTTGGTAAGGAACACATGGTTTGTAAACTCCATAAATCCATTTATGGTTTAAATATGACTTCTAGGCAGTGGTGTCTCAAGTTTGATGAAGTTGTCACCAGTGATGGTTTTAAGGAGAACATCGTCGATCAATGCATATATATGAAGGTCAGTGGGAGCAAATACATATTCTTGGTTTTATATGTTGATGATACTTTGCTCGTAGCTAGTGATACTGACTTGTTGGTTGAGACAAAGCAGTTATTGTTTAGCCATTTTGATATGATTCAATGACGGGATTATGATGGAATATCTAACAGTTTGGGTAAGTTAGAGAGGGGTTTGTGGTAGTTTAAGGGTATAAGATGTAACTTTAAAGGGTAAAGGATAGGTTTGGTTCCAAAGGTTATAGAGCTTATTTGCAGTTTATTTATGATGGAATTAAGGTTTTGAATGAAGGATTTTAGGTTTGGAAAGATTCAGGTTTGGTTTGATGTAAAACAACCTTGTAATTTTCGGGTTCGTCTAAGGTAAGCTAGGGCTATGCACGATTTTGGGGCTTATCTAAGGTTAGGGAAGATGGTTTGTATGGTTTTTTGGGTGAAACAAAGTATTTGGAAAGTTTTAAAAGTATGGAACTAGATTTGGAAAGTTTTGGGTTTAGGTTGAAAATTTGGTCATGGAAAGGTGAAAAATAAGAAGATGAGATAAGTAGAGGTAATAGAAGGATAGATACTTACTTCACAACTCAAGGAATCCACCAAGAAATAAGAAGCCACGAACTCGCCACTCAAGGGAATCCATCAAAGAGATTAGAGAATAAGATACATACTTTGCCACCTAAGTAATCCACCTAGGGATAAGAAGCAAGAAACTCGCAACTCAAAGGAATGCTCTTAAGAAAGAGAAATTTGAAAAACAATTATTAAACTTGAACCGATTCTCAAAAGACTACATTAGGGTTTGAACCGATTCTCAAAAGACTACATTAGGTATAGCCCCATAATTTCTAAATTCAATAAAGAAACTTTTACTTTGACTTGGAAAACAAAGACTTTCTAATTTAAATAAAACAACTCCTAAAAGAAATAGTAACTCCTACTAAGAAAACAAACTTTCTAAATTAAATAAAGAAACTACTACTTTGACCTGGAGAACAAATCTTTCTCAAATAAAACAACTCCAAATCAAAATAGTAACAAGACTCAAATACTTAGATCTAGAAACATATTTGGTGTCTCCAAGGTTTCAAAGCCTCCCGAATCTAAATTTTCCATAATTAAGACTGAATTCCCAATGTATGTTGTAAAAGCTCCTATGTCATGATATGAAGGATCTTGGAGAAGCATCTTATGTCTTAGGTATACAGATACTTTGCAATAGACCTAGTGGCATTTTGAGATTATCTCAACATACGTATATTGAACGCATTTTGAAAAGATTCAACATGCAATCATGTTTTTCTAGTAAGGCGCCAATTGTAAAGGGTGACAAATTTTCCAAAGGCTAATGTCCTCAAAATGATATTGAGAGAGATTGGATGAAACTAGTCCCTTATTCTTCAGTTGTGGGAAACTTGATGTATGCTCAAGTATGCACATGCCCTGTATTGCTTATGTTGTTGGCATGTTGGGTAGGTATTTGAGTGATCTTGGTCAAAGCCACTAGAAAGCGGCTAAGAAACTTTTGTAGTATCTTTAGGGTACCAAGGATCTCATGTTGACATATCGGTGTACCAACACTCTTGAGGTGGTTGGTTTTAGTGATTCCGATTATGCAGGCTACGCGGATGATAAAAAGTCCATACAGACACATATATCGTGGAAAAGTGTCAATGAGACAATTCTGACTTCTTCTACTATGGAGGCAGAGTATGTGGCATGTTATGAGGCTACTTGTCATGCAATATGGTTGCAGAACTTCATTTTAACTTTGGGGGTCGTTCACTCCATTTCTATATCGCTGAAATTGTTTTGTGATAATTCCACAGCTGTATCTTTCTTTAGGAGCACTTCTCGTTTCAAGCACATTGATGTGTTAAAGAGAAAGTTGCAAAGGCTTACCCATTTCTGTGTTTCAAGAACACATAAACCGTATGGGATTGTTAGGAGCCTAGACTCTTTGTTTTAGTGGGAGCTTTGTCTTTCTCATGTATTTTGTAAGGAAAACTCATGCTTTTTCATTATTACATGCACATTTGGACGTTTGTCATTATCTTATGATTTTGTCTCATTTTGACCAAATGATGTTTTTTCTTTTTATTGAATCAATACTCTTGTTATTGAAATGCTTCTAGATTAGTAGTGCCTGATTATGTATGATTTATGCATCCTCTTGGTGTATTAATTGTATATGGTTATGTAAGTTTATTGTTGAAGCATTTGAGTTATGATTTTGATTAGTAGCGCCTGATTATGTACGATTTATGCATCCTCTTGTTGTGTTAATTGTATATGGTTGGTTATGGCTATGCAAATCTATTGAGAAAGTATTTGAGTTATGATTATGCCATCCAAGTGAGAGAATGTTAGATTAATTTATTAATTATGGACTAAGCATAATCATATTACAATTTTAATTGTGTAATTGTGCATGTTAATTATAGGTCATTTATGGGATGATTTAATATTAAATAGCTATGGGCCCATGGTTCTATCTTCTCCCTTGCCTTGGCAAGCCCATTGGACCAAAGCCTAATTGTTCCTTTATGCTCTATATATATAAGTAAATAAAGCTTTAGAATTTTATAAGGGTTTGGTAGAACGCTCTTTGGGGAGAAGAAAATAACCATCTTCAACCCTAACTTTTCTTTTATCTCATCCCTTGCAGATTTGGGAGACAAATGACAGTCAATAATTCTGGATCCATGCTAGATATGTTTTCTACACACTACAAATTGATATGTTTTTTTGTTCAATAAAGTTATTATTTTGTAATGCATTTGTTGGGTTTTTTTATTTATTATTGATTAATTATTTTTGGGCTCAATAAATACTATTAATTTTACAAAATAATCTAGCAGTCATGACTTAAGACAGTTAAGTAGTCATAATATCACAAAGCTAATTCATTGTGTTATCTTTTAACCTCGAGAGACAATAAATCTTGTCCTACAGTTAGTAGTGAATTGAACCTATAGATGAGATCATGATCTAATAATATATTTCTTATAAATTGGATCACTATTGATCAAAGTCAGTACCATTACACATTCTTCCAAATTTATTCTTAAGGATTCAAAATATTTATCTTAAACTTATTTTTGAGAATTATGAAGCAATTAATATTTCCTAATAGATAAAGTGCAATCAAGTTTTTAAAGTTTTATAAATTGGAAGTTTCTTTAATATGATCGAGTTTCCAATTTGGATATTGAATATCATCTAGAAATCTCCATTAGATAAATTTATAATTAAAAGTTATTACCAAAAGAGTATTAGTAATCTAATATAAATAAATTACTTAGAAAATATTTCATTGACTAAATATATATTAATTGGAACTGTGTGAAAGGGGAGAGTTCTTATAAAAATGGATTTTAAAATTTAAGAATGGAAGTTTATTAAAATTTATTTTTTTCTAAAATATTATCCGAGAAAATTTAAATTTTGCATATGAATATTTTCCTATAACATTGGATTTTTAAATAGGAAATTAATATTTTTGGAAATTTTCAAAGAAGATAGTTTATTTATCAAGATAATAACCAAATTTTTAACCAATATATATATATATATGATATGCTCTTTAAAGTTATAAGGATTATTTAGTGATAAAAGCAAGTAAATTAGACAAGTTGCCCTTAGAACTATTATAAATGATAGGATTCATGTCATCTAAGAGACCATACTAAATTCTTTTAGGGTGGTTAATAAGATTCTCAAAGATTAGAAGGATGTTAATATGAAAGTTAAGCTTCTTCATGCTCTTCTACATAGAAGAACACCAAATGAGGAAAGTTCAAGAAAATGAATGAAAGAATATGCTGAAGGGAAGGTGATCTCTTTGTGACCTTTTATAACACTAGAAATATAATGCTTAAAGTGCCTTAAGGATGGCAAACAAACATTATATATTCATTGAAATGAATGAAAGAATATGCTGAAGGGAAGGTGATCTCCTTGTGACCTTTTATAACACTAGAAAAATAATGCTTAAAGTGCCTTAAGGATGGCAAACAAACATTATAAACTCATTGAACTAGTTCATTCTAGGCCCACCGTTTGTAAATCTCTATGTTAAGAACCTTGGATTACTTTATTTGCATCTTGGATTGCTTAGGGTGAATATAACTATCTTTATGGCTCTCTAAATCTATTTAAGGTGGAAACATATGTTTATACAAAAAAATATATTAGGATAAAAATTTAGATAAATTGTACTCATACATAGACCTAGATATTCCAAATCATAACACATGCCTAAAGGTCTCATACACTCGAGGCCTTTTGCTCAAATACTCAAGCCTTTTGCTCAAATCCTTGAGCCACAATATTGAAACTCTAATGGGCTTTGTAATGAGGATACCTTGTCTCTCTCTTTTAATAGTCTTCATCTTTTCTAGGTAGTGTAGGTTCGAAGATCACAAAATTTATAAACCTGAAACCTACTTAGTGGTAGTTGAAGCTGTTGTAGATATAGCGACTCTAGGGTTGTCTATTGGGATGAGTTTTCTTCCTATTCAGTGATTTGTATATTACTTGCTTATAAAAAAAATCTTATTTTTAAAGTAAAAATACGGTTTTAAGAGTGTTGATTGCTTTAGGGTTTTACTTTAGTATTAAAAGGTCTCAAGACTTGGTTTCACCAAGCCAACATTCGTCAATGATGATTTAAGGGGTAGTTTCGGGTTCCTGAGTGAGTGGATGATGACGATAGCATATAACCCCTCAATCACACCCCACTAAGGTTGTCCTCTTACTTGATTTATTATTAAGAACAATTTGTAGGTGAAGGTCGGGTTTGATAACTATGCGAGGTGTCTTGTAGGCTCTCACCTTGGCTCTTTCAACGTCTAGACAAGAGATAATCTTGGTCATGCATAAAGGATGAAGGATTAGTTCACGAACAATTCAATGTACCGGTGGACTTGCTAAGTATCCAGAAGACTAAGTGACCAAAGATGAAAAAATCCTTAAAAGATAGTTCAGGGGATCCTACTCTCATAGCCACTCCCTCTAAGTGTCCACAAACTATTACCACACAGCCTAAAGAAAATCAAACAGTAATCAAACCTTACCTTGGTATTTTAGCACACTTTACCCCTTTTGATCACAATGGTGTGAGGCTCAGATTCTCTAAACCAAGAGACTAGAGGGTCTACTTACTCATAGGGGTCATGAAAACATCCATAATGGGTGAAGACATAAGAAAACCTGAACATGAATTGAAAGAAAACTCGAATTTTAGTGAAAGGTTGAAAAACAAAACAAATTCTTCAATGAACGAGCATAAACAAAGTATAATTAGTTTTTTTATCAATCCTTCTATAAATAAGGAATGAAAATATACTTGGAGGGCCTTTTTGACAAGTTACAATGATCATAAATAAATTATATACCAAATATGGGGCTTGAGGATGGAGAATAACATAAAAATATTCCAAATCGAGGAAAAATGACATGTTCTCTTCACCTATAGGCAGAGCAAAAATTTCACTCCACCCTGACAAATTGTGCCTGTGGCCTCTGTCTCTTTGTCTAATCATGCTTCAAATGCTTCAACTCATATAAATTTCTTCTTGTGGCTTCAAAGCTTGAACTAAAGACCCCAAAATAACCTCATTGCTTGTCCTCATGCAATCCAAGAGCTGAAAAAGGTACCTAAAAAGGCCCATTAATACACCAAAACTCAAGAAAATCATTAGTATGAGGATTGAGACTTGGCAATGTGCATAACTGATTGAATATGACAACTTAGCATAAAAACGATTTTAAAATAAAAGATTTAACTTTATGAAAATGCTAATTTTGAGTGGTTATCACTATCTATAGTCATAGTAACCTTAACCAAAGTCCTCTAAGAATATTGGTAAAGTTTCCTACTTGGTTTAAGTGACTAGCTCCCATATAGGCTTGAGTCACTTAATCTAGTCTAAAATATATCCTAATTGACTAATTAACCATACATGGAAATCTAATTAATTAATTAATTAACCCAATCCAAAGACTTGGTTCATTACCAGTATGTAATCTTATGCAATTATCAAAATGTGCACAAAAATGAGTATAAAATCAATATAACTGATAATAGCTCAAAATTCGACATTTTTCCTATCTAAAAACCTTTTCTTAAAACACTTTTGAAGCTAATTCCTCACAATTTACCCGACTTTGCAAAATGTTAAGTCCTAAACCTCGAAACTATTGTTTTTCTTGAGTACATGTGTGTTTTCAAGCCTTCTAGGTATCATTATGGCTCTTGGATTATATGAGGATCAACAATGAGAACACTTTAAGATCTTAAGTTCAAGTTTGAAGCTCTAGGTCGAGATTTGATCAAGATTGAAACCTTGGAAGCTTGATTAGACGAGAGATAGAGGCCATAAAGTCATTCTTTAAAGGTTCGAACCTAGAACAAAGGTGGGAGTGAAATTTCACTCCCACAACCCCTAGGTGCGAACGTGTATTTGGTTGAGAAACACATTTTGAAGGATTTTGCTCCCTCAGCTCTGTGGGTGCAAACGTGTAGTAAGTTCGATTTTCTCGCCAAATTTCTTTCATTTTTTAGTTTCACACATCTTCATATGTAATATTTGGATTGGGAATCGATTTAACTTATCTTAATTAACCTCCAAACTTGTAAAATCATCCTTTATAAACAGGATGATTGATAAAAGAACATGATTCATGCCACAGTAGGGTGATCCGAAATAAACAAAATTTGTATCCTAAATTCCTCCTACTGCCATAGCAAAACTACTGCAGTATAGTGGTCTAGGGTCGAACACAGGGATGGGTTTTCTTCGTACAAATGATTTATAGTGAGGTTCAAAAATGGTGAATTTCAATTTGGATTTTAAGGTTTGGGTAAAAACAGGGGAGTTGATGGTTTGCAAACTGAAAATAAGGCGACATAAAATATAAAAAGAACTCCTTGAAACATTGGGCCACAGGGTTTAAGGTCCAAGGCTAACCAAGAGGTCCCCGGGTTCATTTCCTCGCGTTGGGGAGGATGACATGTAGTCATCTCCCAATCCGGATCTTCATTTAACTTTAAAAACTAAACCCTAATAATTTTCCTTTTGATAGAAAGCATTTATTTAGCATTTATGGTTCCTTCAGTGAAAAACTGTCACCTTGACTCATCCTACAATGATTCGTAAAGGGTAACTAATGAATCTCGGTGGATCAATAATAAGCATCCCTTTAGACCTAAAAGATACAAGTATTGATCAATGAGAATGCATCTACAGTGAAAATATAACCCCTTAACCTACCTCCAGTGGCTCGTAAGTAGCAACTAATGGATATCAGTGTATCTAAAGCTAAGAATACACTGAACCCTAAAAGCTTGCCAAGTATTAGCCAAAGAAAGTACATCAAAAAGCTTTAAACCTAGAGTTGAAAATTTGGGAACCAAAATGTCAAGAGCACGCTGCGTGAAAAACGGGGAACCTCGGCCTCGGATCTACCCCGGCGACCTTACGCTTCAAGGAGGAAGGGTTTTAGCCGCTCAACCTCCAAGTTGTCATCCTTGGAGGGTGTTTGGCAACCAAGAAAATGAGAGAAATAGGAGAGAGAAGAGAGAAAATGAGGGCAAAAAACAGGGGCCTGAAACTGCTTCCTTCCAAAAACCAAACTTAGGTCAACAGTGTATTACAATGGCTTATATAGCCTTACAATCAAAGTGAACTACCAAACTAACCTAAATAATATGATTACATTGAGGGTAAAAGAGGAATTAATCAAAACGGAGTCGATTGGATCACAAAAACACGATGTAGAATTTTCGCCATGCACAGTAATTTTCGCTATCATAGCGAAAATTTGCTATGATAGCGAAAATTCAGCTTCCTCATGAAATTCCCGACCTTTGTTCGCCTTGTTCCATTGCTCCACACTGCTACTATTCCCATGCACTATTTCCATTTCTTCTAGCTTTGATATTCTTCCATTCTAAACTGAAATTGATAAAAATACATATTAAATTGATGGAAATCAGGCTTTGTTATGTGGATTGACACGACGATTTGGCTTCAATTCACACTTGAACTACAAAAGCATTTTCTCGGAATGCGTCAATTAGAATAATAAGGACCTTAATGTGCAAATCGGGTTAATTAGAATGATTAGTACACAAAAAGCACTCAAAACCTATAATAAATAGGGTTCAGAACAGCACTTTTTGGGCACTAATCAGAACAAAAGGGTTGGAAATAGAGCATTAGTGAATATAATTAGTTCTTTTCTTTTATACTATGTTCTTCCCTTTTCTTCTTTGTTTTTACACGTCTTTAGTTTATTTTCTTCACTCATGGCTGCCACCTCACCTGCCATGAATGAGTAGTCGCCCTAGTCTCGGGATTGGGTGGATCCAAGCCCCCACCTTGATGGATCCCAAGGGGTATATGTGATTAATTCATGAGAAAGAGAGTGGAACTGGTACGAACGTTGCCTAGGAACCAGAGGTAAAGTCTCGGGTGCTCTCTAAGGGTTGAGCGTGACACTCTACTCATTAGATGACCCTTGGATGAATTTGAAAAAGGATTTTTGCATTGTTTTCCACTTAATCATCTTAATACTTGGCAAGTCCAACCGGTATATCAGATTGTTGTTGAGAGGATCTTTCATCCAATATGCATGACAGAGATTAGGTATGAGGTATCATCACTCTATCCTACTCCTAGAATCTATGCTTTATTAGAAATCTAATGAGAGGACTACCCCGAGCACCCCTCGAATTAATCATGCTTGTATGCTTGGAAAAACCAAGCCCCGGGATGCTTTTACATTCTAATTTTACAACCAAGACAACTTACTTTCATATAAAAATCCAAAATTTACAATTGAAAAGAATAATTTTCTTAAGTAAGCCACCAAAGATTGCCAAACCAAGTAGAAAACCTATCCTATAGGACAACCTTAAAGACACTATACTTATAAGTAGCCCTGGCTACTCATTAAGGTGGAATTAGGTTATTATAAATTTGTATGCATTCTGAACTTGACCCACAAGTGACGAATCACATGGTTCTGTTGCCGGCGTTGGTTCAAAACAGTTAGGTAATCCAAAGTCTCTTGATTTATTTTCTTTTCAATTTTTTCTAGAATTTTTCTCTTTGTTTTTCTTTCTTTGGGACTAACCCTACTAATAGTTTTCTTTAGCTTTTGTTTTTCTACTTTTAATGGATCATCAAGATAGAGATGAAGTAGGCTAGTCCGTGCTATGTCGGGTGGTTATTTTAATTGACATAGGGAAGCACAAAAATTTATAAAGACCTAAAATCAACCCCGGGTAGCTTGTAACTACTGTAGGTATAGTGGCTCTAAGGTCGTTCACTAAGATGGCGATTTTGTTAATGGTTTGCCTAAAATGTTCCTAGTGCTGAATTTTAGAAAAGGTATGATTTTAATGATGTTGATGTCATGCCCCAAAACCCAGGGGTCCGTTGACCAACTGTCAACCTACGGAAACTTGTGGATATTGGGTAAGCTGATACCACAATACCATGTCCCATTTACTGGAACCCGTAGAGTTAACAACTGGATGGCCACTTATGTTCCATTTATCCATATTTATTTGAAACATGCAAGGTCATAATTTAAAACGACCTATAAGGATTTAATTACAATTCTCGTGCATAATAAAATTACAAGTTAGAACTAGATTGATCCAAAACATTTAACAAAAAGGTTATTAAAAGACACATGTCGGCTTTCTTCACAATTAGGGTCTAGAATAAGCGTCATTCATTGATGTCTATTCCGCACGTGAAATATTTTCCCTTATAGGGTGAACCACGCCCAGTAGAAAAACATCCTACAGAGGCTACTCCCCACCTAAGTGCACATGCAATGGTCATGTTCCATAAACTCACATTCACATTCCCAGTAAAACATGCAATTTCTACTATGGAATCTTACATGCAATGCCATGAGATGAGACTCAATCATGTACCATGCCCCTAGTCCTCACCGACTCCCACAATGTGAATGCCAATGTGTGATAAAGCTTCATTGATGAATCGCATCCAATGAACACTTTGAAATAAAAGTCGTTTGTTTATAAACCAAAACTTTTATGGATGTCATCATTTCAAATGATTTTTTTATAACCAAAACCCATGTGTTTCATGGGTAGCAGATTCCCAGGGTCTCACCGTAGTACTTCGCATGCCTTTCTACACTTTTTGGGTTTTCATCGTTGGCGGGTATGAACCAGTCCGAGCCTTTCACCCGAGGGGATGTCTAACCCTTCTTGCTATTACCCACCACATGTGTTTCCATGTTATGCAACCGTGCAACTATGTTGGACATCGTCTAACGATAACGAGCCTACCCATCAATCACCAAGTATGATGATTGCTCATAATCATGCATTCACACCCATTCAATGCGATGTCCCCATGTATATGCAATGTAATGCACCATTTCATGATATATCATGCCACATATATCATGAATGCTACATGGAAAATTCAAACCATACAATTCACCATGTATTATGGACAATTATATCAAAAGCATATAATTTCCAAATAAAACCCATCTCAATGTCAATATATATTAACACTCATATATAAACATTCAATTACCCCCAAGCATGTCATTCAAACTCAAGCAATGACAATCTTGATCCACAAGACCAACTGTGGCATGGATATGCCCACCAAAGCTTGATCTACCTGATAGCCTCGAGGCAAGCCATAAATAAGGTTGGAGCCCCAGGCCGGCGCCACCGGCCCTGAATTATGTCACAATGGGGACATAAAGCGGTCTCGGATTCGTCAAGGCGTCACAGCTAGGCCATAGTTAGGCCACAAAACCAGCCATACACAGGTTAGAAATAAATCTGTATCCAGGCCACTCAGTTCATAAATCAGTCCACAAACAGTACCAAATCTAGCCTTAAATAGATAAATAACCTAAGTTGTGGCATTCTCAGGAAATGGACCATAACTTGAGCTGTAGAGGTCTAATTTCGGTGATTTAAAAGCCTAATATCAAGTTTACAGATGAAACTACAACTTCTATGAAGAAAACAAGTCCAAATTCCCTATGTTTCCTAATCGAAAACCCGTCCCAATGTCTTAAGACAAACAAATAAACAACCTAAGATGTGGTAGTCTCGGGAAATGGATCATAACTTGAGTTGTAGAGGTCCAATTTAGGTGATTCAAAAGCCTAACATCAAGTTCATAGATGCAATTATAACTTATATGAAGAACACAAGCCCAAATTTCCTCTGTTTCCAAACTGAAAACCAGTCCCAAACTGAAGGCAGAGTGTAGGGTCAACATAGGGCAGCCTTATAAAAAATCCGGCCAAACAACCACTTAGGGCATAAAACATGGCCAAAGAGCCCTTAAGGTGGAAATAAGCCAAAGTAGGAAGAGTCCCTACCTTTTGGAGCATAGCCCTCGTCTAGTAGACGGACTTTAACTCTTGGCTGGACCAACTTCGATCGTCTAAACACCGGTAGATCAGAGGAAGAAGCCTTCGAATCTTCCTTCCTCTCCTCATTCTCTCTCCCTTTATTCTCCTTCTCTTTCTCTCTTTCTCTCTTTATTTTCTTTCTTCTCTTTGTTTTTCTCCACCGATTCCTTCCCCTACTCTCACTTATCCTCTTTTTGTACAAAATACCAAGAAGATCTTTCTTCTTTCTTTCCTCTTCGTGGCTTGACACATCGCTCTCATCATGCCATGTGTCACCCACTCACTTATCTCTATCCATGACACTTGGCCCTCATCATGCCAAGTGTATCCATGGCATGTGTCACCCAACCCCTGTTGGGTAGAAAAATGAAAAAAAAAAAATATGCCTCTTTGGAATTTGACGAATTTTGCCTAGGCAACTTGGTTTCACGAGACAAACCCTATGGTGTGGTCCGTTTTGTCATCTAAGAGTTTGATTTTACCCAAGTTTTACATTATTCCCCCCTTAAAAGAATTTCATTATGAAATTCACACCCATATACGCATACTATCATATGCATGTGTACATCCATTTTCATATCAAAGGACTAATAAAACATACCTTCATCCTTAAACAAGAAAGGATAGTCGGTACAAATAGTGTCTTCGCGCTCCCATGTTGCCTCTTCTACTCCTCACGATGGCGACTAAGGTTTCACGGCGAACCCTATGAATTAGCGGTTTTGTTTTTCATCTTAGAGTTTTGATTTTGCTCGGTTACATTCTTCCCTTTAAAAATTTAGATCGAAATTCACCACATCAGCATGCTGTCCATGCATGTTGAACAACCATTTTCATATCAAAGGACTAATAAAACATACCTTCATCCTTAAACAAGAAAGGATAGTCGGAACAAATAGTGTCTTCGCGCTCCCATGTTGCCTCTTCTACTCCTCGATGCTAACTAGGTTTCACGAAGCGAACCCTATGGTGCTGTCCGTTTTGTCATCTGAGAGTTTGATTTTACCCCGGTTTTACATTCTTCTCCCCTTAAAAGAATTTCGTCCCAAAATTCACACCCATATACACATACTATCATATGCATGTGTACAACCATTTTCATATCAAAGGACTAATAAAACATACCTTCATCCTTAAACAAGAAAGGATAGTTAGTGCGAATAATTGTCTTGTAGCTCCGTGGGCCTCTTCTCTCTTTGGTGCTAACAAGGTTTTACGAGACGAACCCTATGGTGTGGTTCGTTTTGTCATCTGAGAGTTTGATTTTACCCTGGTTTTACAATCTTACCCCTTAAAAGAATTTCATCCCGAAATTCACACCCATATACGCATACTATCATATGCATTTGCATAACCATTTTCATATCAAAGGACTAATAAAACATACCTTCATCCTTAAACAAGAAAGGATAGTTGGTAAAAATAGTGTCTTCGCGCTCCCATGTTGCCTCTTCCGCTCCTCGGCGCTGCCACAACACCTTCACTTGCCTCACGGTCTTGCATCGCAAAACCTGATCTCGGCTATCCATGATACATACTAGTCTCTCCTTGAAGGTTCCATCCTTATCAATAGTAAGCTCGCCCCAATCCACTACATGAGTCGGATCTGGAGTGTATGTCCGGAGTATAGAGATATGGAATACCGCATGAACACCTGATAAGCTTGGCGGTAGCACCAATCGATAAGCAACTGCACCTACCCTCTCAAGTACCTCGAAGGGCCCAATATACCTCGGTGACAGTTTTCCTTGCTTTCCGAATCTGACCACTCCTCTCTTAGACATCTCCTTCAAGAATACATGATCACCCACCTCAAATTCTACTGCGTCGCTCTCTTTGTTTGTCGTAGCGCTCTTCTACCGACTCAAGCCTTCGTGAGAAAGATATACGTATCAATTCCACCTTCTTAGAGGTGTCCATAACCAAATCCGGACTCATGGAGGGTCTCTCTCCTACTTCCGTCCAAAAAATCGGAGATCGACATGGCCTCCTATATAGTGCCTTATAAGGTGTCGTCTGTATGCTCGCCTAATAACTATTGTTATAGGCAAACTCCACTAAGGGTAAAGGCTCTTCCCAGCTACCCTTGAGATCCAAGATGCATGCCTAAAGCATTTCCTCTCAAATCTGGATGGTCCTCTCTAACTGACCGTCCATCTGGGGATGAAAAGCAGTGCTCATCATCAACTATGTCCCTATAGCTCTTTGGAAACTCTTCCAAAAATGAGCTGTAAACCTAGGATCTAATCGGAATTACAATAGATCTTGGGTAACTCCATGCTTAGAACAATCTCTACGTATATATACAACGCCCCTGAATTCCTCCCGAAGTGAGAGGTCATTCACTTACGGTCCACTCACGCACCGCAAGCTTCCTACCCTTGCGATGTCCGTGGTAAGTGGGTCACAAAGTCCATCATAACATGTTCCTATTTCCACTCAACTACTTTCAATGGCTGGAGTAATCCTGGTGGCCTCTGGTTCTCAACCTTTATCTACTAACATGTGAGACATCGACGAACATAATCTCCAAAGTGTTTCTTCATCTCACTCCAGTATGACTGGTGACGAAGATCATGGTACATCTTCATGCCACTTGGATGCACATCAAAATGAGAGCAATGGAACTCCTAGAGGATCTCCTCTCTCAGATCTAGTGATTGGGGAACCAAACTCTTCCCCTATACCGAAGACTACCATTTGTGTGAATGGCCCAGCCTTCATCACATGTATCCGATTATACCCTATCCCTGATGGACAATATCTTTGTGTCCTGTCCTTGGGACTAGATCGCTCTACTTAATAGGGAAGGTGTAGCCACTAGACTCCCTAAAGTATCCTGAGCCTAACCCTTGTAGTGTAGTTCGAACTGTCCCACAATCTCGAGTATCTGCCACTCCCGAGAAGCTACACTACCCAACAATCCCCGTGACTCTCGGCTGAGTGCATCAGCCACCACATTTTCCTTACCGAGGTGGTAATACAAAGCGAACTCATAATCCTTCGGATACTCTATCCACCCTCATGGCCTCATGTTAAGGTCCCGTTGTGTGAAAATGTACTTCAGACTCTTGTGGTCTGAAAACACCTCAAACTAATCACTGTATAGATAGTGGCGCCAAATCTTTAAAGGCAAACAATGGCGTAATTCCACTGTATCATGCATTAAAAATTAACTCTGCTCGTGGTTCTTCAAGCTACTTGAGAACCATACGCCCTGACCTTCGATGCATCAATACATTAGTCCGTCCCTTAGGAGCATCCTGATACACTGTACTGTCCCTTTACGGGACTATTAGAATAGGAGTTGAAGTAAGCCTCCTCTGTAATTCCTGGAATGCCATCTCACACAAGTCATTCCTCAGAAGCGACCTCATTCGGGGTCGATCTCGCCGTAAGGTGCGGCTAATCGGATCCTCGATGAACCTCTTATAGCCACCTTCTAATCCCGAAGTGCGTATCTGAGGCGGCTTGGTCTCTCCCCAGCTCTCTAAGCGCTGACCTTCTCCGAGGTCCACGAGGATATGCAGGGGCCGACACCAGCTGCTTGAATCTAACCGTGATAGCTAAAATTCACAACTGCCCGGTTATACAATTGATGATCTCGACTGGATGCCTCAAGTGACCCTCATGTTCCTTCTCTAACTTAGAGTAGATCAAGATGTCCTCAACGAATACCATAACAAACTGATCCATGAATGCCACTAGAGCATTCGTAAATCCAAATGGCATCACCATGAACTCGAAATGTCCATACCGCGTCCTGAACGTCGTCTTAGGGATATTTGCCTCCCTAACCCTCAAATGATGGTAACCAGTGCGGAGATCTATCTTGGAGTAAACTCGCGCCCCTCTCAATTGATCAAATAAATCATCAATCCTCAATAAAGAATTTTCCTATTCTGATAAACAACCCTATTCGACTGAAATAGTCTATCTCTGGCCGAAGGGTCTTGTGGCTGCTTCTTGCCAGAAACAACACTAGAGCGCCCTAAGGTGAAGTGTTGGGTCTAATAAAACCACTGTCCAACAATTCCTATAATTGGACCTTGAGTTCCTACAACTTAGCAGGAGTCATTCTATGCAGAGTCATCGAAATAGGCGATGTACCAAAGTGCAACTAAATAGTGAAATCTACATCCCCATGTAATCCTGGTAGTTCATTAGGAAAAATGTCCTCATACTCATAAAATACCCGAGGTAGACTGAACTTATGTCTAGCCTTGTTCCCCAAGGTAAGGCTTGCTAGCTAAGCCATCAACTACCCGTGCCATCTAGAATCGTACATGGCTTGGGGCATAACATTGTGCTTATTTCTGCGAGAAACACTTAACCTGAGCATCGCTATCAGGTGTGTGAGCGGGTAACCCTTTGCGATCCGCGATCAATGATGACTCGATTGTCTTGGATAACCAACGAATCCATCCCAAGGATGACATCAAACTCCGACATGTCCATGACCCCGAGAAGGTCCATAGTGAGAAGATCACGGGATCTCTAACTCCCTTGATCCGACATATTTGATCAACACTCACCCTAGTTCCTAAGGGAGAATGCACATACAACGGTTTTTCCAAGTTTTTGACCTCTAAGCCCAAAGCTTCCACACATGATGCAGTAATTAAAGAATGTGACGCACCAAAATCAAATAGTACTCTTGCCCATATGTGAAAGAGCATAAATATACCTTGAATACCCGACTGATCTGCAAGCTCATCTTGAGGTGTGATGGCGTAGACAAGCCCCTGGTCCCTTAAGTCCTGACTGGTGAGCCCTTGCCACGACCTCGACCCATGTCCTGGTCCATCCGGCTTGATTGTGAAGTGGTAGGGGCATGTGTAGTGCCTTGGGACTATCTTGGTTCCTTGGCCCCATGGTAGGGTGGGAAGGAACAAACGAGTTTGTGAACCAACGATGGCCCCAGGTAGGGTGTCCCATAACTCTAGGATCCTTGCCTTTGAGGGTAATCCCATCTCATGTGTCCAGGCTGGTGGCAATGGAAACATGTTCCCTGCATTGGCTGGCTAAGTGCCCTGAAATGTCTCTCACCTTGGGATGATCGACCCTTTTCCTTGGCCCTGATAGCCACGGTCCTGTCCCTGAAACCCTTGCGGAGTAGAACTCCTCTGTTTCTTTCTTGAGCTAGAAGAAGAAGGTTGGCTCTCCCTCATCTTATCTTTAACACCCTCATCCTGGATATTCCGTGCGCCATCCACTTCTCTCTCAATGGCCATAACTGTCCTGACCATAAAGTCCATGTCTTACGGGAGAAATCCCACAATTTTGCCCCATATCCACAATTTCAGACCATCCTCAAATTTCCGCACTTTGGTCATATGATGAGTCATAAAATCATCAATTTTTATCCATTTTTCTAGCATAATTTTAGAAGTGTATAATTCATGTTAATGCTAAATTATGAAATGTTCACCAACTTTTTGTTTTGTAGGTTTTTAATGACCAAAGAGGGCATTCCGGCGAGCGAGGAAAATTGGCTAAAGACGGAATCCTGTTTCTGGCTTGATTTCGGAATGTGCAGCCAGAATCCCAGTATTGATGGGAGTTTTGTTGCAGCAAGGATCAGGCTGAACTCAAGCCCGGAAATGAAGATTGTTGCGACACATAATTTTGTCATTGGCTGATTTTGTCGCAACAAAGATGGAGATGTTAAGCCAAGAAGAATGTCCACGACATTCTAACTCATGTGCGACAACGATCAAACATGACAATGAAACTCATGTCCCGCGACATCTAACAACTGCATCCGCGACGCAAAGAATTGAAGATAGTAGAAAAGCTATGTCATGACAAAAACCTGACTATGTCGCGACCACGAAATCCTGATCATCTTTTGAAGGCGAAGACTTTGTATCGCGACAAAAGAAATTTTATCTTCGCGACAATAGCAAGGTGTGAGGCAGAATCGAGACAAAGTGCCTGAGACATAATTTTCCATGTTGTGACAAACATATCAGTTTATGATAAGACCAAGAAACGATTATATGCGAGAGAAAGAAAACATGTGCGACCACGACATTCAGTCGGCGATGAAAGATAAAGAGAGACTTTGTCACGACATAAAATTTTTAAATTAGATTTACAAACACAACATGAGTAAGTGAACTCTGTGCGACAAAGACGACAATTCATGCGGCGTAGCGTGTAGCTAGAAGCGGCTACGAACGACAAAATTTATAAACCCGAACCTGCTGTTGTAACACAGCTCTTTGCGTACTTAAGTGGCTCCTAGGAATTAGAACTTCGGGGATGGGTTTTCTTCGCACAAATGATTTACAGTTAGCTCAAAAAGGTGAATTTCAATTTGGACTTTGGGGTTTTGTAAAAACAGTGGGTTGAATTGTTTGGAAACTGAAAATAAAACAAGTTAAAATGTAAAATAGAACTCCTTGAAGTGTTAGGTCACTAGGGTCGGATTCCTATGGAAACTGAGGGTTTCTAGGGTCCTTTCCTCGCGTTGGGGAGGATGACCTATAGTAATTTCCCGAACCGGATCTTCATTTAGCTATAAAACCTAACCCCTAATAACTATCCTTTGAAAAATGGTATTCACTGAGCATCAGTGGTCACCAACAGTGGAAAATAAGTCTCCTTGACTCACCTTCCAATGGATCATAGAAGGTAACTAATGAATCTTAGTGGATCTAGCAATAAGCATCCACTGAACCCTAAAAGCTTACCAAATAATAACCATTCAAGGAGATTCGAAGGGATCAAAACCTAAAGTTAGAAAGGGAACACCAAACTGCCAATGAGTACCTACGTGAAGAACATGGAACCCTCAGCCTGCCTCAGGATCCTACACCCAGTAGCCCTCTTCTTCAAGGAGAAAGAGGTTTTAGCCACTCATCCTCCGAGTTGTCATCCTCAGAGGTTGTTTGGCTACCCAGAAAGTGAGAGAAAGTGAGGGAAAATGAGAGGAACTAAGAAAAAGCGGGAAAAGTTGAAAGCTTCCCGCCACTTTATTGATGAGCAAAAAGTTGTCCTCTATAGTTCTGGTGTTTGCTTGGAAAAACATATCTTGCTTGAAAACAATATAATTGCAAAATCAACAAGCAGATTTAATTATTACAAGGACAAAATGGGAAGAAATCAAAAGAGGAACAAAAAGGCAAAAATTCAAACATGTAGCAGGAATGTGAACAGTGAAGTGAGAGAGGAGGTGAATAGTAGCCTGAGAGGAAATTTAAGTAACACATAATTTTGCGGGTTGCGAAATTTTTACAGGATTCACGAGGAAATTTCACGAGGTGCGAAACTTGCAACTGTGAAATTTTTAGGGTGCGAATTTCGCGGCCACGCGGAGAATTTCACATGAGCTCCAATTTCCATGCATTTTTGTGCTTCTTCTTTCCATACGGTTTCGAACTACAATGCTAAGTTCTTTCGAATTCTTAGTGCTTGGATTAGTGTGATTTTGGCATAAATAGCTTTACTACAAAAATTAGCCACAAAATGCGATCAGTAGTATAGCCGGGACCTTAATGTGCCAATTGGGTTAATTACGCTGATTAGTACATAAAAAGTGCTCAAAACCGGCAATAAACATGGCTCAAAATAGCACTTTTTGAGCACTAATCAGATAGCTACTGTCGCGACAGAAGTTAAGAAGAAAGACACATAAACTTATGTTGCGACATTAAAGAAAATAAGGCATAAATCTCTATCGCGACAAAAGAAGATTATGTCACGACATTAAAAATTGTTGAGTAGGAGATTTCTGTCGTGACAGGAAATGGAAGAGATATGAGACCAACCAAGACAAATATGTTGCGACAAAGACTTCAATGTTACAAAAAACTGTTCAACCAGCAACCAAGATAACAGATGATTAGGTTGAGACAAAGAAAAAGTCTGTTGCAACAACATACCAAGGCAATTGTGAGAAACTCTATTGCGACACAAAAATTCTATGTCGTGACACAAAGCAGCGCAACAAAAAGAAACTTAGTTGCGAGAAAGAATTTTCTGTCGCAACACACTATTTAAGTATTCAAGCTGCAAGGTATCCAAGAATTGCAGCAATACAAGAAAAGTTTTGTCGCGATATGAACCAGACAACCTCAATAGAACTATGTCGCAACATTGCCAACTTATGTCGCGATAGAATTCGAGAAGAGAGAATAAAAATATGTCACGATAGAAACTGCATGCCACGATAAGATGCTAGGCGACATAGATGAAAACTTTGTCACAATAGAACTTCCTGTGTCACGATAAAGTTACTAATTGGGCTAGAATTTTTGGGGATCCATAATTAGTGCCTAGAAGTGCGGCCCATCATTTGAAAATCTATAAATAGACTCATCTAGGGCACTGTGCGCAACTTTCGCCAAACCAGGAACTTCTTAGTAGCTCGAGACTCTTGTATATTATTTTTCTTTTATTTTTATTTTCTTTTGTTTAGTTTTTAGAGTAGCATTATTATTTTCTGCTCAACTTGAAAGAAGGTCATAATTCAAATGTTTGGATTTATTTAATTGGTACTGTTCTTAAAGCTACTAGTTCAAAATATTAGTAGCTTGTACCTAGAAAATGACTATATCTTGCTCTGATTTCTTGGAAGCCTCTGAGTGACACAAAGATGGAGATTCCTGAGAGTGTGGAGCAGTTACTTGGGGGTATGTTAGACTAATATTATGGAACAGCTGAACTCTGAAAAATCACTTAGATAGATCACTGACTTACTCATAGTAGATGATGTATCAACTTAATTGATTAGAGGTTTCTCCTTAATATGATGAGAGGATCTTGTTAGCAGAGATCTAATAAAGGAAATAGAGAATCTCATCAAATTAGACGGATGAGTTACCAATTAGATTGGAGAAGGCTTGCAATATCCTGTCTATAGGAGCAAAAAGTCTTTAGTCCTAAGAAATGGGTATGAAGTACTGAAAAGGAAAAACACCCAGATTTTAGAAAGAGGTTTCTATTCTACAAGTAACTGATTAGACCCATGTATCCGAAAGGAATATGGATATCTAATTAGTAAAATGTATGGTTTATGGACAAATCCAAACTATACTACCTTGCATCTTTAACAATTTCAGATTTCAAACTAATGGTTGAAATATGTTATGAAATGATGCAGAAATTCAAAATTGCACACTGATCTATTTCCCAGTGTTACTTTATCCAATGAACTCTCCAATCCATTTATTTGAATTCTTTACATGTAGTTATAGAGTTTTGTCTAGTTTTTGTTTTTTCTTAAGTTTAGAAACAAACCATTTTTAACTTTGGAGTTCAAATAGCAAAGATCTTGAGTAGATGGGGTACTTGATCTTTAGATTTATCATCAATTCTTGAGTGAATGATATTTGGACTTAAATCCATTTTATTACTTGTATGACCTATGCACTTGCAGTGATTTAGACCAAAACAATTTTAATGGATCTTTCTTTCAAAAAGTGGCTAAACACATATTTTTATCAAAATTTAGTTTGATAAGTTTTATGGCATTCCAGTTGGGGACTGAAAAGTCTTTGAATGGAATTGCTAATTACTTTATCAGATTTGGTCTATGTTTAAAAATCAATCAATCAAGTTTATGGCACTGTTACTAGGAATTGAGAAAAATATGAATTTAAATATCAATATTCCAACCAAAGAGAGAATTTCTAATTTGGAAATTTTTCTTTATTTTATCATAAATTCTAGAAAATCACAAAATTAGTTTTTAATACTAAAGAAATGAATAAGCTAATAAAATTTTATGAGCCATCAGACATAGCCGTTTCATAGATTTAATGTGATCTCGTTGTGTTTCATTTTAGGAAGATCTACATACATAGAAAACTAGAAGCAGAAGCCAAGCCGGGCCGATACCGAATCGAGAGAACACTAAGAAATCGAGAAAAGCAAAGGTGTCACAAAGAACTATGGTAAATCGTAGAGAAAGAATGCAACCTATTCGTACAGCGTAAATTGAGAGACCTCAGAGGTAAATGATTATGAGGAATTTGGAGGCTGTGGATTCAAGATGAATACTCACTGAGACTACCGCTATTGAAGCCAACACCTTGAAGGGCCAGTCGTGATCACAAAGGTGTAACAACATCAATTTACTGGGCATCCTAGTGAAATCACAATGGTGCAGCAACACCAATTTACTGAGCATCCTAGTGAAGATCCCAATGAGCATATGGGAAGATCATGAGGATGGCTATTACAAATTGTTGAACAATATACTGTAAGGATCAAGCTATAACTATTTCCATTTTCACCGAGAGCATTTAGAAGTAACGTGGTTCGAAATCACCGCGCTAGATCTGAACAATTGGGAAGAGTTGGTGGAGGACATGAGTAGATTCTTCCCTCCTACCATCACTTCTGAAAGGAGAGGGGAAATTATAGGTTTCAAGCAAGGAGAGGATGAAAGTCTTTACAATGCATGGGAAAAATACAAAAGATTGATGAAAAGATGCCCCATGCATGGAATAGATCTGACCACTCAGATGGATATTTTTTATCATGCTATGAATTATACCTCCAAAGGTATGATTGATGCAGCCTGCTATGGAGCTTTTAAGATAAAAAGTGATGAGGAGGCAAGGCATTTGATAGAAGATCTTTCCAAATGTAACTATAAAGATCCATTTGAAACTGAAAGGGAGCAACAACAAACTGAAAGGGAGTGGTATGCTAGAGTTGTATTGGATGACTGTCATAGAGGAAAACTTAAATGCATTAATAAGCAAAATGGGAATCGGGAAGAAGAATGCACTCAACAAATGAAGTGGGAATAGTTGATGAAAATGAGAAGAGGAATAGTGCTGAAGAGGGACTAGCCCATGAGGGTCCTTATCAAGTTGAGGAGGCACATTATCTTAATGCTACTATAAGTTACAATTTTAAGCCCAACCTCAACTTGCCAACTCATTACACACCAACAATAAGGAACCATGAAAATTTCTCATATGGGGGAGGAGCACAGCAAGGTCACAAACCTATACAGAATTTTCAATAACACTATGCTTCACCTGGGTTCCAACAACAACAACAACAACAAGAAGGAAGTCAGAGGGAAGAAAATCAGGGACAAAGGAGATATTCTTCCTTTGAAGAACAAATGCTGACTTTCATGAGAGAAAATAAGAGGCTGTTAAACATCCACTAGCATAAATTTGATGATTTAGCAGCATTTCAGACAAACACAACTGTGTTTCAGGCCAATACTAATGCCTCTTTGAAGAATCTAAAAACACAAATATGGCAACTAGCCCTAGCTATGCAAAATCAGTCTAAGGATGCATTTCCAAGTGACACAAGGAAAATCCAAAGGATTGTATGGTGGTTACACTAAGAAGTGGAAGAGAGATGGAAGGAAGAAAAGAAGAAGAGAAGAAAACTAAGGAAGAGAAAGAAGAAATTGGAGAAGAACTAAAGTTGTATAGTTCTGAAGTGGCTGAAGAAGTAAAAAGTGCAAAAAAGTAGCAAAAGTAGCAAGCTGAAGAGGGAGTTCTAAAGAAGAAGGAAGAGGTTCAAGCTTACAAGCCTCAAGTCACATTCTCAAAGCGCAAAGGCTGGGTTAAGAGTTACTCTCCGATTCTAACATGTTCAAGAAAATGGAAGTTAATATCCCTTTTTCAAGGCATTGACTCAAATGCCTCATAATGCTAAATTCATGAAGGATATTTTGAGCAAAAAAAGAAAATTTGCTGAAGAAGGAGTAGTGAGCCTAATAGCAACCTGTAGTGCAATTATTCAGAGGTCCTTACTAGAAAAGATGCAGGATCCAGGCAACTTCACTATTCCATGCACAATAAGGAATTCTGAGATGGGAAAAGCATTGTGTTATTCTGGAGCCAATCAACTTGATGCCTTTATTTGTAGTTAAGAGATTAAGTTTGGGGAGTTACTCCACACCCATAACCCTGGCCGCATGGGCGCATAAACCTTAGCTTAACCTGAGGGTATTCTTGAGGATGTGCTTATCAAAGTGGGAAAGTTCATCTTTCCAATAGACTTTTTGGCTATTGATATTGAAGAATATAAACAAGTCCCTCTGCTATTAGGAAGACCCTTCCTTGCTACAGGAGCAACTTTGATAGATGTGAAGAAATGAGAGCTTACTCTAAGGGCTGGAGATGAGGCAGTGCACTTCAATCTCAATCACGCTTGGAAATGTACCCAAATTTGGACAATGTTGATTATGTAAGATCAGAGAAACGAAAGTACCCATCGCTCAACTAATAAATGACAAAGATTCAGAATTCAATGAATGAAAATGAGATGAATTTCCAGTATCTTGATGTTCTTGATGTTGAATTTCTGAACTCCAATTTTGAATCAAAAGAAGTAGTACTCAGTATTGATGAAAATAGTACAAAAAAATGCAATAATGAATAGAAAGCAAAAGAAACATAAACAAGCTCAGAAGGGTTAACCTTGAAGGAATTACCCAATCAATTAAAGTATGCTTTCTTAGAACCAAAAAGAGCAAAACCAGTTATTATTTCAACTGCATTAACTGAAACTATAGAACACAAATTGCTTAACACTCTCAAAAAATACAAGGAAGCAATTGTCTGGTCTATAGAAGATTTAAAAGGAATCAGTCCTTCCATCTACATGCACAAGATCCTTTTAGAGGATAATGCGAAGACCTCTATTGAACATCAAAGAAGATTGAATCCAGTAATGAAAGAAGTTGTCAGAAAAGAAGTATTGAAGTGGCTGAATGCAGGCTTCCTATATGCAATCCCAGACAGCCTTTGGGTGAGACCAATTCATGTGGTTCCCAAGAAAGGTGGATTCACTGTGATCAGAAATGAAAATATTGAATGAATTCCTACAAGAACTGTGATATGATGGAGGGTGTGTATAGACTACATAAAACTAAACACTTCTACCATAAATGATCATTATCCTCTACCTTTCATTGACCAAATGCTGGATAGGTTAGTAGGACACCCACATTACTGTTTTCTTGATGGATATTCTGGTTATAACCAGATTTCTATAGCGAGAAAACTACATTTACATGTCCTTATGGCACTTACAACAGTCAAAAGGATAAGAAGTTTTCTAAGACTTGCTGGTTTTTACAAAAGATTCATAAAGGACTTCTTAAAAATCTTTAAACAATTATGCAGATTTCTTGAAAAAGATGCAAAGTTTGATTTTGATGAATTATGCAAAGCTGCATTTAATGAAATTAAATCTAGATTAGTTACAACACCCATCATGGTAACACCGGATTGGAACAAAGAATTTGAAATTATGTGTAATGTCAATGATTATGCAATGGGAGCTGTATTGGGACAAATAATAGAGAAGATATTCAAGGTCATATATTATGCCAGAAAAACCTTCAATGAAGCTCAATAGAACTACTCTACAATTGAAAAAGAGATGTTAGCCATGGTGTTTGCTTGTGAAAAATTTAGGCCTTACATATTGGGGTCCTCGTTGCAATTAGATATCTGATGGAAAATAAAGATGCCAAGCCAAGACTTATCATATGGGTATTATTAATACAAGAGTTTGATATGGAAATTAAAGACAAGAAGGGTAGTGACAATGTGATAGCTAATCACTTGTCTATATTGGAAAAGACTACTGAAGAAGAAAAAGGAAGTGAATTAGAAGAAAACTTTCCATTTGAGCAACTATTTATGTTAGCAGTCCAAACACCCTGGTATGCTGATATTGTGAATTACCTAGCCTGTGGAATTATGCCATATGATTTCAGCTACCAACAGAAAAGGAAGGTGAGGATTGATCTACTACTTTTCAGAAGAGGAGCGGATATGATTATCAAAAGATGTGTACAAGAAATAGAACAAGGTGAAACCATAGATAAATGCCATGCGTCACCATATGGAGGACATTTTGCAGGAGACAAAACATCCCATAAAATTCTCTAATCGGGTTTTTATTGGCTTACTATGTTCAAGGACTGTTTCGAATGGGTAAAACATCGTGATAAATGTCAGAGAATGGGCAACATAAGAAGAAGAAATAAAATGCCCCTACAAGGAATCTTGGTGGTGCAGATTTTTTATGTTTGGGGAATAGACTTTATGGGACCTTTTTTATCATCATTTGGAAATCTATATTGTCTCCTAGTTGTGGATTATGTATCCAAATGGGTGGAAGTAATAGCTTGTTCCATAAATGATGCTAATACAGTTGTTGGGTTAATAGAAATAAATATTTTTAGAAAATTTGGAGCACTTAGAACAATCATCAGTGATGAGGGAAGCCATTTTGCAAATAAAGTTTTGTAAAACTCATGAGCAGATTTGGAATAAGACATGTAACGGGATTAGCTTACCACCTCAACAAATGGGCAAGCGTAAACAATAGGGAGATCAAGAAAATTATGGAGAAAACTGTGATTACAAGTAGAAAAGACTGGTCTATAAAGCTAGATGATGTATTGTGGGATTATAGAACTGCTTACAGAACTCCCATTGGAATGTCCCCATACAGAATTGTAGTTGGAAAACCTTGTCATCTCCCTCTGAAACTAGAATACAAGGCTATGTGGCCCATCAAGAAACTGAATTGTGACTTCCAAGCTGCCAAAGAATAAAGATTACTCCAATTGAATGAACTGGAAGAGTTGAGGAATGAAGCTTATGATAATGCAAGAATCTACAAAGATAAGACAAAGAAGTGGCATGATCAAAAGGTTTTGAGGAAGGAATTCAAAGCAGGGGAACAAGTCCTATTATATAATTCCAGGCTCAAGCTGTTTTCAGGAAAACTGAAGTCAAGATGGAGTGGTCCTTACACAGTAGTAACAAATACACCCTTTAGAGCAGTGACACTAAAAACTAATTCTGGATGTGAATTTAAAGTGAACGGTCAGATATTAAAGCATTACCTTGGAGATAACATAAATGAAGAGTGAATTAGATTTGGAAGATAAGGAGGAGAATTTGCTCAAAAGAAAACATTATGCAGCAAATGTCTAGCTAAAGACATGAAACTGAGCAGCTTTTTGGGAGACAACCCAAACAATTTTTAATTTTCATGGTTAGTTTGTTTTGGTTAAGTTTTTGTGCTCAAGGTAGCGAACTTTTTGCTCTGAAATTTTATTTGTTGTTTTGTTGAATTTTCGTGACACAAGCCGAATTAGAAATGAATTTAATTAGAAAGCACACTCTCTCAAACCGATGATGCATAAATTGCTACAAGGGGGAGTATTTTGATTTCCCTAACTTGCTTTTTAATGATAATGCATAGTTGAAGTTTGGGGGAATGTAATTTTGTTTAGAGCAGAAAATGAATAGTAGCTTTGTTTGTTCTCATTATTTGAATACTCTGAATGTCATCTTGTTGAGTCATTTTGAGTGAAGAAATGAAATGTGATTGTTCATACTTGAATTGAGGTTCTTTGATGATTAGATGTGTTTTCACAAGTATGTTCTAATTGGTATGAATGAATGCATAGTACTTTTAATGTTGCTTGATTCAGGAATGCAAATTGTGCAACTCAGAGAATTTTTTTTTTCATTGTCGCGACATAGTTTTCTCTGTCACAACAGTATCACCAAAACTCATGTGCAACATTGTTTCTTAACGTCGCGACAAAGACTGGGTTAGTCTTTTAGAAGCCGCCGGAGATTTTGTCGTGATGCAATTTTTCTATGTCGCAACATAATTTAACTAGAGGAGCACAAAATGTGTCGCGACAATGTTTTTCTCTATCACGACATCTTTTGATTTGAATTGATCCTTGTCTTTTCTATGTCACAACAATTTTTCTCTCTATCGCGACCAAAGTGGCTTGAAAATGATTTTGCAATGAAAGTTTTTTTCGCGACAATATTTCTCATTGTCGCAACATAAGTACACTTGAACATTACATTTTATGTCGCGACAATTTTTGCTATGTTCAACAATGGACTGACCTAGGTTTATATAATTGATTTAATATATATATATATATATATATATATATATATATATATATATATATATATATATATGTCAATATTATCATTTTCATGTAACAACATGTACCAAAAGGGAATAAACACTAGGCTAGTTTTTGTCACAACATTTAATGATGGTACAACCAATAGTGAGCCTATAAATAGATCATGTTTGAAAATTGAAAAGCCACTTGCCCTATCAACCAATCAACCCACTCGGCCTTCTTCACCAAATCTCTTCCCCTCATTTTGAAAACCCTAGATCCCCCAAAACCCTCTTCTTACAATGTCTGAACCTTCGTACCTAATTTCGAACCTAAATGAAATCATGGAAAAGTATACTGAGAAGGAGGAAGAAACAGTCCAAGCGACTCAAGCAGAAATAGAAGAAGAAGAAAGAGTTGAAGCCAGAGTAGAGCTTTAGCAACTAGTGGAAGAACCAAGAAAGAGGAAAATGGGAGCTGGAGAAACTAGAGTAAAGCATAGTGAAGAAAAAGCGAGCGATTGGGTTTCAGAGCTAGCTTTTGTCGTTTTGAGAGACAAACTGCAGCACAGAGATTTCATGGGTGAGAGGGGCTTTAGTAAGTGGATCTCCCCCTTCCAAGAAATTGTTGAGAAGAGAGTATGGCTTCTCTTTTATGAGCACAAAGCCCATGGTTTCGTAGATGTAGTAAAAGAATTCTACTCTAATATGATGGGGATGAAAGACAAGACAGTTTATATCAGAGGTAAATGGATCTCGCTCAATATAGGAGCAGATAGACCAAACCTACAATTTAAATGAAAGAAAGAATGGCTCGAAATTCAAGAAACTGGTCAAGGAACCGGATTTCCAAAAGATTGTAGACTTGCTGACTGTTGGCAAGGGAAATTGGAATGCAACAAGGAAAAACTCACACGAGTCTATTGACTGAAAAAGCCAAGGTTTTGTTTTATTTCATTTGTTCAATTATTTGCCAACTACACTTCGAGTAATACAGAAAGGAGGCAGATCGTTGTATTGCATCCTTAAGGGTTACAAGTTTAGTGTGGGTAAAATCATAGAAAAACTCAATTGAAGGTTACGTAGGTGGATACAAGGATCAGTACTCACCCAAAGACTGATCACTAGGTCAGGCATTCAAGGTGAAATGAGACTGGGAGGAAGAAGAAAACTGCCCTAGCACCTCACCCCTGACACTAACAAGAATCACTAAAGGGCCTAAGAACAGAGGCAGAGAGAAAGAAGCAGAAATTGAGAGAGAGAATAGAGATGATGTAGAAATACATCAAATACAAATTGAAAGTGAAGCTCCAGAGCAACAATAGAGGCAGAGAAGTATGAGCCCAATTCTGACCCTCTCCCCAAAAGTGAGACAAGTCCATCAGGAGCAAGCTGGAAGCTCATAGCATCAAGGTAACACTGCTAAATTAATAGATATGCTGAAAACAATTAAGCAAGAAATGCAAGAGAGGGACAAACAGCTGCAGATCCAACTCCAACTGAGAGATGAATATATGGATTATGGATGCAGAGCTCAGAAGAAGTTATCAGAATTTGGGAAAAGGCCTATAGTAGAGAGATGAAGAGTGGAAGAGCATATGGGAAACAAGAGAAAGAGAAATGAGTGAAGAAATCAGGGCAAGAGAAGATGCCTTCATCTCCATATCGCCCAGTGAGGGATAGCTGAGCTAATAAAATCATGAAGGAGAGAGAAGATTCCATGGAGAAGAACTTGTCATGCTGCGATGCTTTCAAGTATCTCGCACAAGAAACATCAAAAGAAATAAGACTTATGATAGAGAAAGGACAAGGAAATGAGGGCAACTTAAACTATAGGAAAAAAAATATTGGACTGAAAGCTTAGATATGATCAACAACAACTTGATAAAAATGTACTCTGCCCAAGGTGAGTTTGAGGGAACCTTGAACTCTATTGGGCCGAGAAAAAATGATCTCATTAAGAAAATGGCCCTTTCTATGGAGTGGTCTACATTCAACAAAAGTGAAGAAGGCAAGAAGGCCCATGTGCCTACTTTAGTCCAGATTCGAGTTCTCTTCTCAAGAATCGGTTACAGTTTGAACTGAATCTACATTCCTCCCATAGGCATGATAGAAGAAGAAAATAGTTTGCCCTGTAGTTCTTCCCCTTTTCCCTCTTTGTAACCAGATGTCTTACACTTAAATGCTTCAATAAAAAATTCTTGGCAAAATTTGGTGTTTACTCTCATTTTTCATTTCTTGTGTGTTTATTGTCTATTTCCTTTCCTTTGTGTTCAATAATTAGAAATTGATGAGATTTAGTAAATAGCTTTGCTAAATAATGAAGAACCCGCTTTAGTGTAAATCAAGTAAATTGCCATGAATTGTTTGGCAGACTGGAATGATCATGAGATTGAAATGTCGCCACAGGTTAAGCTTCTTTCAATTAAATGGTCTAATGTAAATAAGGTTTGCACTTGTAAAATAGCATAGCAACATATTTAGGTACCAAACAAGATTTTGATAAGGCATGAATCGCAGGGATACAATAAACGAAAAAGAAAGTTTTGAAGTATCGAAGAATGTAAGTTGGAACTTCAAGAATAAGGGAAGATTGCAACCAATTGATGGGACAATATGACCCGTAATTATATTTTGTAAAACAATTAGTTATTATGAACCTGATAAACACTCCATTACGGTCAGCATCTCCGAATAGATTGTGCCAAAGATTAGGACATCTTCCGGGGATCAATCGAGTTAACATCCAAATGTCCTAACTCGTTAGATTATTGGGTCAAGGTGAAATCCTAAGCAATTCCACTAATGCGAAGGAGCAAAGCATTTTGAAGATTGAACATTTCAAAGCCTACCTTATTAATATGCATATTACACCTTGTCCCATTTGAGCTAATAGCCTATCTCATCATTAACCAGCAAATGAAAAGCCTAGATCCTCCCTTGAACATAATCCTACAATAAAGAACCTTATTTGCCTAGATTACATGACAAATACATCAATGATTGAAAAGGAAAAGTTTGAGGGAATATTATTTCAAAGTATAACGAAGGATAAGAAGGGTTGAGACAGAAAAATCAATTGAGATGAGAAAAGATGAAAAGAATGAAGAAAAGAAGCTGTGAAAAGAAAAGTGTCAAGGTGGAATAAGTTTGGTCTTGTAGCCTTCCTCCCTGGAACAATTAAGTCCTTAGGGGTGTTCAACATCTAGTACCCTAATTTCAATTGGTATGGGAGTTATTAACTCAAAGTTCGTTAAGGGTGGTAGAAAATTTAAAAGGGCAAAACATTGCACTATTCCAAAAACCTTGATAGAAGATGAAAAGTAAAAAGCTTCTAAGATAAGGAAGAGAGTTTATAGTGTGAATGTGGTCAAGAAAAACACAACAAGAGAGAGTATGCAGAAAGATGCACCAAAACAAATGGGGAAGTTAGAGAGTTGACATGAATGGAAAAATTCAATAATGCATATGAATATGTGTATGTCAAAGTATAATGAAACTGGGTGAATTGAGCTCCAAATTGTCTTATTACCTACCCAATTACCTCAGCCTCACATTATAAGCCTAAAATACCTAATTGATTCGGAAGGTGCTATATGCTTACATTAGTGGAGATTAATATGAAAAACAAGCATATGGGACTTTAAAGAATAAAGGAGAAGCATGCTATTTGAGTAATATCCCAGAAGATTAACTCCAATCACAAGAAAAGTAAGAGAAGCACTCATCACACACTCACAAATCAGGGTGAAATAATTGAATTGTATACACAATGGAAATTAATTGGCTTTTTAGTAAACTTAATCGAAAATCTTCGTGATTCTAGATTGAAAACATATTTAGAAATAATTTTACTAATTTATGTTTCCTGCCAAATTGTGGATTCTACCAAAAATATGTCCTTAAAAATTGAGAGCTAAATTGTTTAAGGACAAACAAAATTTTCTTTTCTTTGCTTGGGGGTAAGCAGAACTTTAAGTTTGGGAGAATTTGATGAGTCATAAACTCATATTTTTATCCATTTTTGTAGCATAATTTTAGAAGTTTATAATCCATGTTAATGCTGAATTATGGAATGTTCACCAACTTTTTGTTTTGCAAGTTTTTAATAAAAAAGAGAGACATTCCTGCAAGAAAAGCAGAAAAATTAGCTAGGGTAGAATAATCTATCTCGAAATAGTTTCAGAATGTCGCGATAGAATCCCAAATGACCAGCAAGAGTTATATTGCAACAAGAATCAAGCTGAACTCAATCAAGAAATGAAGACTATCGTGACATAATTTTTGATAGACTGACTGATTTTTGTCGCGACAATGGATTTTTATGTCGTGACAAAGCTGGAGAAGTTCATAAAGAAGAATGTCGCGATGATTCCTAATTCAAGGTCGCGATTACTGATCAAGCATATGGAATGAAACTCATACGCGACACGTCACAACTTCTTGTCAGCGACATAAAGAATCAAGCATAGCAAAAGCCTCATAGTAACAAAGAAACCACGCCGCGACACAAAAAAATCCACAAATACCTTTGAAAGGCAAGAAGACTCTATCGCAACAGAGAAATTTTATGTCATAATAGAAAATAGAAAAACAATGAGATGAATGAAGACAAAGAGCCTGCGATAGAATTTTCCATGTTGCGACAGACATTTCAGCTTATGACAAGACTAAGGTAGATTATATGTCGCGACATAACATTCAGAGTCAACACTCAAAGATAAGAAGACTCTGTCGCGACAAAGAATTTTTAAGTCGTGACAAACACAACATACATCGGCTGAACTCGCGTATTAAAGACGACTACCGCCACGATGTAAGCTTCGAGAAGAAAGACAAAAACTTATGTTATGCACAAAGAAAACAAGGTAGAAATCTTTGTCGCGACAAAAGAAGATTATGTTGCAACAATAAAAATTGCTAAGTAAGAGATTTTTGTCATGATAGAAAAATTTATACGCAATGTGAATGGAAGATATATGACCAACTAAGATAGATATAAACATGACAAAGACTAATGTTAAAACATAAGTTCATCCAACGACCAAGATCAAAGACGATTAGGTCACGACAAAGAAAAAGTCTAAGACGAAAACATACCAAGGCAACTGTGAGAAACTCTATCGCAACATAAAAATTGTATGTCGCGAACACAAAGCAACGCAGCAGAAAGAAACTTAGTCATGACATAGAATTTGCTGTCGCGACATACTATTCAAGTATTCAAGCTGCAAGGTATCCAAGAATTGTTTCGACACAAGGTCGCAACATAAACCAAACAACCTCAACAGAACTATGTCGCGACATTACTAACTTATGTCACGACAGAATTTGAGAAGAGAGCATAAAAATATGTTGCAATAGAAACTGCATGCCACGATAAGATGCTGGGCGAGATAGATGAAAACTTTGTTGCAACATAACTTCCTATGTCGTGACAAAGTTACTAATTTAGCCAGAATTTTTGGGGATCCACAATTAGTGCCTAGAAGTGCGGCCCATCATTTGAAAATTTATAAATAGATGCACCTAGGGCACTGTGCACAGCTTCTGCCAAACCAAGAACTTCTGGGTAGCTGGAGACTCTTGTATATTATTTTTTTTTTTCTTTTGTTAAGTTTTTAGAGTAGCATTATAGCTAGTTCTTTTTGGGATTGAACAACAATCTGGTGTAAAGTTTCGAGCTAGGTTTGTTGTAAAATTTTGTTTTTTCATTACTATCTAATTAAATGAATTTGAAAATTTTATAGAGTTCATTTATTTTAGTTCGTTTGCAATTTCAGTGATTTTACTTGATTAGTTAGTCACTGTTATTTGTGATCCAGCTTTGAAAAACTAAGCTCTATCTGCGAATGGATCAATGTTGATTATTATTTTATGCTCAACTTGAAAGAAGGTCATAGTTCGAATGTTTGGATTTATTTAATTGGTAATGTTCTTGAAGCTACTTGTTCAAAATATCAATAGCTTGTACCTAGAAAATGACTGTATCTTGCTTTGATTTCCAAGAAGCCCTCTGAGTAACACAGAGATAGAGATTCCTAAGAGTGTAGAGCAATTACTTGGGGGTATGTTAAACTAATATTATGGAATAACTGAACTCTGAAAAATCACTTAGATAGATCACTGAATTACTCATAGTGTGAGGATAGTTGGATGATGAATCAACTTAATTGATCAGAGGTTTCTCCTCAATATGATGAAAGATCTTGATCCTGTGTTAGCAAAGATCTAATCAAGGAAATAGAGAATCTCATCAAATTAGACTAGATGAGTTACCAATCAGGATTGGAGAAGGCTTGCAATATCCCCGTCTATAGGGCGTGCTAAGTCTTCACCCTAAGAAACGGTATGAAGTAACAAAATGAAAACACCTGCATTTTCGAAAGAGGTTTTATATTCTACAAGTAACTGATTAGACCCACATGTCACGAGGAATATGGATCTTTAATTAGTAAATGCATGGTTTACATGGGAGAAATCCAAACTATGCCTTGTCTTTTGACAAGTTCGAATTTCAAACTAATGAAAATATGTTATGAAATGATCTGAAATTCATAATTGCACAACGATCTATTTCGGTGTTGCTTTATCAGGTGAACTCCTCATAAAATTTTATTTGAATTATTTTAAATCTATGATTATAGAGAGTTTTGTCTAGGTTTTGCTTTGCTTAAGTTTAGAAACAAATCATTTTTTAACTTTGGAATTCAAATAGCAAAGATCTTAAGTAGATGGGGTACTTGATCTTTAGATTTATCATCAATCATCGTGGGAATGATATCTGAATTTAAATCCATTTTATTACTTGTATGACCTTTTTACTTATAGTGATTTAGACCAAAACAATTTTAATGGATCCTTCTTTCAAAAAGGGGCTAAACAGATATTTTTATCAAAATTTAGTCAAACAAGTTTTATTGCATGCCAACTAGGGAGTGAAAAGTCTTTGGATGGAATTGCTAATTACTTCATAAGATTTGGTCTATGTTTAAAAATCAATCAATCACCATGTCAGGGCCACATAATCATCTGAAACGGGCTAATTCAGTAAACTTAGACACGTATTCAAGCACTATCATCGTCCCTTGTTTTAGTTCTAGAAACTCCCGAGCTTATGCATGTCGAGCAAATGATGGGAAAAACTTGCCCATTAAAAGCTCACGAAACTCCTCCCATGTCATTGGCTCCAGTGCGTTTCACCTCCAGGGCTTTGACTAATCCCACCACATAGGATTACATTTTCCTAGTTGGAATGGCTAGCTTTATCTTAGTGGCATCGGAGAATTTGATCTCCATAGCCATGTCTTTCAGACTTGGTGGAACCAGTGCTCGACTACCCAAGGTCCCCTCCTCTCTAAGGTTGGAAGTTGTGCCTTGAACCTCTGGAGGTTACTTGACCCTCCCTGGCCCCTAGTTGCGCTAGCCTATGCAATGGTAGCAGCTACAACACTGTGTGTAGCGATCGAGTCGCTCGACCCGTAGATCAAGATCGGTAAAGTGTCGGATTACGCCGTATCTGATCTCTTACCTAGGTTTGGTCAAATACCGCGAGGTCAGCAAATGCGATTCGTATAAATATAAACGCTTCCAGATTCACTTTAACCTTACCTCTCGTGCTCAAGTCGGGTCTCTATTCTGTCGGCGGCTCAATAGACCACTCAATATCTTAAACTATCCTGTTCGTTCTTTTTCCGAACCCCCAAGGTTATGATTTCTAACCCTAGTGTTCTGTTTTTTTTTCATATATAGTTCACCATGTATGTAATTCCGCACAACACATAACACATAAGCATGTAGCAAATTAGGGCACAAAACATGAAATGCACAATAAGTGCAATAGTCTAAACCCATGCCCATCAAGCCTTAGGTTATTGTATACCTAAGCTCGTCTGGTTGTGACACCCCCAGAAGCCGGGGTCAGTTGACCGGCCAGATCAACTGGGAAAACTTCGTGGATGTCGGGTAGCTTAGATGCACCACTACAACGATCCCATTCTACTAGGAACCTATAGAGTTAACAAGCTTGGATGGGCATAGTTCAATTATCCATATTCATTTGAAACATCTGAAACCATGGGTAAAAGCATTATATATAAAGGTTTAATTACCAGTTATAGTGCATAATTAAATTACAATCAGAGCTGATTTGTTGAAAACATTTTACAAATAGGTTATTAAAAGCCACATCGACTTTCTTCACAATTGGGGCCTCGGATGAGCTCCGTTCACCGGTGTTTGTTCTGCACCTAAAATATTTTCCCTTATAGGGTGAGCCACACCTAGTAGAAGAACATCCTACGAAATTTACTCCCCACCTAAGTGCATGCCGTAGTCATTTCACGTAAACTCACATTCACATTCCAAGTAAAACATGCAATTTCTACTATGGAATCCTACATGCCATGCCATGAAATAAGATGAGACTCAATCATGTACCATGCCCTGAGTCCTTACTGACTCCCATAATGTGAATGCCAATGTGTGATAAACCTTCAATGATGAATCGCATCCAATGAACACTTTGAAATAAAAGTCATTTGTTAATAAACCAAAACTTTTATGGATGTCATCATTTTAAATGATTTTTTTTATAACCAAACTCGTGTGTTTCATGGGTAGCAGATTTCCGTGCGCCTTCCTATACTTTTTGGACTTTCACTTTTGGAGTGTATGAACCAGTCCGAGCCTTTCACTAGAGGGGATGTCTAACCCTTCTTGCTATTACCTACCACACATTTTTCCATGTTATGCAACCGTGCAACTCTGTTGGACATCGTCCAACGATACCGAGCCTACCCATCAATCACCAAGTATGGTGATTGATCATAATCATGCACTCACACCCATTCAATGCGATGTCCCCGTGCATATGCAATGTAATGCACCATTGCATGTTATATCATGCCACATATATCATGAATGCTACATGGACAATTCAAACCACACAATTCACCATGTATTATAGACAATTATATCAAACACATATAATTTCAAAATAAAACCCATCTCAATGTCAATATATATTAACACTCATATATAAACATTCAATTACCCCCAAGCATGTCATTCAAACTCAAGCAATGATAATCTTGATCCACAAGACCAACTGTGGCATGGATATGCCCACAAAACAGTCTACACAATGGCCTAAAGGCAAGCCATAAATAGGTTGGAGCTAGGCCATGCCACCAGCCACACAATTATGCCACCAATAGGACATAAAATGGTCCTAGATTCAGTCCAAAGACTGTCCACAACCAGGCCATAGTTAGGCCACAAAACCAGCCATACACAGGCTAGAAATAAATCCTTATCCAGGCCGCTCAATTCAGAAATCAGTCCCCAAACAGTACCAAATTTGGCCTTAAATAGATAAACAACCTAAGCTGTGGCATTCCCGAGAAATGGACCATAACTTGAGATGTAGAGGTCTAATTTCGGTGATTTAAAGGCCTAATATCAAGTTTATAGATGAAGCTACAACTTCTATGAAGAACATGAGTCCAAATTCCCTATGTTTCCGAATCGAAAACAAGTCCCAAGGTCTTGAGACAAACGAATAAACAATCTAAGTTGTGGTAGTCCCGGGAGATGGACCATAACTTGAGTTGTAGAGGTCTAATTTAGGTGATTCAAAAGCCTAACATCAAGTTCATAGATACAACTACAACTTATATGAAGAACATAAGCCCAAATTTCCTCTGTTTCCCAACCAAAACCAGCCCTAAACTGGGCATGAGCTAGGGTCACAGGTAAATTCTTTATAAAATCCCAAATGGGAATGATCCCTTAGGGCATAAAACATGGCCAAAGAGCAATTAGGGTGGAAATAATCCAAAGTAGGAAGAGTCCCTACCTTGGAGCAGTCTCTGCCTAGTAGACTGATTCTTAATCTTGGTTGGATCGAATCCGATCGCCGAACACTGTAGATCAAAGGAAGAAGCCTTCGATCTTCCTTCCTCTCCTCATTCTCTCCCTTTCTCCTTTCTTCTCTTCTTCTCTTTGTTTTTCTCCACCCATTCCCTCCCCACTCTCACTTTCATCCCTTGTACCAAAGCACTAAGAAGATCTTCTTTCTTATTTCCTCTTGTGGCTTATATGGCTCTCATCATGTCATGTGTCACCCACTCACTTATCTCTAATATCCATGAGCATTTAAGCCCCTCATCATTATGCTGGCATCCATGGCATGTCACCCAACCTGCTAGTCTAAACTAAAAAAAAAAAAATATGCCTTTGGGAATTTGACGAATTTCACTTGTATAACTGTGTTTCAATTGTGAGACTTAACCTTATGTGGTCTCATGGTCATCCTGGTTTGATTACCTGTAAGCATTATTCTTTAAAAGAATACCAACCTTAACCACACCCATACGCATACTCATCATATGCGTGTACATCCATTTTCTACTGTGCACTAATAAAACATACCTTCATCCTTAAACAAGAAAGATGAAGGGTACAATATGTGTTCTCATGGCCCTATATCGCTTTCCTTCAATTTTCTATATTAATATGTTTTACCTGGCACAACCCCAGGAAGTGCTTTGTTTTTCATCTGAGAGTTTGATTTTACCTCGGTTTTACATTCTTCCCCCTTTAAAAGAATTTTATCCCGAAATTCACACCCATATACGCATACTATCATATGCATGTGAACAACCATTTTCATATCAAAGGACTTATAAAACATAGCTTCATCCTTAAACAAGAAAGGATAGTTGGTACAAATAGTGTCTTCGCGCTCCCATGTTTCCTCTTACCTCTCAAGAACTAGGTTTCTACCAGACGTAACCCTATGGTACGGTTCAAGCTGGTCATCTAAGAGTTTGATTTAGCCCGTTTTACATTCTTCTCCTTAAAAGAATTCTCAAACCCGAAATTCACACCCATATACACATACTATCATATGCATGTGTATAACCATTTTCATATCAAAGGACTAGTAAAACATACCTTCATCCTTAAACAAGAAAGGATAGTTGGTACAAATAGTGTCTTCGCGCTCCCATGTTACCTCTTCCACTCCTCGGTGCTAACAAGGTTTTATGAGACGAACCCTATGGTGAGGTTCGTTTTGTCATCTGAGAGTTTAATTTTACCCTGGTTTTACATTCTTCCCCCCTTAAAAGAATTTCATCCCGAAATTCACACCCATATACGCATACTATCATATGAATTTGCACAACCATTTTCATGTCAAAGGACTAATAAAACATACCTTCATCCTTAAACAAGAAAGGATAGTTGGTACATATATCAACATTCAATTACCCCCATGCATGTCATTCAAACTCAAGCAATGACAACCTTGATCCACAAGAGCAATTATGACATGGATAAGCCCACAAAATAGTCTACACAATGGCCTCAAGGCAAGCCATAAATAAGCTGGAACTAGGCCACGCCACCAGCCATAACCAACCACATAATTATGCCACCAATAAGACATCAAACAATCCTAGATTCAGTCCAAAGACTATCCACAACCAAGCCATAGTTAGGCCACAAAACTAGCCATACATAGGCTACAAACAAAGCCATATCCAGGCCGCAGGATAGTTCCGAACTCAGTTCAAAAATCAGTCCCCAAACAGTCCCAAATCTGGCCTTAAACAGATAAATAGCCTAAGCTATGGCAATCCCAGGAAATTGACCATAACCTGTGCTGTAGAGGTCCGATTTTGGTGATTCAAAAGCCTAACATTAATTTTACAGATGAAGCTAAAACTTCTATGAAGAACATGAGTCCAAATTCCCTCCGCTTCCTAGTCAAAAACCAGTCCCAAGATCTAGATGCAAACAAATAAACAGCCTAAGTTGTGGCAGTCCCGGGAAATGGACCATAACTTGAGCTGTAGAGGTCCAATTTAGGTGATTCAAAAGCCTAACATCAAGTTCATAGATGCAGCTACAACTTATATGAAGAACACAAGCCTAAATTCCCTCTGTTTCCCAATCGAAAACTAGTCTCAATCTGAAGGCAAAGTGTAGGGTCAACACAGGGCAGCCCTATTAAAAATCTGGCCCACCAAACAACCCCTTAGGGCAGAAAACACGACCAAAGAGCCCTTAGGGTGGAAATTAGCCAAATTAGGAAGATTCCTTACCACTTGGAGTGTAGCCGTCATCGAGTAAATGGACTTTAACTCTCGGCTCAACGAACTCCGAACGTCGAAACCCTGGTAGATCAGAGGAAGAAGCCTTCGGATCTTTCTTCCTCTCCTCCTTCTCTCTCCCTTTCTTCTCCTTCTCTTTCTCTCTTTCTTTTCTTTCTTCTCTTTGTTTTATCCACCAATTCTCTCCCGCACTCTCACTTATCCTCTCTTTGTACCAAAGACCAAGAAGATATTTCTTCTTTCTTTCCTCTTTGTGTCTTGACACATGGCTCTCATCATGCCATGTGTCACCCACTCACTTGTCTCTATCCATGACACTTGGCCCTCATCATGCCATGTGTCATAATGCTATGTGCCACATGGCATTTGTCATCATGCCATGTGTCACCCGACCCCCGTTTCTTCAAAAAACGAAAAAAAATCCGCCTCTTCAGAATTTGATGAATTTCGCCTAGGCAACTAGGTTTCACGAGACAAACCTTAAAATGGGGTCCGTTTCGTCATCTGAGAGTTAGATTTTACCTAGGTTTTACAATTGAAGTGGTTCTTTGAAAAAAAAAACTTAAATTTTAATAATAAAAAGGTTCAATTTAATTAATAAAAAAATATATCTTAGGGTTTTTCTTTGTTAAAGTTTCACTCCTCATGTAACTTATGTAGGTTTATTGTTTTCCAAACAACTTTTAGGTTTTCCTCTTATTAGATCTAGATCAATATCAAGTTCTAGGTATATGGTATGCTACTTTAATTATCGACTATCGCGCTGGACTGTCACTTAGGGCTATTAGGATCGTGGTATATTAGATTACTGTTCATTAACGATGGGTGAAGGATAATTCTGCAACTACTCGATGTACCTACTGAGATTAACTAATTCAAAGACACTAAATTACCTAAATAAGAAATTCAAAATTCAAAATTCGATAGAAAAATATCATACCTTTGTAAACCAGTCCATGGTTACCTGTGTCAACTTAGTGAGGTTGTCCATCCACTTGATAATGCCCCAAAACACCACCAACATCTGCATTGTCATGTTTTCAGTCATCTATACCACATAGCATGCTCACCTGAGTACAGAGATACTCCGGCTTCTGTACATTTTAGCTAAACGACGACATTTGGGAGGATGTGAGCCTCAAGATAGACTGAGGAGTTTCCAGCCTTAGCGTCGCGACGCTGAGTACCAAACATTCGGCGCCCAACGTCGCGACGTCCCAACATCACGACGTTCCAGCATCACAACATTGTGACGTCGCAACGTTGCTGGGACTTTATCAACGAGAATTTCAAATAAGAGGGGGAAGAAAAGAAAAAATAAGGGAGACGAGACGGAGAAGAGGAAACAAAGGCGTGATTCGAGAGATCGTGTGATTCTTGTAGTTGTATTTTCTTTCTTGAACACCTAATGATTAAAAACTCAATGATTGTAATGAACAACTTGATGTGTTGTACCCTTGCTACATTCATATGGATTAGTTATTAATTTAGTTTCATTCTGAATAGTCATGGATCTGATGTCGACTTGCTCTATTTCCTGTTATTTATTTACATGGTGGTGTTTGGCCAACATTAGCATGCTCTTGCCGGGAATCTGAGATCGAGAGATAAAGATTCTCGGAGATTCGAGTAGAGTGACACTTGGTAAATTAGAGAGTAGAGATGTATCGGTTCCAAGTGTGGCGATTAGGGTTTAATCATTCAAGCATATTGGAGTTTAGGGTTGATGTAGAGATGCAATAAAGCCTACTAGCGAGATAGGCGAATATACCTCGAGAAAGTATATCTCATAGCTATGATCAACCTGCTAGCGTGAATCCATTAATGTATTGAACGATCAATTCTCTCTAGATTATAATCCATTGAGTGTGGAAAGGGGAGGCAAAACCCTAGTCCTCATTAATTGAGTTAACAATTAGTTTAGGATCGGCTTTTCGTTATATTAGTCATAATTCACTCGAGTTTGAGATCCGGATAATATTCTAGAGCCAATTCCGGTATTCAACACACTTCTCCTTGTGGGAACGACATGACAATGTTACACTACATTAAACTCGTCGTGTATACTTGCGCGTGCGAACTACGTTTACATTAATTGCACCTCTATCACGGGCAGTCAAGTTTTTGGAGCCGTTGCCGAGGAGAAGTTTTGTGTTGATATTGACAATAGCGCAGTTAGATATTACTTTGGATTTTTTTTCTTTATTTACTTGGTTATTCTGTTACACAAGTTCTTGTAACTTGGTCTCTGTTGTTTTTGTGTATGATTGTAGTAAAGGTTGACATGTGTGCATGCGAATACGGGGTTAAGGTGAACTACTCATGTTTGATCCCGGGCCAGAGAGGACTTTAAACCTATTACGCAAAGAGCGCCAGATAAATCTAGCAATCATGTAGAACCAGGAAGAGCAAAGTCAGGGCTAAGAGAGGAATGAGCCGAATGGGGGATAGAATGGGAATAATGGTAGGAATTATGCTCCCAAGCCGTTTATACAACCAGATGATCCTTTTATGCTGCTAGAAAAGTTTGCTTCCGCGCCCTCTGGTTGTTAAATGCTATCCCCGAAAACCACCCATACAAGCGAACAACTAGGTGAAAGCGGTAGCCACATAGCGGATGCAGCGTGAGAATGGAACAAGCTTCATTGAAGTATGCAACATGGTAAAGTATATTGGAGTAACGGAAGAAGCTTGGGTGAGATTGTTTCCCTCTCCTTTGAATTTGATGGGGCTAAACATTGGTTCACGAGCGACCACCAAATTCCGCCCTCATGGAATGATTTTGGTATAGAAATTCCTAACCCAAGTTTTCCAGCCCTCGAAGATTGCCTGGCCCGGGTGCGGGTGCTGCACCCAGGCAGTTGGGGGGAGAGAACTTAGCTAAAGCCTGAGAGATATTTCATGAACTGTTAAGGAGGTGTCCACATCACAGGTTGACTAGATGGATGAAAGTCCATACTTTTTACAACGGTCTGAGTGATTCTACCAGAACAATTATAGATGCCTCAGTAGGGGGCGCTCTGATGAAGAAGACTACAGACCAAGCATATGGAATCCTAAAGGATATGGCTACTAATAGTAACCAGTGGCCCAGGGACAGGCTGATACCGAGGAAGGCAGTGGGACGTGCAGACACAAAGGTCTTAAGAAATTTGGTAAATCATGTTGCACAACTCACCAAAAACTCTGAGCGTGGAGTGCGTAAATGCTATTCGAGGACTTGACCCTTGGGAGATATGTGAATCATGTGGAGGATAGCATAGTACTCACGGGTACCATTCGGGTGAATGGCCGAGTAGAGCGAGGTGTAGTATGTGTCGGGTTTAATTAGCGCCCAACAACGGGGTTGATATAGGGGGTAACACCTATCGAGTGGGAACCATAACCAGGGCCAAGGTCGGTGTAATAACCATAATAATTTGAATTATGGATGGAGGAATAATTAGAGTAGCATGCCACCACCCCAAGTGAGTGAACCGCCATCAGAAAAAAAAAAATTGGACTTAGAGAAATACTTGGCTCGGATCATCAACCCCGAACAACCTTTATGAATGAAACAAAGACAAATCGTAGAGATCGATTGACCCCAGTTGAATAACAGGGCCAGTAAAAGTTGAGAAACTTGGAGTGCGAATGGCACTTTGTTGGTGAGGAGGCGGTAAAGGTTCATTGTAAGCAATTTCGAGGTGAACTTCGAGGAATAGAGGGGAAGAATCTTGCAAAAGCAATAACTGCGAGAAGTGGAAGGAAATGCCATTTGCCTGGGTTTCCACGATGATAGTAAAAAGAGCAAGCAGGTTAGACCCGGGTCGAAGGAAACATGGGGTAGATCTGAGAACGAAAGAGATGAGGGATCAGCCCGACTATGTAATTCAATGGGAAGCCATAGAGGTAGTGAAAGGGGATAAGCAGCGACAAGTAATTAACCCAGCTCTAATCTACCAAGAGGAATGAAGAAGGGTAAGTTGCAGGAAGACTGATTCACTTAAGGTTTCTCATTATCTTATTTGCATGCTCGATATACCCTTTATGGATGCACTTTCGAGAACATACTTAAGATTACATGAGTTCATGAAAATCTTGGCAAATAAGAAGTTGGGTGAGTATGAGACTATCGCTCTAATTAAGGAATGTAGCGCAATCCTTCAAAAGAAGCTCCCACATAAACTTCAAGATCCGGGCAGTTTTGTTATACCATTCTCTATAGGAAACTTGGTATCAGGCAAAGCTCTCTGTGACTTGGGAGCAAGCATCAACTTGATACCACTCTCAATGTTTAAGATGTTCAAGTTGAGAGAAGTAAAACCGACGAAAATCATGCTGCAATTGGCTAACAGGACCTACAAACACCCATTGGGTGTAATTGAAAATGTCTTGCTGAAAGTGGATAAGTTCATCTTCCCAATAGACTTTGTCATCTTAGACATGGAAGAAGATTATACGGTCCTTATCATACTTGGTTTACCTTTCTTAGCTAAAGGAGCCAAGTGCGTTCAAGGAGAATTGAACCTAAACTGAGAGTTAAAGGAGATGGGGTCCGTTCCACGTGTATTCAGTATCGAGCATCGAATGGCGAACCCGATGGCGGGTATCGAACTTCACCACAAGGAGATCAGGCAGGGCGACTTGGTAAACTGTAAGGATAAGCTTAGTACAACACAGAAAGAAACCAAGAGAGTTGAGGGTGAGGAAGACAAGATATTCCATTACTTCATGATACATTAGACATGGATTTATTAGAAATTTGATCCTTTATTGAAAACCACATTAAGATTCAGGGAAGTCAAGCTAACAACATTAAACAAAGCGCTACTTAGGAGGCAACCCAAGCATTTGGAAGTTTTTCATTAAATAGTGTAGTTTTGATTATTTTTTATCATTGCTTTCCATTTTATGTTTTTTTTTTTTTTTGAGATAGCAATTTTCTTAGAGACCGTAAACTTAACCTAACCGCATTATGTGTTGTTGTTTTACAGGCTCTGAGATCGAAGCGACGATAGAGAGATAGCTCGAGATATCTACTCCGGGGGTGGACAAGGATTGAAACCTTAATAGGGGAGTGCACCTTAACTTAGAAATGTCTTTATCAAAAATACTAATTCATACTCCCTGTAACGTCGCGATGTTGGATTGAAATGTCGCGATGTCCCAATGTCGCGACGTTGAGGAAAACTGGAAAAAAAAACTGCTCTCTGCAACGTTACGACGTTGCCCTGTTTTTATGAACATGAATGTTCACATTTTTAGATCCCACAAATTCAAAACCTTAACTCTCTCTTTGGTTTTTTGCAGATTCAACAGCTAAACCCTGTCCAACCTCGTCCCAACTGATTTTAGCATCCCTCAAAGTCTTAAGCACTCCTATAGAATCGAAAACCCTAAAGTTCCACCATTGTTCATATATTTTTTACGGTTATCGGATTTCGGGTGAGTTTAAGTGCAAATTCGATTTGTATTGGTGTTTTTTGGTTGGTTATGTTAGAGAAGGGACCCTGTGAGTGGTTAGTGGTTGCTTCGGTTTTAGCCAAGAACACTATCACACATAGTGCACACTAGGTGTTTGATTTTTTGCCTAAGCGAGATTTATGTGATTTTTTTGGGCATTTCGATAGAGTTTCATCACACTTGGTGTTTAGGGGCCAAGTTAGAGTTTTGTTAAAGCCTAGAATATGGAAGAGAAACCGAGCAATGGAAGATCCCTGCTGATGATTATGATCATGAGAAGTTCATCAATTCGAGTGCGGTCGAGAGAAATTGACCTCATCTCGAAGCAGATCCTTCATGAGGAGAGAGTTTACCACCCGACAATTTCTTTCACAAAACTATTGCAACTAAGGGATGGAGGTCTTTGCGACCCTGAGTAGTGCCCTGATGGTGGTATGAGAATTCTACTCCAATTTAGCCTCCCATGTACTGAAAAGGGTCAGGGTCCATGGGGTTTTGGTAGAATTTAGTGCGAAGTCTATCAATGATTATTATAACCTTGATTCGATTAACTGAGAGCCTCGATGGGCTCCACAGAGCCCCCGGCTATCTAAAGTTCTTAGGATGTTGACGGCGGAGTAGGAGGCCGAATGGAAGCCCAGACAATGAAGGGCATGCAGTGCACTTGAAGGCCAAACATTTGGCCTACATTCCCAAGGTATGGCATCACTTCATAACATCCCGAGTCTCATCAGGCGACCAATGTGTGAAGTGGCGGCCAAAAAGTGCCTTCGATTATTCCATCGTCGGAACATCCCATTTGATGTCGACTAGGTTATAAAGGGATGCGATCTCACATAACAAATATGCTAAGATGAATCTCGGGCACCCGTTTCTCATTTATGGTCTATGCAAGCAAGTCGGGGTGCCCCTAGAGGACAATGAGGCTTAGATACACTCGATCAAGGAAATAATGGTTAAGAAAGACAAATCGGGTGTACTAAGGCTAAAGAAAGTGTATGATTTCGACAATGAGCCCTCGGATGAGGAAGAGCTTAGGGCATACCAATCTAGGTTTAGGGTTCGACAAGTGCCAGGGGAGGCGGAAAGTCACATCCTGACCCATACCGCGTAATCACAGGAGGACCTGTCGGTCCTTCCACTACACTAGAGGACCAGTCCGGCGGCGACAGCGATTTGATGCATACTAGGATGAGACCCGAAGAACCTGGAAGCCTCCATCAGCTGGGACATGGACCTGTTGGGAAAACATGAACACCATCATGTGCAACCAAGTGGTAAATTCGAGCAACCGGTAGTTCATCTGACAACGACACCCGACTCCTCGCACTTTCACATGTCGTCGCTGCCGTAGTGATCTGAGTGATCACCAGGGGAGTTCCCTCTGCCCTCATCTGATCCGTTTTTGTTTGGGGGTGTGGGTGATCGATTTGCTTTTCTGATTTAGTTTTTTTTTTGTGTTTAAGTTATTTTAGTTTTTTTTTTATGCATTTAGGTTGTGTGTGTCTTTGTTTTTATGTGTTTGCATGATTTAGGTTGCTTTCTTAGTATTGTGTGTTTTAGGTTTTTTTTTTTTAGGTGTGTGTGAGTGGATGTCATGATCGCTAATGGGAGGTCATTTTGATTCAAAATTTTCCAATTTTTTTTTCAAAAATAACGATCAAAAAGTGAAAAGGGAACCTTAGGTTATGCCATGATTTGGAATGGTATGCTAGAAAGGTTAGGGTGACTTAGTTTAGTCACCACCTTTTCATTTCAAGAAGCCATTTCCCAAGTAGTTTATCGCACACACACACACTTGTGATCTCCAAAATATATCAAGGCTTGGACCCTTGCCTGAGGATTACACCAAGCACAGAATTTCTAACACACAGTGATGGGACACCTTGAAAAAGAAGTTGTCGGCCAGGCCCCAATTAAAATTGAATATATATATATATATATATAAAAGATGTGTGTGGATAGAATAAGTGGAGTGTCGATCGGAATCAGAGCACGGTCAAGAGGGCCTTTGAAACCTAATGCCACACAGACGGCGCGAAGAGCCCAGTCAAACTGCTGCTACATGGGATAGAGGATGGATCCTTCCCACTTTCTAGGGCCTTTAGGTTTGGTTGAGTGTTCGGGGTGAAGTTCAAGGGAACTAAATGCCCAGTGCCCTTAACCAAGTGGTGGGGAGTACCAATGGATCCCCACTCCAAGGACACTCAGTTGAAACCTATAGGCACTAGTTTTCTTTCATGCTTAGGTATTACATGAATAAAAAGGGTGCATTCTTATACTTCCGCGGTTAGAATCTTTCAAATGGGCGAGTAGACTTCAAGTTTGGGGGTAATGGACCCTAGGTATACGTTGGAGATCATGAAACAACTAGACATAGACTTTTGAGGAAAGGTCATTGAAAACTTGGGGGCTTGAGTTGCTTGGTCAATCTGACCTTGCTTAGCTAAGTTCCTTAGAAAGTTGTGAAAGGCCGAAAACGCTGTGTGTAAAATGTACGCCTATGTGCGCAAGTGCACGCGTCGCCCTAAGTAATATAGTGTACTCACAGTACGGATATCGATCCACAGGGACAGGTGTATTGACTACAAAGGTTCGCTTTTAGATAATATACGAAGAGATGATTTTAGGAAAAAAGTAGATATGTGAGAAATTCGACTAAGTTTTAGATTCTAATGGATTCTTGGTATTGAAGACTAGGGTTATGTCTCCCCACATCACGTTGATGGATTATTTCTTAAGAGATCTTATTATTCAATATATTTATCATTTGTCGATTGGTGGTGATCTTACTTCTGAGATATCCTCTCTCGAGGTATATCAGCCTATCTCGTGAATAGATTTGAGTATATCTCTATCTCGACTTGATATTAGAAATGCTTAAATGTTCTAACCCCGGATACCACGCCCCGGGGATCAGATATCTCTATTCTGGGATTCGGCCAGAAGCTCTCTACCAGATCACTGGATAACCTCATCTCGAATCTCGGATCTCGGTGTGATTATGCCAATGTTGGCCAGGACATCACCATATAATTAAATCATAGACGTGGGGAGGATGAAAGCGAATAGATAAATACTTGAGCCGATATAAGTCTTAATTTTTAATCCGTAAACACATGGCCAGGGTTCAACCAAACCCTAGATATGAATCTAGAACATACTGAATGATAGAATGAAATGTTTAGTATTAAAAACATCATTCTCAAATCCAAAAATGAGAAAGCGATCTGAATCCAGGGCACTTCTTGAGTGAAAAAGTGTCACTCTGCTCTGGAATTCGAATTGCCTGCGTTACGTCGCCTCCCGTCCCACGATTCCCGAGCCATTCGTACTTTAAATGATGAGATGCGGATATCGGTGACGTCAGCGACATTTTAGCGTGCGGCGTTGAGCGATCAGCGACGTTTTAGTGTTGATCTTTGCATTGTTGACCCGTGTCGTGGCGTTGGGACGGACGTCGCGGCGATGGGGGCGTGTCGTGACACTCTTCTTTGCTCCCCATTGCTTCCAAAGCGCTGCTTGGTATTTGCCCTTTTGCTCAGTATTTGCATCAAACCAAACACGAATCGAGTCTAGCATAAAACTATGAAGTATAAAATAAACTGAAAATGAAAAACCAGCGAGGTATAATATGAGTGTTTAGACACTCATCACACCCCTAAACTTAGTTCTTGTCACAGCAAGAATGACTCTAAACGAACACACACACTCAACATCTTGGAAACTAACACTAAGACGGTGTTACACATCTTTGAAAAATGGAGGATTAGTTTGGTGACTCACCGCACTCTTGTTTTGCTCGAAGTTCACGAGGATCTTCATCTGAGATGTTTGACTTTCGGAAAACTCAGTTGAACTAGGTGGAAGTGACTAGTGTCTCAAATTCCATGGTCTTCAACCTTTCCCAATGACCCTATGTGCCCCGACACCCCAAACTTAAGCTCGCCCTTACCTATTTGGAAAAACTAACTAGAAAAGGATAGGAGCATACCCATTTTATTAACAGCCATGCCTAAAAACTTCTGTATTGCCTAAAAAGAAATGGGAAAAAAGACCTAGTGCGAAGTTTTGGTTGAGTGACTACTGTAAGCGGGGATCCATTGGTGACTCCCCGCAGGTTGGTTAAGGGCACGGGCATTAAGTTCCTTGAGCTCACCCAGAACGCACCGACGAACTCAAGGCCCTAGGTTGTGGAAAAAATTCATCTTACGTCCCGTGCGAGCGATGGAAATTGATGACATTGATTGGCTTAGGGCATTAGGCTTTGAAAGGCCCTGGGGTATGCGAGATTAGATTTGGTGATCCGCTTATTCGACTCACGACTCTTTAGTTTTTCTTCTTTTTTTCATTTTATTTTATTTTTATTTGTATGCTTTTATTTTATTTTTCTTTTGGTGGGACTCGATGGCAATCCTCTTTTGATTGGGTGTCTTAAATCCTTAGATGGGTTAGAATCTCGAGGTTTGTCGGGCTTTGCGTGAGTTAGTCGACACCTATACATACGAGAAGGTTAGTAGTGTGTGAATGTAGTGGATCATCGAGAAATAGTTGACTGGGATTGGTTCTACTAAACCTTTCCACCTATTGACCTAATTGCAGAGCATCTGACGGTGTATGCTCCCGATCATCTATGTCAACGGCCAATTCGGTCAAAAAAAAAAATGATCCTCGACTTTCAACATGGCACACATACAACATGATTACTACATATACGAATGACCTAACACATGCAAACAAACTAACACATGACTTCAGCAAAATCAATGGAAAAAAATGCATGAAAACTACCTTGAGACATACGACTAATATCTTGAGCGAAACAAAAAAACACTACGAATACTAAAAAAAGCAAACTAAACAAAACACAGCAGATCTACCCGCTCCCCACCCCCGAACGCAATATCGGTGATAAACAAGAAGTAGAGAAAAGGGCTCCCGGTGATCAACTGCGGTGGCACGGTGGTAATTGGTAGGTGAAAATGAGGCTGGGCGATCTCACAGGGCTGCAAGGACTCTGTTCTTTGAAGAATGGCCAAGACTGATTGGCCGGGACGGTCTCGCATATCAGCACGGAGGAGACCTCCATATCTGTGAGACGGGACTTCGGTGCTTACGATTCGTCCCATAATGCATCAAGCTACGTAGTGAGAGCCGGGTCCTCGAGGATGGTCAGAGGAGCGGATAAGAGCCTCTGGCTGTAGGGTGATGGTAGGAAGTGATTGGGATATAGGGCGGCGTCTCCACGAGGATCGCCGGGAGCCATAACAACTGATGATCCTGCGGCTCATCCTCGTCAGAGACTACGTAATAGGAATCATAGACCCCCGGGTTGGGAAATGGCCTTTATAAATTGGACGGGCCTCGATTATCGTCAGGGCACCCAGGCTTGTTTTGCCTGAAGCCCAGTATGAAAGTTGCTGAGTTCATCTTTGCGTCCGGTTATGGAGGATGGCATCCTCGATAACACACCCATTCTTCAAGAATTTTATCTGTAAGATGGCATAGTGATTGGCGAACGCGCGGCGATCCTTCACACTGCGTTGAAACCGTGGGGATGAGGCGACATGATGAAGTGGTGCAAGACCGCCCAGGAATGAAGGCGAATGTAGCGCGAAGTGGGCGGCATGGCACTTTATTGATTTTCCACTCACCACGACCATTGAGTGACCCGTATAATCTCAGGTGTGGTGCTCGTGGAAGCCCGTCGAGCGACTCGAAGGACGTTCTGGCCCATATAACGATCATTTCGCGAAGTCGACGATACGCCACTTCACCACGACTTTCTTCCAAGACATGAGGCGAGATTAGCGCCGAGAACTCGCACCACACTCGCCATTCTTTGGATGAGGTGGTTGGCCTGAACACGCCATCCATGGCCATGATGCTCTTGGAAAAAAGTCATGGTGGTGAAACCCCTTCTCACTTGATGAGCATTCGGTTTTTCAAATGGTGCCAAGCCGTCCCGGTAGCTCGCATTCTGGCGAATGGCATCGTAGTGGGAATTGGTCCTTCTTGCGGACCGACCTTCAGTGGCTGTTGCACGCTTTTACCGAACATAATGACTGAAATGCGTGGTAGTGACGCAGTGGACCTGCGCGACTTGAACCCCGAAACCAAACAAGCACTGGTGTGCACTAGAAACAAGCGAAACTACTAAGTGTTAGCAAAACCTAACTATGACTAGGAATGAAAATAAACCCTAACAATACTGCACAGCGTGAACTTCAAAGATCACTAGACAATAGTGAATGTCGTGGTACCCTAGAAGGCGATACTAGAGCTAGGAGCCCAGAACTGCCGGTGTGGTGGGAATGCCACAATGACGGGACCCGGTGTGTGAGAGGCTACGCGAAGTGCGAGGCGGTCGGAGGGCAATGTAGGAGCCTCCGTACGTGGCGGGGGCTCATTAGGGTTGGTGAGACGGTGTGCCCAGAGGGCTAGGGTTTCGGGTAGTGGTGTGTGCGGTGAGGCAAATCATTATTCTTGGCGCCCAAAGCGGGGGCAGCGTCGCGGCGTGCGAAGCGAGAGCGTGGCGATTATAGGCTGAAACCCGATAAATGGCGTTTGGCCAGCAGCGTCGCGACGTTACCAGTGGTACTAAGCGGCGTCTGCGGCGTTGGATATCAACGTCATGACGTTCTGAACTCATAAAAATTCCGCGTGACGACATTGATTACTCCGTCGCGGCGTTCGAGTATAAAAAATGGCGTCGCGTTGGAAATCCACGTATGGCGTGGCGGCGTTACTGAAAATTGACGTCGCGGCGTTCTGAAGGGTAAAATAGGCGTCGCGCTGGCGATTTAAGCGTCGCGGCGGTGCGAAATAACGTCGCGTGACGCGTTACGAAGGTTCCAAAATTTTACGCTTCGCGTACGGTTCGCGAAACCTCCCCGCTAGCAAATGTGACTGCGGACTGTAATGCTCTGCCAGTTTCAGTCCTCCCAGTACTGCGCGTTTGGGTCTGAAAAATCATGACCGGAAGATAGCGATTCACGACCCGATACCGGCAAACTAATATGACTTAAAGCGATCACTAAAAACGAACGAAAAAAATTGTCCCCTTTCCGGAAAGAGAAAAGTGTAAGGAAACTTGGGTTGCCTCCTAAGAAGCGCTATGTTTAATGTCGTTAGCTCGCGACCACGAATCTCGATAATGCCGGGAATCGGAACTCAAATGATAAACTTCACTTAACTCTTGTTTGTAGAAAGAATGATTGCCCCATGCAGAAATTCGCTTCACCATATCTGACAATTGTTTAATTGGTATTTGTGTAAATGTTCCTTTCTCGGGATGTGTGTAACCGCTTGCCGTTGTGAAAGATTGCTAGTCTTTGTGAAAGGCAGGACGTAGGAAACTGATTTCCACGGAAAAAGCTGAAGTAGAATTCGAATAGAAGAACTTGTTGTCGGTGGCTGAACTCCTTTGCAGTGATGTTTGTGGCATTGCAGGGCTTTAGTCTTTTCCTTATAAATGTGGGCGTTCTCATACGCTTCGTTCTGGTGATACGTGTTCGCGAAAGTTGGAAGCGGTGTCGTTTCTCGTAGACGATGTATTATCATTGTTTGTCGGAGTGATAGGCTCGATGCTCACAATTCTCTTGAAGATGACACGGCTTTACCATACACAATTACGAGCGGTGACCTTTTGAAAAGGGTTTTTTAAATGTTATGCGGTAGCCCGAAGTGCATCGTCCATCTTTTTAGACCAATCGCTGCAGATACATTAGCGTCTTCTGGGATGTATGGATTTCTGGGTTTGATACCTGCAGCATCTAGTTGAGGCATGGTGATCTTGAAAGAGATGTGTGATGGCGTACCCCATAATTTTGCAAAACCTTATCAATTGCCTTATTGCGAAATGGGTGCCATTATCGTGATCGTCTTCGAGGGTTCCGAAAGCGTGAGAATATGTTCTTTGTGAAAGTGAGCCTGACCTTGGCATCATTAGTTGCACATAATAAAGTTAGCCTCACATACCACAGGACACAGTCCATGACAAGATGTATAAGTTGCTATATGATGCGAGGAAATGGTCCCGTAATCCCATCCCCCGTCAAGCGATTCTACCTCCCGAATGGGATGCATGGGTGGCTCGTCTTTTAAGTGTTCCCCATCAGTTGACATTTGTCTGAGTGGAAGCGAATTGATGAGCTATCTTAAATAAGGTATGACCCGATAAAGAAGCCCGGTGGAGTACCTTGGTGATGTTCTCGGCCTGAGGGTGCCCACCACGGTAGAGTGTGTGATGGTTTAATCTTTGTGCATTTCATCTTCGGGCACACATCCTTATCACTGATCGACACGATTAACCGCATAAAAAAATTAGCTCCCTCCCAATAGTAGTGTTTCAAGTGTGCGAAAAACTACCTTTTCGACGATGATTAAGTGGGAGGGGCTACTTTATGTGATAATTCCACACATGTCGCTTGAACCATGGGCTGCCCTCTTTCTCGATAGGCTTAGAGTTTCTCGTCGGGAAGTCGTCGTTCAACACGGAACATCATCTACGGCCCCTTCTAATCGTGAAAGATGTAGTGCGCACTGGAGTTTCGATTGCCTTTCTTGTCTTTAATTTCTACACATGTCAATTCTTGACAAAGGACCCATAGAGATTAATCGGGGTTTGCATCTTTCTTAGTCATCAGTACTTGTAGCGAATGATCAGTGCCTGACCTTGTTACCCAAACCAGTATATAAGCTGAACTTGTCGGCCAAACACAATGGCAAGCAGTTCTTTCTCTGTAGTGGCATGAATTTAGGCAGGCATCATTCAGGTTCTACTAGCATAATAGATTACGAAAGATTTCTCTACGTGCTCGCTTGGCTTGCTCCCGATGTGAAATTCATTTGGCGTCACACATGAGTTGAATGGGAAAGACCAATGCGGTGCTGACAATAGGAGAGTGAAACTAACATCAGCTTCAACGCGAGGAATGCATGCAGCATTGCGAATCGAGCTCAAATGGGATCCTTGAATTTAGGAGGTTAGGCAACAGTTTTGCAATCTGTGAAAAATCCTTGATGAGCACTTTATCGAATCTGAGCGTGGCCTAGAAAACTTGATCCTTTTGCGACAAGGGTGGAGCGACTTTCAATTGCTTGATCTTCGCCCTATCTACCTCTATCCTAAATCTTTGTGATATTATGAGGACAATACCCTCTTGTACCATAATCTTTTTCAATTGATACTAAGTTTGTCTCTTCATCTTACGATCTGATCTCGAGTTCTCTAGCGGTTATCCGAAATGAATTTCCCATTGCGCGGCATCGTCCATAAGATCTCGATTGTCTTTTCCACCGTATAGAGAATATTTGCCATCATACGTCGTTGAAAAGTACCTGGTGCGTGCCTGTTAAAGGGCATCAGAATGGAGTATTTTACCATGAGGTGCAGTGAATGTGTCTTATACGATCTTCGGGGCGCATGGCAATTGATTGTGGCAGGAATATCCATCAACAGTAGTATTCATAAACTGTCGATCGAGCATCTGATAAGCGTGATGGAAATGATCTTTTAATTGGCCTTGTTCGGTTTTAGATAATCAATACCGATCCTCCACCCGGTAGCGTTACAGACAATGGTAAGTATTGTTGGTCGATAGTGATTGTTCCTCCGGCCTATTGGCACTACTGACCCGGGGCTTACCCGTACCTTTATGCAAAATGGGGTAAATCACCCAGGTATCTAGCCATTTAGAACCTCTTTGGGACTACCTCCTTCATTGTCGGGATTTAACCTCCTATAACTTCCCACTTTGGTTCTATCATCTTCTAATAAAATCGATGCACATAGAATGAATCCCTTTTAGATCGACTAGAGACTGTCAGAGTGCATGTGTGTGATCTCGAAGGACCCTCAATAACTTCTCTTCCTACCAGATATGGTCAAAGATCTTTGAGATAATCTGGAGTGTTAGCGTGTGACCTACACTTGAGTATGCATATTATTTCAAATGGCTAGGTAAGAAGTTTTGTTCCATCTTGGCGGTTGCTGTCTGATGGGGCCGTGTTTGCTCCTTAGATCGGAGATTCAGTATTTAGTCTATTGTGTCGAAGAGTCCATCCATTCTTTCTTCCACTATAGCTCGGGTTCTCAAACTCATTCTCCTTGACCTTCTAGTCTCAAGCCCAGAATTAGGTGAGACCAACTGTTGAACTTATAGCCTCTAACATTTTAATCCATGAAGCAGTATCACCTTTACGTTGGGTGTCTTGCCTCGAACAGTTGAACTCATGTCTTCTTTACCACTCCCAATTTGATTCTCCTACGAACATCAATCATTGCTATGATTGCAAGAAAAAGGTCTACCCCAGATTATCGGTATTTCTTTATCTGCTCTATATCAACAATAAAATCTGCTTGGGAAGATAAATTTATGAGCCTTTACCTGGGGCATCTTCTATTATCCCTCTTGGATCTTCTAAGGGAGAATCTGTCTGGCCCGAAGTCATGTTATAGTACAGGCGGGCTTCTGATCAAGCTTGTTTGCGAAGAAAATGGATGGGCATGGTTGTCGGCACCCCAGATCACATAGGGCTCTCTCGAGATAGCATTTCGATGGTACGAGGATAGTGGGCTGTGGGTCTTGAGCTTTGCGGCTTCCTCAGTATGACCTTGCATTCCTCAGTTAAGTTCTTGTTTCATCAGTAATCTTCTCTTACCTTGGACAAAATGTCTTTCATAAATTTTACATAGCGGGCATCTTGCTTTCTGAGGCGTAGGCTGCGGAGTATTGATGTGCTTTTTGAACACCTCCGTGAATTTGTGAATTGCCCATCCGGTTATGCTTCTTGAGGCAGGGAGTAAGGAAGCGATATCGCCTTTGCCCCGATGGGGATTCTCGATGGCCATTCTCACGAAATTTGTTCTTTACATGCGCATCGTCTTTTGCGCTCTGGCTAAATGATATTCTCGATTCTATTGTTCTCATTTGAGGTTATAGCTGTATTTCCAATTCTTTCACTTCTCGGCATGGCGCTTTAACATGCTCATTCCACATCTCTTCTTTGGTTTCTCGGGTACTTTGTTAGAACTGAAGTTTGTCTTTAAATACATTAAAGTTTGCCATTTATTGTTTATTTACTCAAACTTCAGTTATGTTATAATGATTATTGACAGTTTGCTTCTTTGTTTGCGTATTTGCTTTAGTCTATTCATATGAATGAGTGGAGATTAACATAAATGCGAGCTTGATCTAAATCGACTTTTCTCGGTGGTTCACTGATTCGGTTAGATAACGTATTGATGCGATTATTCGCGCCCGTATCATGATTGTTCGATATTACGGTTCGATTATTACGCCACCCTTTGGCACATTGATGCGATTCGATAAGCTGTTCCCCCATGCGGTCCTAGCTGGCGTGATTGATTACGATTAAACTGGACCCGTCTTTGGGCTTGCTCTGTAAAGATTTCTTGGCCCGACATTAAAATGTTGTGCGGTCCCCAAAATTCACATAACTCCATTAGGTTGATGCGGACAGATTCGCGGTTCCTTCTTGTCATTGTGTTATTCATTTGTGCCACATGATTCACGGTGTTGAGGACCTCATTATCTGTGCCACCGCGTTCTTGGTGCTTCTTCTCTCTAGGCCAGCGATTAGTGTTGGTCGCGACATCTTCTAAAGATTTCTCGTAACAGACTCTGTGGTTTCTTATTCGGTGCTCCTCGGTAAAGCATGATCATTATTACAGTTGCATTCTCATGCCATTATAGAAGGTGTGGACTTGCATCCATCGGTCGTCGATTGGTGTGGGCACTTGTGATAATTAGTGAAATACGTCGTACTCTGCCCGGATTCTCCCCCTGCAGGCGTCGAAAGTATTGATCTCTTGCATAAGTTGTCGATTTTTCGAAGTGGGAAGGGCTTGGTCGAATTTTACTGTAAGTCGTTCCACGAGGGTAATGGAATCTGGTGGGCGACTTGTTGCGATGTTTTTAGCTCGATCACCTAGTGATAGTGGAAAAAGCCTTAACCTGAGTGCCTCCTCAGTAACTCCGTTGTACTTAATCGTATCGCGAGACTTCAGGAAGTTGGTGAATGCATGTTCGGGTTCTCATGGGGTAGTCCGTGAGCAGATGATACGAAACATACGTACCATGGTGACTTGATTAAAGTGTTGCTTGAATAGGTGATGGAAATACGATAGGCTATGCGAGACAACGATTGGTGGTAAAGCGAACTCATCTAGTAGCATGAAAGGATCATCGTTGCTATAAGCAGTGCGGTGCTTGGTGCCCGCTGAGCGTTCCAGCTGACTCTTTCTGTAGTTCGATGCGATTTCCAATGCGAAGATTTTGTTAGCCCGGTGTTTTCCATGATTATGTGGATTTCTATTCACGTTGCGTTCTCATTCTCGGCGCAATCGTGCGAAGTCTTTACGGCTCAGGATCGACTGGTGTTGATTGGCTTGTTCGGCGATGTCGTGCTGCGAAACTTCTGTTGCGATAACACGAACGACAAACGAATTACCCGGCTTTAAAAAAATAACGAAGTAAGAAAATTCGAATAATATCTAATTTAGCAATTCTCTCCTCAATCTAAACACATCCCCGGCAGTGGCGCCAAAAAACTTGACGAAGTAAGCGGTGTATAAAATGTGCGCTGTAGCATGAGTACGCAGCATTAAGCTAGTAATATAGTGTACTCCGATGCGGATATCGATCCGGGGGCGTTGTAATGCTGACTACGAGGTTCGGCTTTTTAGATAATGTCTGAAGAGATGATTTTTAGGAAAAAAAAAGTGAATATGTGAAAGTCGACTAAGTTTTAGATTCTAATGGATTCTTGGTATTTGAAGACTGAGGTTATGTCTCCCATCACGTTGATGGATTATTTCTTGGATCTTTATTATTAATATACCTCTTTACCCTAACAGCAGATTCAGTGAGGTGATCTTGCCACAGAGATATCTCTCTCAAGGGAGTATATGCTTTATCTAGTGGAAAAACAGATTTAGTATATCTCATCTCGACTCGATATTAGAAATGCTTAAATGTTCTAACCTAGGATGCCACCTTCGAGGATGGAATATCATTCTTGATTCAAGCAGAAAGCTTCTCTACCCCGAGATCACGGATAACCTAAATCTCTGATCTGGATCCCAGGTGTAGTGTACATGTGGCCGAGACATACTTTATATAATTAAATCATAGGCGTAGAGGAGATGAAAACAAATAGATAAATACTTGAACAATATAAGTACTAATTTTAATCCATCAACACATGACATGGTTCGACAAAACCACCCCAGATATGAATCTAGAACCTGCTTGAATGATAGAATGAAAATGTGTTTAAGTATTAAAAACTTATCGATCTAAATAAAAATGAGAAAGCGATTACAAATCAGGGCACTTCTTGAAGAGTGTATGTCCTCTGCTGCAGGAATTAGTGCCTCGTTCGTACTTCTCCCATCACGATTTGACCATTTATTGCTAAATGATGAGGTCTGCGAATGTCGGTGACGTGTGACGTTGGTGATCACGGCGTTTTGAATGTTGACTCTTTTTGCAATTCTTGACGGCGGCGTGGCGTTGGGGCGTCGCGACGATGGGCGTGCGCGGCGTGACAACCACTTTCTTCTTTGCTCCCGTTGCTTCCAAGCGCCAGCGGTACGCGCTTTTCTCGATGCTGCGTCAGGCGAACGCGAATCAGTCTAGCCACAAAAACTATGAAATTACTATAAAATAAACCTGAAAATGAAAAATCGACGCGAGTATAATATGAGTGTTTTAGACACTCATCAAGTTGCACAAACTTAAGGATCCCCTGATTTAGAAGATAAAGGCTTGAGTTGTAAGTTTGGTTCATTTTGACTCTCCTGTTTGGCATAATGTATATCACACTCATGTCGTAGGCATTTTGGTGTGTCAGTTTTCATGTGTGTTTTGTTGTGAGTCTGTTTCTTGCTTGGGAACAAGCAAGAAGCTAAGATTTAAGGGTGATGATGCTGGCACTCATCATATCCCTAATGACTTATCATATTTTGGACATTCATGCATTAATAAGTATGTTTTGTATATTTGATATAGGCTTCTTATCCATTTCGGGAAAAACGGCGACATTTGGAAGCAGTGTGGAGGCTTGAAGAAGTAGGTGGAGAATGACCTAGTGTGCATTGATGTGCAAGCATCGTGACGTGGGGCGTCTAAGCGTCGTGGCGTGAGGGCGTCTCAGCATTCGCGACGTTGAAGATTGAACATCTGGGTGCTTTAACGTGCGACCTTTGCTAGGACTTTATCAACAAAAATTTCAAATAAGAGGGGGAAGAAAGGGAAAAATGAGGGAGGAAGCAAAATGGGGGATGAGACGGAGAAGACGACACAAGCGTGATTGACGTGTGTGATTCGCTATGGTAACTATTTTCTTTCTAGGAGCACCTAATAAGTTAAAAACTGTGGTGTAATGAAACAACTTAATGTTCTAGTTTTATTTCTAGGGTTTTTCTGTTCCCTTTCTACATTCATATGGATTAATTATTAATTCAGTTTCATTCAATATGTTCATGGATCTGATGTCGACTTGCTCTATTTCCTGTGATTTATTTACATGGTGGTGCTTGGCCAACATTAGCATGCTCTTGCCGGGAATTTGAGATCGAGAGATAAAGATTCCCAGATATCCGAGTAGAGTGACACTTGGAAAATTAGAGAGTAGAGATCACTCGGTTCCAAGTGTGGCAATTAGGGTTTAACTATTTAAGCATTTTGGAGTTTAGGGTTCTGGCAGAATCAGGTAAATACTGAGAATCAAATGAGAGTAATACGCCGATCTACGCAACCAGCGTGAATCCATTAATGTATTGAACTATCAATTCTATCTAGATTATAATCCATTGGTGTGTAGCAAGGGAGATATGAAGGCCTAATTACCCATTAATTGAGTTAACAATTAGTTTAAGGATCAGCTTTTCGTTATATTGATCTGTTCACTGGGGTTTTGAGATCAGGATATTCTAGAGCTGATTTCGGTATTCAACACACTTCTCCTTGTGGGAACGACACTTGACAAGCCACTACACTACATAAACTCGATGCGTATACTTGCACGTACGGGCCTACATTTTTACATTAATTTGCACACTCTATCTGGAGCCCGTCAGCCTTTTCCCAAAGAAAAAATCTAATCCCGTATGGTGGTGCTGTCAATACACATCATGAAGGGAAGAGAAGAGAATAGAATAGAGACAAGAGAAAAGAGAATAGAAGAGAAGGAGATGGAAAAGAAAGAACTGAACTTTATTGAAAGCTTTAAAAAAATTAAAAAAAAAAATCGTAATTCTAAGCCTATGAACATTAAACTAAACTTAAGACATGAAAAACTAAAAATTCTCCGACTAAGGATCCATAATTCATTTTGATAAGCCCTACCCCTATATATAGGAGTAAAAATATATCTTAAGGGCTAAAAAGGTAAGTAAATAGGTTCCTAGTATGATTAAAATCCAAAAATAAAGCCAATTCTGAGTTAAAGTCCCAAAATTCCCTTTGTGGGAGTTTCTGGGCGATTTTGCATTGCCTCACTAGAAGGTACGAAAATTTCGCAATGCTCCCTAATTTTCACACTACTTCCCTGTTTTTGCATCTAGACTTCCTGAGGCCATATCTTTGTCATCCGGACTCCAATTTACGCAAAATTTAACCCAATGGAAAGCTATTGAAGTATAAAATATGGATATGGATATAAAGAACACTTTAGAGGTGGTGAAAAAGACTGAATCAACAAAGTGTACCTTTGGTGAATTTTGTGAACCTTTCTTATATATTCTATTCTTCTAAAGCCATGGCAATGTTGAAGTCAAATTAAAATTGAATAAGGGCTCGTCGGAAAGCTTAAGAAGTCTACTATCCATCCATTTAAAATAGTGGAATAGGAGGTTATTATACCAGGTCAGAAAAATAAAAATTGTTCCCAATGCCAATCTATGCAGATTTTGTTTATTTTTACTTTTTTAAACTGTTTTGCTCCAATTTATTTCGTTAGCTTCCAATTGTTGACTCCTTCCCTTGTTTGATCAAGTTTGACCACTTGGAACTTTGAAATAACCACCAATCTTCAAGCTCATACTAGAAACCTAGTATCTCCGTTCTTTCGACTATGATTATAAGAAATTTGTAAAAGTGCCTAAAAAGGTCTATATGCATACATGTACTCAGTAAAACCATTAGTAACAAGTTTTGGGACTAGAAACTTGCATAATCAGGTAAATGTGAGTTTTCAACACAAAAAGGGTTTTAAAATAGGGAATGTGACACAAATAAGGACTGAGCACAAATAAGGATAGGCAATCAAAACAAATTTGAAAACTAAACAAGACAGAAATAAATAAACATGTAAGCAAGAAAAAATTAAAGAACAAGATATGAGTTTGAGAATGGTGCTAGCAATTCATTACGAGAAAGCATTGAAATAGTTCTAAGTAGACATATTAACCTGAGTCGAGGATTCCAAGCATTTATGGCTCTCAAGGATAATTATCTTGTGTTCATGATCAGGCAATCTAAGCTGAGTCCTGATCGTCTTTCTAAGGACCTTGGTGGAAGTGATGTTTTAGATCTCATACATATACAAGGGTTCCAATTGGAACCCCCAACCAAACTCAACTCACTCTTTTGATAAACAATAAGTAAAACAAGTTGAGAAAGCACTTTTTTATTATCATTTTTTTCTCTTTTTTTTATGTAGGTGTGCAATACTAAAGATGTTCAAGTAGTAGCTTATGTAGCGGGGATTCATTGATGACTCCCCACTAGTTGGTTAAGGGCATCAGGCATTAAGTTCCCCTCAAACTTTACCCCGAGCTAACAACTCAAGCAACAAGGTACCTATACTGTGAGATTGATCCATCTTCTGTCCCATGTAGTGAGCAGTGAAGTTAGTGACTCCTAAGTAGTTGGCTTATGGTACTAGGCATTAAATTCGCATAGGACTAATTTTGATTGAACCAACTCACTTTTTTTTTCTCTTTTCTCTATGTTCCCCTTTTTTCTGATTTTTTTCTTTTTTCTTTTACTTTTTTTTTTTTTTTTGCATAGTTAGGGCTCATCAGCCCTCTTTTGAAGGTGTCCCAGAACTATTAAAGCAAATTACATCTCGAAAATATTAATGTGAAATGAAGAAGAATTTGGATCTAATATTTCTAAAGATCTGTGTGTTGTGTAAGTTTTCAGTTCTGATAGAAGTGATTTCTTGAAGGCACGTGGGAGTTGTTTCAAACTCCAGCCTCCATGACCCTTAGATGTTCTCAGCTTTGTATCAAAAATAAATGCAATGGTATCCCAACTTTGACTATAGATTTGAATCACAATACTAATGCAATCTCAAATTAATTCACTCGACAACAATTCTACTCATATTGACTCAAAACAAGAAAAATAAAAACAAATGCAACTAAAAAAATATTTAAAATTCAGTTTGGAAACATATATCTAAGCATAAAGATAAGAGTTAGGATGAGTTACCTCAATCAAGAAGAGATGCTCTAAATTCTTATTTACTTCTAAGCACAAATTCAGCAAATTTGAGGTACCATGGGGTGGCCAATCGCCATGAGCCATGTGCTCAAATGATGATAAGCCTAAAAGCTTAATGCAAAGAGAATACTTTTCCCAAAGATTAAATATGAGAATAAAGACATAATTGAAATACAATTAATTTAAACTACTCCTAAATGCAAAAAATAAAAATAAAAATTTTGGTGGGCTAGATAATCTCACAAGAGACTAAGCCCGTAGATAGTTGAGCTACTAATGCTCAATTGAGGTCAGAGATGGTGATTCCCTCATAGCCGACTTTTAGCGAACAAGTCTCTTGGACTTCATCCTTGCACCTCATATGGTCCTCCTCCTCTACTATGACATGAAGCAAGTGGGCTCATATAGGATCATCTTCCTCGTAATATATGTTTGATTTTTGTACTAAGGTGTTGATCCCTTTTGATTTGAGGATAGTCCATCAGCATGCTTCTCTTAGTTTCCTTAGGACATCTAGTAACCTTTCCTCTTGCTTTTCACTATGGAGGAAGGTATTACAACTGGGCAAGTCACATTATCTCCAAGGAATGCATATTTTAGCTCACTTGGCAAAGGCTCCAAAGTTGGTTTGAGAGGGTCACTTGGCTTCTCTAAGGGTGGATCAGGATTACTCACAAGTGGCAGAACCTTGTCACTCCATATAGGTGGATGTGTAACCGATTCCTCAATATTAGGAACATCATCATCATAAATATCATCAGAGTAGCTCAAGAGTGCATCTCGTACAACCTTATCTTAAGTCTTGTCTATAGGTACTTCAATCATGCATACTTCATTGGACTCTTCATCCTCAAGTATCTTTGGTTTGCTTTTGAAATTTAAAACATTGAGCTCTAATGTCATATCTCCGAAGGTTATTTGCATATGACTGTTCTTGTAATTAATCAAAGAGTTTGTTATAGCAAGAAAAGGGCTTCCTAATATGATAGGGACATGGTTTTGACCTTCCATTCCAGGTGTAGTATCTAACACTACAAAATCTACTGGAAGAAAAATTATGCTATTGCACAACAACATCTTCTATGACTCCTTGTGGAACTTTAATTGATCATGTAGATCCAAGGCATTGCTGTCTCTGGGTTGGTTTTAATTTCCTTCTAAGTGAAGTTAGGCATAAAAATGAAGAGTATGGAAGAAGGTTGACCTCTACTCTGGGTCTAGTAATTCTCAAATCTCTAGACAATGTTCATCTCTTTACAAATGAATGGGCATCCACGGATCTTTGTATTTCACTAGTTTTTTGTTTTCTATCATAGCACTTGCTTGTTCAAATAAGAAGGCTTTTTTTATTTATATTTTGATTTCTCTTAATTGTGCACAAATCTTTGTGAAACATAGCATAAGGTGGAATCCTTTTGATCATAACTAGTAAGAGAATACTAACCTTTACTTCTTTAAAGATTTCAAAAAATTTAGGTGCCAGATTCTCCTTCTTTTACTTCTTAGTGCACTAGGGAATGGAGGTTATGTATTATACCTTTGATATTCCTCATTGTTAATTAACTTTTCAAGAGTGTCATACTAGTTGTTTCAACCACTTCCTCAATTTCTATTAGTTCTTCTCTAAATGATCACTATTCTCATTATCTTATGTAAAAGGTGGATCAAGTAGATGGATTTTTTTTTTCCACTTCTTAAAGTTGTGACAGATTTTACTTCTCAAGTAGAGTGGAATTTCACTCCTATCGCTTGTTTCTTCCATATTTTGTGAATTCAATTTGGTTTGAGAAGTTTGGATATCTTGTTTACGATTGAGAGAGTTTTCAACTAGTTGAGAGAGTTCATTGCAGAAGTTTCAATTTTTTGTCCATATGTTCAATCTTTTTATCTGCATGTTCTATCTATTAGTTTATCATAGTTTCGTTCTAAGAATGTTTTTCTATGTATTTAGTGAGAACTTTATGAAGATCATATATGCTTTTTTTACTATCAGGCTTTGAGGGCTTCGTTTCAAGATCGCTATGTGGTTCCTTGTCAGTTCTGTCTCTTTGTTTTGGTGGAAAGTCAGGATAGTCATTCCATTCAAAATTACATGGGTGTCCATATGTCATGTTGTTCTAATGAATTGGAGGGTAATATTGATTGATGAAGCTGATTTTCTCCTCATATGTAATGTGTTCAATTGGCTTTGAAGGACACCTAGTGAAATGATGATTATATGAATGAAAAATATAGCATGGGACATAGTGCCTAGTTTTGCTATTTATTTTTTGACGCATGAGAGACAACTCGATTCTACCCTTTAAGTTTTCTTATATATGGTAAGTAATACCTCTTCCATATTATGGGATCTTATTCTGATGGTTAGGCTTCATCCCATCCTCTAGTAAGTTCACCTACTTTACCTAGAAAGGCTAGGGCATCCTCGAGTGATTTGTTGAGAAAACTTCTACTACATAGCCTCCAAGAGTTGTTTCACATTTTGGATTAATCCATCATGAAATAGTTTAATCATATCCGAATTATCTATAACCATGATGTGACGACCGGTGATAGCTTCCATATCCTAACAGTCATAGAATCTTTCTCCCACTTGAACTATAAAGGAGCTAATCCTTCTTTTCGGTGCTATGGTTTTATGCAAAGGGAAAAATTTTCCTTAGAATAATGTTTGAAGTTCTGGCCATGTATGTATACTCTCATGTCTTAGTGATATCATCCAATGTTTAGCTCTACACATAGCTTTGAAATCCCTAATATGAGTGTACGAATTCTCATCCTCATATCCATAGTAATTTGGTAATTTGTTGATTTTTAGGTGTGAATTATATTAGCATTTAAGCATGAATTTCTTGAATATATTGAGTTTTTGATGCTAATTTCACACCCTTACCACTCAAATCTATACTAATCCCCCTCTTGGCTTTTGTTTTGTAGATACAAAAAAAGGCAAGCAAAAGGTGCAAGAGTGGAGAAAATATGAAGAACAATTGCTATTATAAGCGCGCCATATTGCAACATCGAGCCATCTCACGCTATAGTTTGACGTTCAACCATGTCGTGATGTGGCCACCCCTACTAAGACATTGTAGTTTCACATTCAGTCATGTCGCAACATGGCAACCCATGATTTCATGACATGACCACCCTTGATGAGAAACTACTGAACATCAAGTGCAACCATTTTGCGACATGAGAGCCCTTCATGTCGCAACATGACAACGTCAAGCAGCCTAGATTCTTTCTATTTTTGGCCCATTTTCCAAGAAGTATATATTCATCTTTTTAAATTATGATTAGGGTTCGGACTTTGAGGCAAAAACACTCTATTCATAGGGTTTCTCACCTCTCATTCTTGAAACAACCTAGGGTTACCATTTTGGTGTATTTTTGCTTTGGATTTGAAGTCATTTTTATGAAACGACCATCTAGAGGACCTCTTGCAACTGGAATCAAAGTGTTAGGAGTTCATCATCCTCTGTTTCGTTTTGTATCTCTAACTTTGACTCACATCCTCATATTTCTCTTGAATATTGTTGAGATAAATAGGATTTTGAAAGATTTGAGAGCTGTAATGAGTAGCTAAACAATTCTCTATGGTTGATTGTTAAAATTGATGTTTGATTTATATCATTTTTAGAATAGTTTTGTGAATATGTGCTTATGTTGATGTTAGTTGGTGTAGAACTTGGATTATTATGATTTATTTCAATTAATTTGTGTTAGGAAATGTGTGTGAGATCGGTTTATGAGAGATTTGCTTAGGGATTCCATAGTTACAATTGGAAACAATCCCTTGAGCCTTAATTATTTCATGCCAATTGTTTTAATTGAAGTAATCAACTTAACCTGATCAAAGAATTTTAGGGAACTAGAAAGTATCACAGTACTTATTAAGTTTTATTAGGGTGAGACATAATTCGGCACATTAGTGAGAATAGTAATGACTTAGAGGTTATTGGTTCGAGCATAGTTCGAGAAGTTCTATTGTATGGACCTAACGGAATAATGGGATGACGAGAAAAAGCTTCCTTAGAAAGTTCCGTTCAATGACTTTAGAAGACCTAGCAGTGAATAGGAAGATGGTGTGAGAAATTAAGGGGATACACGAGAGGGTAAACCTCATACCCTATTTCTTGAACCGACACAAGTACATGTTCATTTAGCCGAGACTTATGCCTGTATAGATCAAAATACATGTGGAGTAATCGACCTAGTATCTTTTACCCTTGAATTCTTTCTTCAATTTTGATTCATTCCTTGCAATCGAACATTAATCTTTCCCCTGTTCTTACTTTGTTTTAGTTTTTTTTTAGTTTTGTTTTTAAAATCCTTCTCCAGATCATTCATTTGCTCAGATAGTGAAAAGATCAGTGCTTGAGTCGTAGTCCCCATGAAACCTGCATTCTGGTGCTGGATCGATGCACGGTTTTTAAGCGAAAACCACTTTGTGCCTGTAGGCCCGTGAACATGAAACTGGTTGGAAATTATTTTATAAATCTTTGAATTTGCAACCGGTTTCGGTGTCGTTCTTGAGGATTGGTGTCTTTTATGTTCAAATTGATATTTTGGTGAATGAAAAGTTTGCTAATTTGAGCTTTATTTTTTATTGTGAATGTTTCTTTTATTTTTATTATTTTTCTTGTGTTTTTCTTTGTATTATATTTGCTTATTTTCTTTGTTTAGGTTTGTTTAGTGTTTTTCAGGTGTTTGGTTGTATCTTGTGAAGCTGCACTTGAGTACTACCTTTATTTGTGAGCTTGAGAGGACATTGAGAAGCGAAAGAATTAAAGTGGAACAATTCAAAATGGAGGGCGATTCGAATGATCCATCTGTGAAAGGAAGCATTGACCAAAATGATTTACCTAGAATCAGAGAACCGACTTTTCAAGATTGTTGGAAGCCTATGCTTAATGATAATTAGTTTATTGATGCAAACAATTTTGAGTTGAAGCCTAGTCTAATCTCGATGTTTCAACAGCAACAGTTTGGTGGCAATCCTTCAGAAGATCTAAATGCTCATCTATCGAACTTCTGATTATGTAGAAACAATAAAGATAGCAATTGCATCAGATATAAACTAAATTGAAACTTTCCCTTTCCTTTAAGGAGAAAGCTAAGTGGTTCTATAACTTCTTCGAGGATCCATTGAAACACGAGAGGAAATGGTTGGACTTTTGAAAAATTCTTTCCACTGACTCATAGCCAATAGCACATAGTTTAGACAGGTTGATTAAGAGACTTTATATGATGCATGGGATCATTTTAGAGAATTGCTAAGAAAATGCCCACAACATGAGTATGATCTTTAATCCCAAGTACAAACCTTGTACAACGGGTTGAACTATTCAACTAGAGCCTTAATAGATGCAGCTTGTGGAGGTTCTATTAACAATAAGACGCCAAGGAAACAAATCAACTTGTTGAGGAGTTGGCAAAGAATAACTACCAAGAACCTTCCAAAAGATCCATTGGAAGAAGAAAAGGTGGAATCTTAGAGTTAGATAGAGTATCTTCCTTAGAGGAAAATTTTGAAGCTTTGATGACCAAGTTAAATAAGCAAACTCCAAGAGAGCCTACTATGGGGGAAATAGCATACATGCAAGCTCAATGATCTAGTATGGAAAATCCTACATCTCACGTAGAGAGAAGCTAACTTTGTGAACAATAGAGGCTATGTTTTCCGACCCAACAAAAATTTTCCCTACTCATTATCATCCAAGGTTGAGAAATCATGAGAATATATCATATGGGAATAAAGCAATTGTGCTACACGTTCCTCATGCACCTCTCGGATTTTAAGGGCAAGGAGCTTCGAGCTCCAATTATCAAGGGCAAAGAAAGCAGCCTGGTTTTGAAGAAAGTGTTTAACATCTTCTCAATGATATGAAAAAGAACAATGATAGCCGAATCACTAATTTGGAAACTAACCAAGCAAATATGGGTGCCTCTTTGAAGAACTTAGAGACTCAGTGGGGTAGCAGCCCGTTCGATGAAGGAATTCTTAGATCTTTCTTGAAGCGATCACGAGGAAAAGAATCCTAAGATTATAAGCTTCATCGCTCCCCAGATGAATAGGGCTTGAGTTAAAAAAGGAGTTAATGAAAGTGGAAATCGAGAAAGAAGTTAAAATGGACAACTTTCCCAAGTGATTCAAAGAAGCATCCTAAAGATTGCATAGCCATCACTCTAAGGAGTGGAAAAGAGCTTGGAGACTCAAAAGAGGTTGAAAATGAGAAAGTGGAAATCCAAAAAGAAGAAGTTAAAATGGACAAGAAGGAGGAAAAGAAAGAGGAAGACAAGTCCACATCGGGAAGGATTCTATTTCCTGACAAACCCTCCTCAATTGTCCCACATTTACCATTTCCACAGAGATTCATAAAAGCTAAGTTGGATGGGAAATTTGCTAAATTTTTAAATATGTTCAAGAATCTTGAAGTGGACATACCTTTTGCGGAATTGTTAGCCCAAATGCCCAACTATGTTAAGTTCATGAAAGAGATTATGAGTAACAAAAAGAAGCTTGATGCTTATGGAGAAGTGTTTGCCCTTTTTATTAAATATAGACTAAACCCCTCAAATTAACACTTATACAGGAGCCTTACATTCACCATGACTATATCAGGTGAATCAGGTTTCTTAAAAATGAATAAAGCCGATTTTTATATTATGGGATTACTAAATGGGTTTAGTCTATGACAGCACACTAAGTACACAAGTCATACAAGTAGTAAAAATGGATGTAAGTCGAATATCATTCCACAGAGATTGTGAAATTTTTAATTTCCAACTACTAACTACTCTAAGTCCATATATTTGAACCTCCCATAATACAGTTTATCAACTAGAATTTAAAGAATAATTGTTACGAAAGAATGAAATCTACAAACGAAAAGAAATTAAAAAATATATAGCAAATAAAATGATATAAACTAAAATAAGCTAGATAGAATCGATTCCATTAACCAAATGAACACTAACGAGGAAATGCGTGAAATAATCGAATTTCTACATTGTATCAATTTAGACTCTATTAGAGTTGGATGAATTGTCAAAGAGCCTGATAATGCAGTTTAGTTCTCCACCATTCCTGAGTAGAAGGTCCACCTTACTCGAAGACATGGATCTAATGGAGATTCTTGTATTACGATCATTCTTTATAGTCCAGGTATTTTCTTTTCAATACTTCATACCCCATTTCAGGCGTAGATTCTTCTCAAGTCGAGTCATGCAAAATCTCTAAATGATTGATTACACTTCCTTTAAATACGAGGGATCACTCTTTCACCGATTACATCTCAACGAGTTGAGGTCCTTCCATTATATTAGGTGAGATCTACGATTATTTAAATTGATAAATAATCCCATGACAGCTTGTATGAGTGGTGGAAATTTATATGTGAACTCTCAAAACTCAGTAGTTCCTTCATGGTAGTCTAACATACCCACCAATGAATGTTCTAAGCTCTGAGGAATCCTCCCATCTCTGTGTCACTGAGGAGAGACTCTTGAAATCAGGCTGAAACAATCCTTGGAAGGGTACTTGATCATAATAATGGGAGCAATCATTTAAGAACAACATGAATCAAATAAATCCCGATTTGGTGCTTCTCTCTCTAATTTATGCAAAAAGACTGTAACTAATAAATGAAATCAAATTAGTGGAAGTTGTGCTTACTCAGCGCATCTGGCGACAATGGGCATTGATCATGATATACCCGTAGTGATTCTGATAGCCCAAAGAAAGCGAATTCCATAATTTAGTGCAGTTCACATTAAGTTTAGGCATGCTGAATGAAAAATGAAAAATTGAAATCTTAACAACATTTTGAACGGATAACTTGTTCAAATCCATAAAAGAAAAGAAAAGAAAAGAAAAGAAAAATCTACTCTAAAATTATACAATTGAGTCTTGATCCCCCGGATCAGGTTGCGGAAGTTTATTTTCTTCTGGCGCGCATAATGCAACTTTTATACGACGACCAATTGTTTGGAGTTCGGGAAGCCTGGTGGATTTCCTAAATTGATGGCCCAGCTCACTCTTGGTCGCCGCCTCAAAATCTGTTTGCAGCTTGTTGGAGTGCATTTGTGTCCTCTGGAAGCTTGTCACAACATTCTTTTGCCTTGTTTTTGCAATCTTGAGTCACGACCTGATGTCCTCTGTCACAACATTGCTCTTTGTAGTTTTCTTAAGTTGGTTGTTGCGACATGAATTCTTTGTCGCGACTACCCCTTGACTCTTTTGTTTTGTCATGTGTGTCGCGACTTAGAAATCCTGTTGTTTACTTTTACTTAGCATTTTTCCTTGGAATCATCATGTTGCAGTCGCGACTTGAATTGCTGCGTCGTGACCATGTTTAGTTGCCAGTAGTGATGACTGGTGTTACCACCACATTTTCATATTTCTAGGTACTTGTTTCGCGACCACAATTCAATGTTGCGACCTGGCTTTTCCTTCCTTTTATTGAATTATGTGTCGCGACAACTTTTTCATGTCGCGACACCATTTCTACTTCTAGCCACTTTGATTCTCATCGCGACAACTTTTTCTGGTCTCCAAGTGTTTGTGTCGCGACCACAATTTCATGTCGCGACCATAATTTCATGTTGCGACCTGACTGTCTTTCCTTTTACTGAATTATGTGTTGCGACAACTTTTTCATGTCGCGACACCATTTCTATTGCTAGCCACTTTGATCCTTTATCACAACCTCCCTTTCATGTTGTGACATCATTTCTTGTTTCCTGCCTTCATGCAAGTTGTGACTCATTGGCGATTTGTTTTATTTTCTTGCCATGACATGATTAGGTCAAACGAAGATCGTTTCTTTTCTTCTTTGCCGATTCACTCCGCGACCTGGCGTCTCGCATTTGTTCTTTCTTCGATCTTGTAAGCGACCTCCATTTTTAAGTCCTGATAGTTTCTACTCAATTCATCTTCTTTTTTTGGTCGTGACTGAGTGGTGGCCCTTCTTACCTTGTTCTTGTCGCACTTGCTCAGACTTAGTCACAACATGTTTTAACTATTCAGCTCGTTTTAATGTCACGACATGAAATCCTTGTTGTGACCTTGATTGGTGTCTTCAACTTATATTGTTGTCGCAACATCAATTTTTCTGATAGAGACCTTTTCAGCTCATCTAGCCATCTATTCCCCATCGTGTTGTAATTATCACATTTGCGTCTGAGTTGTCTTCTTTCGATTGTCGTAGCTTCTCGATTCTGCTCCTTGATGTCGTTTATGCGATCTTAAATTTTTTCTCTCGTGTGTCAAAAGGATCTTCGTGACGCAACCCAGATCTTAAAGTCTTACGAGTTATGTAGCAGTATCAATCGGTCATGACATAAAAGCGCTAAGCCCGATGAATTCCTTATCGCGACCTAAAGCATACATGTGACCCTAAATTATGATCATTACGTCGTTTTCTTACGGATTCTTCTTTGGAATTTCATCTTCTTATAAAAATGCAAAATATAAATTTGGTAAAATCTCCATTTACGCATAAGAATAAGTAATTACATTGTAACCTAATAAAACCTCGTTAAAAATCAATGGTTTTGACTCATTTCAATTTCTAAACTTATTTTCTTTGTCCACTAGCTTAAAGAAAAGAAAAGATTTGTTGTCCTCAACAATTGAACTATTTTTTAAGGACATTTTTTTGTTCCTAACTCTGATTTTTTCTAATTCCACCAAGTGACTTGGAAATAGAGTAGGTTGTAGTATTATTTCAAACCGATTTTCAACTAAGAAAAAGGAATGGTTTCAACCTCTATCACAAATAAGCGATGAATCTCTCTGCATTGTAACAGTAAATCAAATCTATTTTGTGCGTGTGTGGTGCAGTGTTCTTTCCTTTTTCCTTGTTAGATTAGTTAATCTTAAATTCTCCTTAAAAAGATTAGTCAAAGTACAAACTGTTTTCATATTGTTGATCTCCACTAATGTAAGCAGAAATTCTAGCTTTTAGATTAATGAGGTCCTTGTGGCTTGTAATGTTAGGCTTGAGTAATTGGGTGAACAATTGGAAAGTTTGGGCTACAAATTACCGGATTACTAAATACTTCTGCCTTAATAGCCTCTTTTCTTTCTTACTAATGCGGAACTTTAATAACTCCCAGGACTTGGCTTTGTGCACCATCTTGAATCTTGTGGCCTGTTGATTGCCACCAGCTTCATATTTCTCGGCTAGTTCCTTTTACGGCATTCTTTTGTTCTTTCTCTTGTCAAATTTTAGGAATAGTGCAGTAACATCAGCTATCAGGGCTTTCTATCCCTCAGAGAACTTTGAGTTCACTTGACCTCTCTTACCAATTAGCATTAAGTGCTAGGTGGTGGAAGAAACACTATGAACAATTGTTCAAAGAGATGGGCATGAAAAACTTATTTGCTGATTGACTTCTTTTCCTCATCTCTATCTCATGATTGATTTTGTGTGTCTTATCACGGTGATATATATTCCCCCAATCTTGTTCCCTTATGCACATTAAACTTCTTGTTATGAAAACTGGGTAATTTTGGGGTTCTTTGTTGTAGGATTAGTTTTAGGGAGGGATTTCAGGTTTCTAATTGTTGTTATTTGAAGAAGTTAGGCATATTTGGCTCAAATCTTGGAACTAGTGTGTATGCATCTGCATATAATGAGGGTAGGCTTGAAAAAGGTTCAAACTTCCAAAGAGGGCCTCTATCCTTTCTTGTCAGTTGTTTTTACCTAGGATTTCGCCTTGACCAATAATCTAACAAGTTCTAGGACCTTGTACCCCTTATTTGTGAATCACCCAGCGTTCTAAATCTTTCAATTTTTTAGGACTTCTTGGACCATGTGATGTTTTCAAGATTTATACAGGCTGACTATTTACACACATAGATTAGAAAGTCATACATTCACATCAATTGTTTTCCTTTTCCTAATTTTGTAATTTTAACTTGATTTACACACAGCCCGCTCTCTTTTCTCTCACAATAATCACCATTAAAAACTTCAATACAATAATCGTCTTACAGATGACAAAGAAGACCTGACAATAGTTCATCGATCAAATCCTTTGCATCGAGCGATTGAACATTTTCTCATTGTTAATCACCAAATCCCAATTAAGCAGTTCAACAACATACATGTTCTAATTGCTACATTATTGAGAGAAACAAAATCAACTCATCAAATCAGAAAAACAAATCACAAGACACTTTTAATGAATTATACTGGGCTTTTATTGATGGTGAAGAAAGAATCCAATTAGAGAGGGGAAAATAGAAGAATTTGTAGGATTTGGTAGGTATGATATTTGGAGGATCAATGTCAAAGCTTGCCAAACATGGAGGAAATTTTGGGAATGTGATGTCTAGTCTTTTCTTGTCAGTGGGTTCTTCCTTTGCAGTGGTGCATATATCATTTGTGTACTCCACCAGAGTGATCAAACGATCATGGTCGACCAGCTATTCATTTGTGCTTTCAGGCTCGGAGAAATACAACCCGGCATGTTTTGACAAATTAGTGTTGATCAAATCCAAACCTATTTTTCAAATTTTCCTTCTATCACCATCATTGTCCTCGATTCACATCTCTTTCCTTCATTAACCTCCAGTCCTTGAATTGCTCTTTATAAAGATACTTGAAAGCTTATTTTCTTGACATATTACCTTCCATTTACGCTTCTCTCTTCCCTCAAGGTGTCGGTAGTGCATCTCTTTTGAATTGATTGTTATAGAAGGCTTCCAAACTGGCTTTCATTTTTTATCTCGATTCCTCCTCCCTCGTTTTCATCCCTTCCTTCCATTCGTCTTCTTTTTGCTTCAAATTTAGCTTCCATTGCTGTTCTTTTCTTTTAAAATCAGCTTCTAGGAATTCTTCTCTGATTTGCTGCTGCCTCTCCCACTTCTTCTCTCTCTTCCATTTCTTTCTTCATTAATCTTAACATATCCATTATTTCACTTGATTCCTTCATTTTCTTTTGGAACTCTGGAGCTCAGGAAATTCTCTCTCCATATTTGGTATGAATGACTCGTGGGCTCATTCTATAATTATATCTTTGTCTTCCAGCTGGAGGTTTTATTCTGGAATTTTAGTTCACATTATCCATTTCCTCCTGCTAGCTCTGCTTCTACCTATACAATCCTCTTACGCACATTACGGGCCCCTTTGTTGCAGTCGGGGGTTGAGAGAAAGCAGACATCTCTCTTCTTCTTCCCATGATCCTTTACTGACAAGGATGCATAGCAGATTGGCTGAGTGGTTCTTCGGGTGGGGAGATCGGAGTCCTCTTTTGTTGCTCAGATGGTATCCCCTGATGGAGCCTTCAATTAAACTTCCTAAATTAATTTTATATCCGTTGAAAAGGGCATATAAAATTATGGCTTCTTGTTATACGAGTAAATGCCCAGTTGAATTATATGAAATTTATGAAGAGTAAACCAAACCTTTGTCTCCTCGTGAGAGACCCTACAGATAACATGGTGTGGGTTCTTCTTGATCGCCTCCCACTTTCCATATCCCGATGGATTAACAAATTTATGTTTTCCGTGTTTGAATTGCTGACCAACTACAAAATTTCGAACCATGTAGGTTCTTTGGTTGAAGGACTTAGTTGTTCTCTAATGTCCGAAAGGAACCCATACTCCTTTAATGTATATTGAGTCCTCCCTCATCCCTACCATATTTGCATAGAACTCCCTTGCAAGAAGCGGAGAGCAGGTGCCTTATTTTCTAAAGAATTCAGCCATTAACTACATTATTTCTCTGAAATAAGCTTTCCAAATCCCCTTTCGTTGATGAAGCCTTTGTCGATATTTGATTGTTCCATAAACTTGAAAGCCTACGTAGGGATGAGTCTTTTCACCTTACATTTCATTTTCTTCTGTATGCCTCATTGTTCTCTGTCTTTTTCACGCCCCTTTCTTCCTCGGTGGTTCTTCTACTTTAAGTGCAGGCTTCTAGTTGCATTTATGGTATCATGGTTGGTTTCGAATTGAACCTCTTCCTCCTCATGAGCGTATTCATTCATATCTCATTGATTATCTCATTAAGATTCGGAATAGAGTTCTGGTTTTTTGCCATGAGTGAGAATTTGGAGTTGAGCTTTTTAGGAAACTGTATCTAGGGTTTTGGTATTCGAAGATAAGAAGAGATGAAAAGTTAGGTGAGGAGGCTACTGGATTGAAGTTTTGGAACGAAATTGGCTATTCAGTTTCAGCCTTTATGATGGATGGGCTCAATGTTATTATTGTCTTATGGAATGTCGCGACATTAATGCCTAGGTCATAACACTAAATGCTAACAATAAATGTCCAATTTAATGTAGCAACGCCTAAATCAGAAGGTTAAAACCTAAATTTATTGGGATTTAGACAATTCTGGTCGCGACCTACTTAGGTCTGTCGCGTCTAGAAATATGGTCTTGACAATAAAATTGATGTCACGACATGCATTTCTCTGTCTTCAATCATTCCTGGTCGCAACCTAACTTCTACTGTCGCGACATCGTGTCTTACATCAATTATTCAGATTCACACCTACTATTGTGATCCAGGAATTAATGTTGTGACCTTATTTTGGTCTTGACTAGAAGACTTATGTTGCGACACGGAATTTCTTAATTCTAATGTCTGTCGCGACTGACCTTGTTTTGGTCTTGACTAGAAGACTTATGTTGCGACACGGAATTGATGCGTCGTGACCATGTTTAGTTGCCAAACTTATGTTATTCAATATAAGTCTTCTAGTCAAGACCAAAATAAGGTCCACACCGTAATTCTTTGGATCGCAGCGGTGGGTGTGAATGCGAGATAGCGATGTAAGACACGGTGTCACGACGGTAGGATTAGGTTGCGAGCCCGGGGAATGGTTGCAAAAAAGAAGAAAGGCATGTCGTGACATCAATTTTATTATCAAGACCATATTTCTAGACGCGTCGAGGACCTAAGTGAGTCCACGACGAATTGTCTAAATCCAAATAAATTGGGTTTAATATACAGTTTAGGCGTCGCAACATTAAATTGGACATTTATTGTTAGCAATTAGTGTTGTGACCTAGGCATTAATGTCACGACTTCCATAAGACAATAATAACATTGAGCCCATCCATCATAAAGGCTGAAACTGAATAGCCAATTTCGTTCCAAAACTTCAATCCAGTAGCATCCTCACCCAACTTCTCATCTCTTCTTCTCTTAGAATACCAAAACCCTAGATACAGTTTCCTAAAAAGCTCAACTCTAAATTCTCACTCATGGAAGAAAACTAGAACTCTGTTCCGAATCTTAATGAGATAATGAATGAATACGCTCATGAGGAGGAAGAGGTTCACCTGAAAAAACATAAAAATAAACTATTGTATGGGTTGCCTTCCACAAGCTGCTCAGTTTTGAGTCCTTAGCTGGACTTGTTGCTATGATTCTCTGGTTTCAACAAATTCTTTAACTCAGAACTTAGAATCAGCCTTCAATTATCTTCCCTCCAAGGTAATGCTTTAATCTTTGACCATTCACTTTGAATTTTTCTCCATTATTAGTTTTCAATGTCACTGCTCCAAAGGTTGTACTTGCACTACTGTATAGGGACCACTCCCTTTTGATCTCAGTTTTCCTGGAAACAGTTTCAGTCTGCAGTTAAATAACAAGGCCTGATCTACTGCTTTAAATTCCCTCCTCAAAATCTTTTGATCATGTCATTTCTTTGTCTTATCCTTGTAAATTCTGGCATTATCATAAGCTTCATTTCTCAACTCTTCCAATTCATTCAGTTGGAGAAATCTTTCCTCTTTAGCAGCCTTGAAATCAAAATTCAATTTCTTGATGGCCCACGTTGCCTTGCTCCAATTCAGAGGAAGGTAGTGAGGTTTACGAACAATTTGTATAGGGACATTCCAATGGGAGTTTTATATGCAGTTCTGTAAGCTCACAATGCATCATCAAGCTTTAGAGACCAATCTCTTATGATATAGCTTACAGTCTTTCAAAGAATTTTCTTGATCTCCCTATTGGAAATTTCAGCTTGCCCATTTGTTTGAGGAAGGTAGGCCAAACTCATTATGTGTTTGATTCCATACCTACTTATGAGTTTCTCAAACACCTTATTTGAAAAATGGATCCCTCCATCACTTATGATAGTTTTGGGTGCCCCAGTCCTTTCCGAGATATTTCTACATAAGAACCAATTTATGTGTCGTTTTTGAAACCAGTTGTTGCTTCCGCCCGTTGGATACACCAATCCTGGTAGGAGTATGTATAGATTCCCAAATGAAGATGGAAATGGTCCCATGAAATCTATTCCCGACACATCAAATAGATGCACCACCAATATACCATGCAGAGGCATTTCATGTCTTTTGCTAATACTTCCCATTCTCTGGCATTGATCACAAAGTTTCACCCATTCAAAACAGTCTTTGAATATGGTAGGCGATAAAACCACGGCCCGGAGAATTTTATGTGCGATGTGTCTCTAATAAATATCCTCCATATGGTGATGCATGACACTCATATAAGATCCGGCCTTGTTCACTTTCTGGTACACACCTCCTGATTATCATATCAGCTCCTCTTTTGAATAACAGTGGATCATCTCATTTATAAAACCTATTGTCAGTCCTTAACTTCTTTCTCTGCAGGTAGATGAATTCTGGTGGCATTACTCCACAAGCTAGAAAATTGACAATGTCAGGATATCAAGGTGATTTTAATGACAACTGGAATAACTGCTCATCTAGAAAATTTTCTGCTAATTTTGTTCCCTCTTCTTTTACAATAGTCTTTTCAATTCTTGACAAGTGATCAGCTATCACATTATCACAACCCTTCCTATCTTTGATCTCTAGATCAAATTCCTATAGCAACAATACCCATCTGATCAGTCTTGGCTTAGGTTCTTTCGTTGCCATCAAATATTTAATTGTAGCATGATCAGTATGGATGATGACATGGGATCCCAATATATAGGGCCTGAATTTTTTACATGTAAATACCATGGCTAACATCTCTTTTTCAGTAGTTGAGTAGTTCTCTTGAGCTTCATTAAAGGTTTTGCTGGCATAGTATATGGCCCTAAACATCTTGTCAGGTTTTACATCCCAATCTGACTCCCATTGCACCAATCACTAGCATCACACATAATCTGAATTCCTTAGTCAATCTGGTTTAGCCATAATGGGAGCTTCAATAATCAGATTTGATCTCTTGAATGAAGTTTAATGAAGACTCATCAAAATTAAACTGGCATCTTTCTCCATTAATCTACACGATGGTTTGCAATTTTGAAGTCTCACGATAAATCTTCTATAGAAACCAGCATGTCCCAAGAAACTTCTTATTCCCTTGACTGTTGTAGGTGGTAAAAGAGTCTTTATGATAGAATCGTTTGCTTGGTCCACTTCCAGCCCTGCTGCATAAATTTTGTGCCCAAGAACAATGCCTTTTGTTACCATAAAATGGCATTTTTCCCAATTCAAAGCTAAATTCTTGTCTTGGCACCTGTGAAGTACTGTCCCCAAATTTTGCAAGCAGTGTTCAAAACTAGATCCATAAACTATGAAATCATCCATGAATATCTCCATAACCTCCTCTGCCAAATCTGAGAACATAGACATCATGCATCTTTGAAATGTGGCAGGAGCATTGCACAACCCAAATGGCATTCTTCTAAAAGCAAAAGTACCATAAGGGCATGAAAGTGGTTTTCTCTAGTCCTCGGGTCTGATAGAAATTTAGTTATATCAGGAATATCCATCGAGGAAAGCGAAGTCGGGATGTCTGTTTAACTGTCAACATCTAATCGATGACATGGGAAAATGATCTTTCTGGTTATAATATTCAATTTTAATAATCTATACACTCTCCATCATATGCCAGTTCTTGTAGGAATCAATTCATTCGGCTTTTCGTTTAAATCGCGGTGAATCCGCCGCCAGGAACCGCTGATGACACCGAAGCTATCGATATTGCATAAATGAAGCGCATTATGACCGGCCCACTTCCTTCCTTACAACATCTTTCATTACTAGATTCAGTCTCCTTTGGTGTTAATTGAATTCTTTGCATTATCTTCTAGCAGAATTTTGTGCATGCAAATAGAAGGACTGATACATTTGAGATTTTAAATTGACCAAGTAATTGCTTCCTTATATTTCCTTAAGATCTTTAACGATTTGTTCTTCATTCTCGATCAATCACGGCGAGATATAATCTTGGTTTTGTATTTTGGTTCTAAGCATATTTAGATGACTAGGAAGTTATTTCCAATGTCGACCCATCTGCGTTGGTTTCTTTCAGTTGCTTTCTTTTCCTATTTGTATGAATTTTACCTTGCCCACTGTTCAGAATTTAAAGGCCATTTATGTTTTACAAAGTTGGAGATAAGCAATTCATAATCAACACTCTTAAGATACCGGAAATTCATCTCATTTTCATTGATAGAATGCTAAATGTTACAATCAGAGTTCAATTCTAGACTGATTGGACTAAAGTTTTCTATAGCCATACAATTTTCTTCATCAGCATCAGACTGTGTCAAGCTTTTGTTGAGGTTGAAGTGCATTGCTTCATTTCCCACTCTCAAGGTCAGCTCACCTTTCTTGACATCAATCAGGGCAGCTCTAGTTGCTAAGAAATGCCTTCCTAACAATAAAGGAACATGTGTGTCTTTTTCCATTTTCATGACAACAAAATCAACAGGGAAAATGAATTTCCCTACCTTGACCAGCACATCATCAAGGACTCCTTCTGGTTGTGCCATTGACCTATTAGCCATTTGTAGTGTAATTGCTGTTGGAGTAAGTTCCCCCAAACTCAACCTTTATACCACTGATAAGGGCATCAAGTTGATGCTGGCACTTGAGTCACATAAAGCTTTCTTGAATTCATATTTCCCAATTGTGCAAGGAATGATGTGCCGAGATCTTTCATCTTAAATTTAGTAGGCTCTTGAATAACGACACTTCATGTTGCGGGTTAAGCTCACCACTCATGCCATGACCAATTTTCTTCTTTTTTGCTCTAAATTATATCCTTCAGGAATTTTGCATAGTTGGCATTTGAGTGATAGCATCTGCATAGGGAATGTTAATTTCTATCTTCTTGAAAATCTCTAAGAATTTAGAAAATTGTTCCTCCTTCTTTGCCTTCTGAAGTCTTTGAGGGAAAGGAACTGCAGGTGTGTAGGGTTGAACCTTATCTTTCTGCTTTTGTTCATAGTTTTCCCCAGGTTGCTTAGTTTGCACTTTATTCTTAGTTTCTGCAATCAAATCTGAACTACTCTTTCTATTCTTTCTTCCAATTTCTTCATCTTTTTCTTGCTCAGTCTTTTCTTTCTTTTCTGTTATGCTGTTGCTCAATTCCTTGCCACTCCTCAACTGGACTGCCATGCAGTCCCTTGGATTCTTCTAGGTGTCACTAAGGAAAGCATCCTTATTCTTGTTCTTGAGTTGGAGGCCCGAGTATGACTGTGTTTCGTTCTTGAGTGGCATTAGTGTTTGTTTGAAAATTTTGTGTGTTGGATTTAAAAGTTTCCAACTCCGCAAATTTTTATTCATGGTGGTTTACTTGGCTTTTTATTTGTCCCCGTAATTGTAGCATTTGTTCCTCGAAAATTTGAGCCACTCTTTTAACCTTGATATTCATTTCAGTTCTCTCCTTACTGTTGCTGCTACTGGAACCTTGGTGGATTATATCCTTCTTTGAAAACCCCTTTTTGTCTTGGGTACAGTGGTGCTCCTCCGCCATGAAGAAGTTCTGAGCCCCTTAGAATGGTGTGTAATGTACCAAGCAAGTTGGGGTTGAAGTAGAAATGGTAAGCTTCTCTAATTCATTAAATAATTGGCCTCCTTGCTTGATAGGATCTTCTTTGAGTGGTCCTCGGCCCACTTACTTACGATTCCATCTCTTTCCCTTTGCTCCAATTTCACTTGAGCATAGTGCATTTCTTTTCTCTTGATTCCCCGACTTGTGCATTATTGCATCAGAGTTTTGCTTCCATAGATCATTTGTGGGCTCGATGGCTCTCCATCACTGTTCTGTTTGTTGCTCTTGAAAGATTCAAATGGAGCTTTCATGTTGCATTTGGCCAGGTCTTCTATCAGTTGCTTTGCTTCCTCTACACTTCTTCTCTTAAATACCCACAAGAAGCTGCATCTATGATACCCTTAAATTATCGTTCGAAGTCAGTAGAAAATATCCATTTAGGTCTTGGTCCCAGCTACCATGCATAGGCACCTCTTCTATGACCTTTGTACCTTTCGAGCCGACATATAAGCTTTCATCCTTCCCCTGTTTAAAAACAATGATCTCCTTTCTTCTTTACATTGCAAGTGATGGGAAAAAATGCGCCTAGGTAAAGCCTCCATACTTCTTCCCATGTTGGCGAGGACTGACATCAGCGTGATTCATACCATGTGGTTGCAATATCTCTTAAGGAAAAGGGAAAGATATGTAGTTTGATCACCTCTGATCTCACACCATTTAATCTAACTGTGTTGGCCATCCTAAGGAATCTGCCCATGCGCTCATTAGGATCTTCAGTAGGGTGGCCTGTAAATTGATTCTGTTGCACCATGGTGATCAATGCTGGTTTCAGCTCAAAATTATTAGCCTACATAGCGGTGTCTAGCCTCTTTGAATATTCTTCTTGGATAACTAGTCTCCAGAAGTCCTCCACTGTATCTTGCATAGGAGGCCTTTCTGTTGTTGTTTCTTGTTCAACTGTCTGACACATTCTTTCTTCTGCCATAATTGTTGTTTCTGCACTTCTGACCTTCCTTAAGTTCCTCAATGTTCTTTCCAATTTAGTATCTAAGGGAAACATATCTGATTCTAGCATCCTGTGCATGAAATAACTTCCTGAAATGGAAACATATTGAGATCAATTGGAAACAGTGGTATCCAAAATCATATATCCTTTAAGCTCTCTAAAAGATCAATAGCTTATGCGACCCGCTGCTTTATCAAGCTATTTTTATGTGTTCTTTTTTATAAAATAAGAAAAATATCAGTGCATTTCTCTTTTGTTATCGAATATTGATTTATTCAAATCCTTTTCAATCCTGACAGCGGCGCCGCCATTGTTTTCCCTTTTTATTAAATATAGACTAAACCCCTCAAATTAACACTTCTACAGGAGCCTTACAATTTTCCTGCAACTATGTCAAATTGGAATGCATTTGCTTAAAAATGAATAAAACTGATTTTTTAAATGCAGGATTATAAATGGGTTTGATACATGACCTTTACTAAGTGCATAGGTCATATAAGTAGTAAAAATGGATGTAACTCCAGATATCATTCCCACGGAGATTGACAAGAATTTTTAATTTCAACTACCCTAATTACTAAAGATCCATAACATGTGAACCTCCATAATTCAGTTTATCAACTATAATTTAAAGAATAATTGTCCTGAAGAATGCATCTACAAGTAAGAAATTAAAAATAGAGCAAATAAAATGATATAAACTAAAATAAACTGGATTGAATCAGTTCTGTGTAAAAATGAACACTAACAAGGAAGTACTGTGAAACAGTCAATTTCTGCATTGTATCCCATTTAGACTCTATTCTGAAATTGGATCTGGATTTGTCAAAGAGCCCAGATACAATTTGGATTTCTCCCTTGATTCACCAATTAGAGGTCCCTCCTTCTCTCGAAGACATGGATCTAATCAGTTACTGGTATTCTGATCATTCTTTATAAGATCTAGGTATTTTACTTTTTCAATACTTCATACCCATTTCTTGAGACTGTAGATTTCTTACTTCATAAGTCGGGGTCATTGCAAAATCTCTACAAAATGATTGATGACACTTCCTTTAAATTTTATGAATCATTCTCTTTCCTTGATTAGATCTCAACTAACATAGGATTGAGGTCCTTCCATTATATTAAGGTGAGATCTCTGATTATTTAAATTGATAAATAATCCCCTTCAACTTCAACTATGAGTGAATTGGAAATTTATCTAAAGTAGACTCAGCTACGATGGATTTTCAATGGTAGTCTAACATACCCTGGCGAGATATTTCTAAGCTCTAAGGAATCTCCATCTACGGCGTGTCTTTCAGGCCTCTGGAAATCAGAGCAAGAAACAATCCTTGGAAGGGTACTCGATACTACTATTGGGAACAATCATTTTAAGAATAACATCAATCAAATAAATCCCCTAATTTCAGGTACTTCTCTCTAATTTATGTAGAAAAGACTATAACTAACGATAAATCCAAATTAGTGGAAATTATGCTTATCAAAACTGCATCACAATGACAATGGAGCATTGATCAAGTACACCAGTAGTAGTTTCAATAACGGCCCCGAAAGAAAGCGAATTCGGGGTGAGTGCAGTTCCATTAAGTTCGGTGATAATTGGAAAGAATGGAAAATTAAATCCTGCTTCAACGATGCGAGCGGATGGCTGGTTGAGTCGAGAAAAGAAAGAAAGAAAAATCTACTCTAAAATTATACAATTGAGTCTTCTTGATCCCAGAGGATGCGGGTTTTGGAAGAGCTTCTTGCTGCAGCGAGAATGCCTATTTATATTTAACAATTGGGCTTTGATTCAAAGGCTTCAAGTGGATTTCCCCAAATTTGATGGCCTAGCTCACTATTCAGGTCGCGACCTCAAAAGCCTATCGCAACTTGTAAGTCACGTAATTATTATCTTAAAACACCCGACAATTCTTTTGCCTTGTTTTTGCCGATCTTGGTACATGGCCTGATGTCCTCTATCGTGCATTGTTCTTTGCAGTTTTCTTAAATTGGTTGTTGTGACATGAATTCTTTGTGGCGACTACCCCTTGACTCTTTTGTTTTGTCATGTGTGTCGCAACTTGGAAATCCTATTGTTTACTTTTACTTAGCATTTTTCCTTGGAATCATCATGTTGCAGTCGCGACTTGAATTGCTGCGTCGTGACCATGTTTAGTTGCCAGTAGTGATGACTCATGTTGTGACCACATTTTTCTTATTTCCAGGTACTTATGTCGTGATCACAATTCCATGTTGCGACCTAGCTTTTTCTTTCTTTTACTGAATTCTGTGTCGCGACAACTTTTTCATGTCGCGACACCATTTCTGTTGCTAGCCACTTTGATTCTCATCGCGACAACTTTTAAATTCGAAGTGTTTGTGCTTAGCGACCACAATTTGCATGTCCCGCGACTGTTGTCTTTCCTTTCTTGGTCGGTGTCGCGACAACTTTTTCATGTCGCGACACCATTTTTGTTGCTAGCCACTTTGATCCTTGGTCACAACCTCCCTTTCATGTTGCGACATCGTTTCTTGTTTTCTGCCTCCATGCAATTTGCGACTCCAAGTGCTAATCTGTTTATTTTCATGTCACGACATGGGAATTAGGTCGCGACAAGGTCGTTTCTTTTCTTACTGCAATTCCTGTCTCGACCTCAAAAGCATGTCGCGACCGTTCTATCTTCCAATCTTGTCGCAACCTCATTTTTTTAAGTCACAACAGTTTCTACTCAATTCAGCTTCTTTTTCTAGTCGTGACCTAGAAAGTGTGTCCTGACCCGAGTGGTGGCCTTCTTACCTTGTTCTTGTGAGTTGCTTTCGGACTTAGATCATAACATGTTTTAAATTTATTCCAGCTCATTTTAATGTCGTACACCTCAATGAATTATGCTGACTTAGCTTTGTCATAACATCAGTTTTGATAGATACCTTGTCAGCTCATCCAGCCATCCATTCCCTGTTGCGACCTTAATTATTTGTTGCGACCTAAGTTGTCTTCTTTCGGTGTCGCGACCTCGATTCTCTGTGGCGACGTCGTTTATGTTGTCTTAAATTTTTCTCTCTCGCGACTGATCAAAAGGATGTTGTGACACACTTGAAGCCTTCGTCTTACAAAGTTGTCGCAACATTATCAATCAGGTCATGACTTAAAATTTGTCGAACTGATGAATTCCTTGCCGTGACCTCAACTGTCTTTCGTGACCTAGCTTCTTGGCCATTAATCTCATTTTCTTCTGGATTCTTGCTGGAATTTCATCTTCTTCTATAAAAATCTGCAAAATATAAATTTGGTAAAGTCTCCACATTTCTGCATAAGAATAAGTAATTACATTATAACACTAATCAAAAAAATGGATTAAAAATCAATGAGTTTTTGACTTATCAAGCAATCACTCTATCAAAGATTTGTAATTCAATAATTCAAAAAAAGCTTCCAGAAAAGCTAAGGGATCCAGGCAACTTCACCATTCCTTACACTATTGGTGAACATACTTTCAAGAAAGCTTTATGTGACTTGGGAGCTAGTATTAATCTTATGTCGTTATCTATTATAAAGAAGCTGAATTTGGGTGAGCTAACCCCCACTACGCTGTCTCTTCTAATGGCTAATTGTTCATTGACTTATCCTCAAGGTATTCTTGAAGATGTGCTTATAAAAGTTGATAAGTTTATCTTTCTAGTAGAATTTATTATTTTAGAAATGGAAGAAGACAAAGAAGTTTCAATCATTTTATGAAGGCCATTTCTTGCAACCGGACAATCTTTAATTGATGTTAAAAATGAAGAGTTCACACTGAGAGTTGGTGATGAAGAAATGAAGTTCAATCTTACTAAGATTGTGAGATTTGTCGATGATGACAAAGGAACTTGTATGAGGGTTAATAGTTTGATGCCCTTCATTGATGATGTGTTGCATGGAATGATTAAAAGAGATCCTTTGGAAAAATGTTTAACTGAGTTACTATTTATGAATGATTTAGAGCTTGAGCTTCCATTTGCAGTTCAGGAAATATCAGAGACTATCTTGCCATAGATGAAAATGAAGATACCGTTGTGATTGAAAAGGAAAAGAAGATATCGAATGGGTTGATACTTAAAGTGTTACCCGAGAATCTTTGTTATACATTTTTGGGTGAAATTGCACAAAACTTGTGATCATCACTTTAGCTTTGAATGCGAATATAGAGACCAAGTTATTAGAGGTACTTAAGAAGAACATGGAGACTATTGCATGGTCCATTGAAGATATTAAAGGCATTAGTCCTTCAGTTTGTATGCATAAGATCCGGATGGAGGAAGAGTACACTGCTTCAGTTGAGTACCGAAGGTAGTTGAATCCAATTATGAAAGAAGTTACGAAGAGAGAAGCCTCAAATGGCTCTATGTTGGGTTTATATGTGTTATTTCTGATAGCCCTTAGGCTAGTCCAGTGCAAATAGTTCCAAAAAATGGTGGCATGACCGTGGTGAAGAATAATAAAGATGAGCTCATTTCTACTCGCATTGTTACATGATGGCGAGTGTGTATTGATTATAGGAAGCTCAATAAGGCCACATGGAAGGATCACTTCCCCTTACCCTTCATAAACTAGATGCTTGAGAGATTATTGGGACATGCTTTCTATTGCTTTTTAGATGGGTATTCCGGATATAACCAAATCATCATATCTCCATCAGACTAGAAGAAGACAACTTTCACTTATCCTTATGGGACATTTGCATTCCGAAGGATGCCATTTGGTTTGTGTAATGCACCGGCTACTTTTTAGTGATGTATGACAGCTATCTTTGTCAATATGGTTGATAATATAATGGAAGTCTTCATAGGTGACTTTTTGGTGTTCGGATACTCATTGATCATTGTCTCCAGAATTTGAGTTTGGTTTTAGAGCGATGCAAGGAAAGGAATCTTGTTCTTAATTGGGAAAAATGTCATTTTATGGTGCAAGAAGGTGTTGTTCTTAGGCACCGTGTGTCAAAAGACATATTAGAAGTGGATACAGCTAAAGTGTCTACCATTGAGACCCTTGTACCACCTACTACAATTTGAGGTGTGAAGATTTTCCTTGGGCATGCAGGTTTCTGTAGCGGTTCATAAAAGACTTTTCAAAGATTGTGAGACTGTTATGTAAGTTTCTAGATAAAGATGCAGTGTTTTCTTTATTGAAGCTTTTAATGAGATCAAGAAGATGCTCATTTCCACTACCATTACGTCATCACCTGATTGGAGCCTACCATTTGAAATCATGTGTCATGCAAGTGACTAGCCATTGGGGTAGTGCTAAGGTAACACCATGACAAGATATTTTGAGTTATCTACTATGCTAGTAGGAGATTGAATGATGCTCAAGATAATTACACAACTACAAAAAAATAGATGTTGGCAGTGGTCTATTCATGTGATAAGTTTAGACCCTATATCATTGGAGCCAAGGTGGTCATCTACACTGATCATACCGCTATTAGATATTTTATGTTGAAAAATGAAGTTAAACCTCAATTGATCAGATGGTTACTCTTGCTTCAAGAGTTTAATGTTGAAATCAGAGATAAGAAAGGAACTAAGAATGTGGTTACTGACCATTTGTCTAGATTAGAAGCTGAAAAACAAATTAATGATCCCAATGATATTGATGAGTCTTTCCTTAATGAGCAATTTTTTGGAGTTGATACTTATGCACCTTGGTACACAAACATTGTAAACTTTTTAGCTTGTAAAGTGTTGCTGCCGGACCTAACATCCCAACAAAGAAAGAAATTTCTCCATGACATGAAGTGTTACCAATGGGATGATCCTCTCATATTCCAAAGATGTGTGGATCAAATGATAAAGAGATGTGTCCCGGAGGAAGAATATGATGTGATCCTTGCTCATTGTTACTTCTCATCATATGGAGGTCACATGGGACCCTTGACAACATCTTGGAAGGTTTTAGATTTTGGTTTTTGTTGCCCGACTATATTCCAAGACTGTTTTGAATATATTAAAAGGTGCAATCAATGCCAAAGGGTAGGGAATATTTTGAGAAGGGATGAGATGCCCTTGAATAGTATGTTGGAAGTAGAAGTCTTCGATGCTTAGGGCATTGATTTCATGGGCCCGTTCCCTCTATCTAAAGGAAATCTTCTTATCCTTGACACAGTCAATTATGCTTCAAAGTGGGTAGAAGCCATTACAACACCAAGAAATGATGTGAAAATAGTGGTAAAGTTTGTGCAAACACATTCTTACACGTTTGGTGCACCGCGAGCAATAGTCAGTGATCAAGGAACCTAATTTTTCAATAAGGTGTTTGCAAATCTCATGGCTAAGTACGAGGAAGAGCATAGAAAGGCATTGGCATATCATTCGTAATCAAATGGCAAAGAGGAGATCACTAACCAGGAATTAAAGAGGATTTTAGAGAAGACGGTAAACACAAACAGAAGAGATTGATCATTGAGATTGGAGGATGCACTCTGGGGCTTACCGGATGGCATGCAAGACACCGACATGAATGTCTTCATATTGGTTTATTTTTTGGAAAAGCTTGTCACTTACCGGTTGAGCTTGAACACTGAGCATTTTGGGTAATCAAGAAGTTGAACTTTGACTTAAACGATGTGGGAGAAAGGAAACTTCTTCAATTGAATGAGCTTGAGGAGATCCGGAATGAAGCTTAAGAGAATTCTCGAATTTACAAAGACAAAACAAAGAAGGGGCATGACATGCATACTGTGAAAAAGACATTCAAAGAAGGTGATAGAGTGCTTCTTTTCAACTCGAGATTGAAGCTATTTTTTGGAAAGTTAAAGTTAAGATGGTCGGGGCCATACTCAATGATTTCAATTAGCCCTTATGGTGTTATTGGTTTGAGATCTGATGATGGTCAAGAGTTCAAAGTGAATGGTCAACGTCTCAAGCATTACCTTGGAGAGAGACCGGTTCTTAAAGAAAGCATCCAATTGAAAGAGTAGGGTCTTTGTTCAATTATGTAACCACCATCGAGATACGGCTTGGTCAAGCTAGCGACACTGAAGTTAAATCTTCTTAGGAGTCAACCCAAGCTTTGTGAGAATCCTATTTCTCTTTATTTTCTTTATTGAATTTCTTTTTGTTTATTTTTAGTTTTAGGATCCTAGATATGTTTATGTTTTTATTTTAGTGTGTTTTAGTTTCAGGTTCTGTAGTGACATAATAGAAAAGCACTTGTAGAGAAAATGATTCAGAAGAATACAAGATTGATATCGAGGAAGAATTTGAAGGGTAATAGAAATTTGAAGAGTTTTGAGAACCAAGACTTTGAATGAAATGAGTCGAGAAGGTTTCAAATAGAAGGAATGGAAATTGAAGTGTCTAAAAGAATTGAGATTTCAAATGCAGAGAGAAGCATAAAAATTTTAATGAAATCTTAGTCATGTCTCGACATGGCACTCATGTCACGATATCGAGCTGTAAATTAAATCTTGTTTTTGCATATTTTCATCCATGTAACGTCATCATGTCGCGACATGAACTCATCTCGGATTTCTTGTTTTAGTACATTCTTGGACAAGTCGCGACATCAAACATTTTTTGAAAATCCTAAGTTTGTGTAATCTCGACCATGTTGTGACATCACCATCTTTCATTTCGTGACATGAGACTTCTGAACATTCTTGTTTTTTCCATTCTCAACCATCTCGCGACGTGAGACCCTCTCATGTATGACATGGGTCCGATTATTTGAATAAAGACCCTCCCACTCCATCATTTCTCCAACTCTTCCAATTCATCTCCTTTTCTCTCCCGATTATCTCCTCTTCCCTTTCCATCATCTCTAACCATAGTCTCCACCACATACACCTGCATCTCCACCACATCCTTCCCTATTTTCATTCCTCTCCTCCATAAGTAAACCCTAGCCTCCATTGTTGAAGGTTTTCTTTCAAGAACGACTGGTGTACTCAATTGGAGCAAATTGTGATTGCAATTTTTTTGTGGGGTTAGGTTGCTTTGGGGTGTTTGGTTTTTGTTGGGTAGAAACAATTGAAAAGAGCAGAGTTAGCGTTTGAAGAGCAAAAGAAGTCACGCCTGCCAAGTGTTCAATTTTAATTCCGAGTGACTAGTCATGGCTTCTAAGAAGAGAAAGACCATTTTTAAGGGTGCCACTCCTCCTCCACCGCATTTGAACCCGAAATTTCATCCCTCGAGTGGCAAAAGAAAAATACAATACTCTTAGTGTGCGGCCATTTGTTCCCAAGAGGGGGTTCCTAAGGAACAACCCTAACTTTCACACCTTCCTCTACAATAGAAGAAATTGGAAGAAGTTATGCAAGCATCCTAATCTCAAAGTAGCTCCCATAGTGAGTTTCATGCCAATCTCCGTGATACGATTGACTCAACTATATTTGTGAGGGGAGTTTGGATACCATTTCATAGCATGAATATCAACATATTTTTGAGCTAGAAAATGAAGACAACGAAGAATATCGAGCATTATATAGGGCATCGAATTATGACCTAACTCTGAAGAAGTTGACTGATGGAAAGTCTCCATGAAAGAGGAGTATTTCAAATCAAGTCCAATCATTTCTGAGGATTGGACTCACTAAGACTGTCTAGTCTTGGTTCTACTTTGTGTCATCCAAGCTCATCCCAATGAAGCATGTGTCTACAATGCAGAAGAACAAGGTAGTGCTCACTTATGCTATAGTGATTGGACTAAAATTTAATTTGGGTATAGTGATTGAGAACTCTACCTTGGAGTTGGTTTATGGGAAGGCCATCACACATCCATCCCTCATTACTGAGCTTTGTTTGAGAGTTGGGTGGAGATATCTAGAGATGAAGAAAGGTGCCCCCCCCCTCCTCCCACCATGATCCCTCTCCTATTCCTCCTTAAAAAGAAGGATCATCCTTTACAACCCACTACTGATACACCCTCTAACGGAGGTGAAGAAGGAGTTGAACATAATGCACCTGAGTCTAAAGACTTAGAGAGTGAAGAATAAGCTACAGGAGAGCAACAGTCAGAGTGCCTTAGAGTCAACATCTAAGAGGATCATAGAGTTAGCTAATATCTAATGGGAGGAGTATACAAGCTACAAGAAAACTAATGCCTAGCTTCATGTGGATAACGACCAAATTATGCGGCGGCTTGATGCATTAGCATAGGCGGGAGCTCAGTGTAGTAATGCTTGTTGTAACAACCCAAATTATACCCTAAATGGTTTTATGATATGTTTAGGAATTTATAATAAAGTCAAATTGTATTTTTCATAAATTTAAGGCTAAATGAAAAAGACTCATAGAGATTATTAAAGAAGTGCAAAGGGTAATAGTAAATTGCCAATTAAGGACCCAAAGGACAGAAGATAACAAGGTTATATGTTAAGCTAGAATTTTGATAAGTTAATTTTCAAATTGAAGAAAGATGAAGGACTAAATAACAAGGGCTAAAAGTTTGAGTCAAATCCCTTAAGACAACAAATTGTCTTCTAGGGAAAGAAAGTCTTCATTTAGGGTTTTAGAGAGCTAGGGCATACGGTTTGGGAGGAAGGCGAATTTTAGGTTGATTTCTCTCAATTTCTTGGTTCTACTTGTTCAATCAAAGAGAATGAAAGGAAAGCTACTTTGAAGGTGCCAAGAAATCAAGGTTAGGAAAAGTAAAACCCTAACTCGTTTTGTATATTGGGTTTTATTAGTTTGAATTGAGTTTGGAAGTTCAAGGAATCAAGGTTAGGAAATTATCCTAACATCCTCCTTGTTATGTTGTGTTAGGAAAACCCTAACTCTTCCATAAATGTGATTTTGGGTTGGTTTGAGTTGGGTTTTGTGGCTTGTTTTGAATTTGTTTTGTTTTGGTTGGAAATTTCTAAAATTGGCAATATGCCCCATTCTATTCTAGCCCAATGTCTCTCCACCTAGGCGAAGGTCTGTTCGTCTACGCGAAGGTCTGTTCGCCTACACGAAGGGATGCTTCGCCTTGGCGAACTCGTCTTCTTGGCAGGCTTTGCTCTTGCCTCTTCTCTGCCTGTTTTGCTTTCTATTTTTATAAAGCTTAAACGAATGTTATAAATACTAGTATAAAAAGCTCTGAAATGCATATAATTATAGGCCTGCTTAATACCAGATAGTGAATGAATAGGCACGTCTATTTAGTGCTTCAACACTCTTGTCTAGTGCGACAGCACTTCTGTTCGTGTGGCAGGCATATCTGATTAGTGCTACGACACTCCTGCATAGTGCTACGGCACTCCTGATTCATGTTGCAGGCACGACTATTCAATGCTTCAGCACTTTTGTTCGATCTTGTAATACAAATGCGTTCGGGTACTTAGTATTCGTCCCTCATTCATTGTTCTTGCCCCAATTACATGCGAAGCGAACATTTTATATGATAAGTATCTAAACAATGAAATATATGAAAACAAAGTAATCAGCTCTGATGCTAAGACATATCTTAGTTCTGTATTGTAGTGTACCTATGGGTACCTTCTATTAAGAGATTTCTGTTATGTACTCCTATGGGAGATATGAATACTCTGATATGTGAATTATTTTAAATTTATACTGTAATTAAGGACCATTAGAAGTGGTTGTATCTATTATATGTTTTCCCACTAAACTTGAAGCTTAGCATGAGTGTTTCATCCGTGTAGGTATTGAAGAGGTCTTGGAGATATCCACGTGATCGCGGGACCAACCACATTGTTAAGTCTTTCAGATGTAGGTCCCCGAATTAGTTTTGTTGTAATGAAAATGTAAATGTAATATTTTGAGATAGTAGAACTTATGTAAATACAAGTAGTTGGACTCATGCATATATGTACATGACAATTTAAACACCACTATGGTGGTAGTTTTACAAGTTTATGTTTTCATAAATATATGCTTGAAGTGAAGCCCACTTCAATCTCGGGTGGAATAGCTCTACGCACAGTGTCTTTCTTCTCCTTGAGGTTGGGGAAGGCGTTATAGTTTAAGTAGTATCAGAGCCTAGGTTTAGGCGTTTCTGGAAAAAATTTAGGTTAAAAATGTACCTACATAATATGTGTTTAGCCTAAAGCGGTTGTCCTTGTTTTGTATATTGGCTAAGATACCCGATCCGGATGTTGTGGAGGAAACTATTTCGATCTATGGACCTCCAGATCATCTATTTTTTTGGTTCGATGCAACTCGGTTAAAGTGAACATGTGTCAGCAAAGCGTTATTAAAAATTTCTAAGGATATGAGGTCTTAGATCGACTCCACGACCCTAGGCTTTGATTGATTCGATAAAGAAAGCATGGAGTAGAAGGAATTTCATGATCTGAGTTTGGAAGAGTCGATAAAGTTGAGTTTTGTTTGGAGAAATTGCAAAGAGCTCTAGGCAGTGAAATATCCCCTAAACAAATGGCTAAATGCGGTCCACTTTTTGCAGTGCAAACATGATTGGTGGAAGTTAGTTTTAAGAAATCCACTACTTCCCGGCCCCATTTCATGGGACTTCTTTGTCAAAAAATTTCAGACAAAGTATGTCACTGATGATTACAGAAAGACCAAGTGGAAGCACATACCATCTTATAGTGAACTATCCGCGAGGATCTAGGAGTTCTAGAAATCCTCAAGGAAGTAGTAGAGGAGAATCAAATGTACCTCCACCAACTCGTGATAGGGGTAGAGGGCGAAGTAGTTCAAGGCAGCATAGAAGAAGTATTGCATCAAAAACAGTAAATTGCCCTAACACTACGGCCCTAGCCCGAGCCTATGCTATGAGAGCTCGCGAAGATCAAGATGCACTAAGGGTTATTGCGGGTAATTTCACTCTCTATGACACTGAAATGCATGCTTTGGTAGATCTAGGTTCTACACACTCTTATATAGGCATTGAACAATTGAGTGATAAATTGCCATCGGTAGAGCCTTTAGCATATGCATGCATATTACTAGTCCCCCAAGGCATAGTGTTAGAGTCAACCAAATGTATAAGAACTGTCCCCTAATGGTCCATGATAGAGAGTTTTCGATTAATCTGATTGCTTTTCCTTTTCAAGAATTTGATTCGATTTTGGGGATGGATTGGTTATCCAAACATCGGGCTATAATTGATTGTGATAAGAAAATAGTAGTGCTTGAATGTTCTAACCTATCGGAGGCAACTGTACATGGTATGCGATCTAGATTAGTGTCAAATATAATTTCTGTTATGCAAGCCCGGCATTTTCTTAAAAAACGTTGTGAAACCTTTTTGGCTTTAGTGCTTGACTCTAAGAGGGGACATGTAAATCTGGAAGATATTCCAGTGATAAAAGAATTTCCTGATGTGTTTCCTAAGGAATTACCGAGTTTACCACCTGAAAGAGAAGTAGATCAGTCTATTGAAGTTTTACCTAGAATGCCTCCTATTTTTAGGGCACCTTACCATATGGATCCGAATGAACTAAAATAGTTGAAGACTCGAGGGATTTGTCCGACCTAGTGTTTAGCCTTGGGGTGCGCTGATTTTGTTTGTCAAAAAGAAAGATGGCACTCTCCGAATGTGCATTGATTATCGGAAAATAAATAAGGTAAAAGTGAAATAAATATCTATTGCTGAGAATAGAAGATCTTTATTATCAATTGAAATGAGAGAATGTCTTTTCAAAAATAGACTTGCGATCGGGATATTATCAACTTCAGGTAAAAGATGGTGATGTCCCAAAAACATTCTTTAAAACTCAATATGGTCATTATGATTTTTTAGTAATGTCATTTGTGTTGACTAATGCACCGGCTGCATTCACATACTTGATGAATAGGGTATTCCACCCTTATTTGGACCAGTTTGTAGTGGTATTCATAGATGGCATCTTGATATATTCTAAGGATGCACAAGAACATGAACAACATTTGAGGATAGTGTTGTGGATCCTGAGAGAAAAACAATTGTTTGCGCAAATGTGATTTTTAGCTTAAGGAAGTACCATTCCTAGGTCATAGTATGTCTGTGGAGGGTATTAGAGTTGACCCTACAAAGATTGAAGCGATCGTAAGTTGGAAACCGCCTCAAAATGTAACAGAGATGAGAAGTTTATTAGGTCTAGCTGGGTATTACCGACGGTTTGTAAAGGGATTCTCTGTCATAGCCTCTACACTTACTAAGTTACTCCAAAAAGGAGTGAAGTTTGAATGGGATGAAAAATGTTAGTCAAGTTGTGATCAATTAAAGAAAATACTGGTTGAAGCACCAGGGTTTACTCAACCTACTCCGGGTAGAGAATATGCCATGTATAATGATGCTTCAAGGATTGGTTTGGGATGTGTATTGATGCAATATGGAAAAGTGGTGGCATAGGCCTAAAGAAAATAGAAATCGCATGAGCAGAATTATCCCACACATGATCTGGAACTGGCAGCGGTAGCGTTCGCTTTGAAAATATGGTGACACTACTTATATGGTGAAAAATGTAAAATATTTACATATCATAAGAGTCTTAAGTATCTGTTAACTCATAAGGAACTGAACTTGAGGCAACGTCGGTGGATAGAGTTGTTCAAAGACTATGATTGCATAGTAGATTACTACCCAGGAAAAGCTAAAGTGGTGGCGGACACTTTAAGTAGAAAAACAATTTATGTTTTGTCCCTGAAACACTATGTATGGAGATTTGCATATGATGGAGCCTTGTTAGCTCAATTAAAAGCTATGTCGGATCTGATAAAATGATGATAGATGCTCAGAAAAATGATTTCAAGTTACAACAAAGGATACAATTAGTCGAAAATTGAGACAACACTGACTATTCCATAAAAGAAGATGGAGGTCTCTATAACAAGAACAGATTATGTGTATCGAATGTTCAGGAATTGAAAATGAAGTTAATGTATGAAAGCCACAATACCGTATTCACCATGCATCCTAGAGGTAACAAGATGTACCAAGATTTGAAACAATAATATTGGTGGCGAGGGATGAAAAGGGATATAGTAGAGTATATATCCAAATGTTTGACTTGTCAGCAAGTAAAAACTGAACATCAAGTGCAAATCGATGCATTAAATCCAATCCCGGGCTTTTTATCTTACCCTCTTCTCTACATTTTGCTTTCTATTTTATAAAGCCTAAATGAATATTATAAATACTAGTATACAAAGCTCTGAAACGCATATAATTGTAGGCCTGTAAGACCGGATAGTGAATGGATAGGCACGTCTATTTAGTGCTTCAGCACTCCTATCTAGTGCGATGGCACTTCTATTTCGTGTGACAGGCACATCTGATTAGTGCTAAGGCACTCATGTATAGTGCTACAGCACTCCTGGTTCGTGTTGCAGGCACGTCGGTTCAATGCTTTGGCATTCAGTACTGTACCATACCTTTAGGTACCTATTGTGCTACGTCCCTCTCATTCATTGTTCCTGGTCTATGCAAGTAAACATTTATATGATAAGTATCTGAATAATGAAATATATGAAAACAAAGTAATCAACTCTAATTATGTTATGTACTCCTACGAGAGATATGAATACTCGATACTTCTTAGGAATTACAATTTAAAATGTATGTATGGTGAGGACCATTAGAAGTGGTCATATCTGTTATCTGTTTTCCTACTAAGCTTGAATCTTAGCACAAGTGTTTATTCTTGTAGGTACTGAAGAGGTGGTCAAAGACATCCAGCATTTGCTAAGGCTAACACAGTAGTAGGAGTCTTTCTGATATAGGTCCCGAAATTAGTTTTGTTGTAATGAAAATATAAATGTAACATTTTGAGATAGTGAAACTTGTGTAAATACAAGTAGTTGGACTCAAGCATATATGTACAGTGTAACATCCCGAAATATACCCTAGCAGTTTTCGGACTTGTTTAGGGTATATTAAAAGCTAAATGGAAATTTTCGGAAATAAAACGAGAGACCCGGAAAGTTTACAAGATACAAGGGCAATCTTGTAATTTGTTAAAAAGGACCTATTGGTCATAAAAGTAGAAAAGATTAGGGGTTATGTTTAAAATGCTTGAAAATAGAAATGTAAATAGAGGAGTTATGGGGTTAAAAAAGGCAAATAAAAGAAAGTTAAAAAGTCAAAAATGGGTTTTTGTCTTGGCGAGCTATGGCCTTAACAAACATGGGATTTAAAGACCCAATTTGGTCTCATTTGGAGACCAAAACCGTGAGGGAGAGAAGAGCAAAAAGAAAAAGAGGAAGAAGAGAAGAGGAAGAGGAAGAAGAGAAGAGGAAGAAGGAAGGAGATCAAGCAAGCTAAGATCAAAGGTATGGAAACCCACCTTGATTATGAATTCTATGAGATTTGGCATGTATCTTTGGGTTTGTATGATGATTATTTTGCTCAAACCTAGGGTTTGCTAGGGTTTCATCTTAACCCAAAATGATAGCAATTAAGGTAGGTAAAACCCCATATGGCACAAGAAGCTCATGAAATCCTCTCTTTGAGATGAATCCATGGTTAATCAGAAGTAATTGGGTGGGTTTAGAACAAAAGCCTAACTAATCCTCATGTTTTGTTTGTGTATGGAGTTTATAAAGCCCATAATAGAAGGGTTTTGGAAGAAATCCATGATGGATTTTTGAAGAAATATGTAAATTGAAAGAGAAATTGAGTAGAAAGAGATTCCAGGTGAATTTGGAATTGTTTTTTGATGTGTTTGAAGTATAAGTGATTGGGGATCAAAAGTATGGGAAAATGTGAGAAAACACACATTTGGGCATTTCAGTGACTTGTGCTAGGTACAACTTGAACTTATGCAGTACAACTTATGTCTAGTCATTTTGGCCAAGTTAATACAGTACAACTTGTTCTAGTTTCCTCTATTCTGACCAGTTTAGTATTTTATTATAAATTACTCATTTCTTATCCGATTTGGGTGATTCAACTAGAAAATTAAAATAGACTTCAAGGATAACAAAACTTAAAGAGAAGTAATTGCCAAATTCTGATCCTAAGTGGCCAAAAAATACACTCGAAGTGGGACCATGTGCAAACCAAATTCTGTTTTCAGTGTTGAACATAGAAGTCCAGGTTGTTTGGACATCAACTTGAGTTGTGCTCGAATGGGTGAGATTTCAGTTGGAGATGACCCTTATCTGTAGCTTTTAAATGATGATTATAAGGACATAGGTCAAAATATAAAGTTAAGACCCCGGAAAATGGAAGTAATAATACAAACTGTCACTTTACGAAAAAATCGAGTAAAAAAAAATGACTAGTTGGCATGAAAAAGGCCATAACTTTAGTTTTGGATGATCCGATTGGATTAGTTCAATTTCTAAATAAAGTAGAATCATAGAGGAATAGAATACATGAGTTGCATAATGTACAAGTATGGAGAAGGTATAGGAATATTTCATAAGATATAGTAAAATTTATAAGTCGCCCAAAATATAATAAAGATATGATAGAACATGTCATAAGATATGATAGTCCTAAAGTACACAAATGATAGGCACATATGCATATAAGAGTAAATGATATGAATATAAGGGTGTATGATAGAGGATTATATGATAGATATACTTAAATGAATAGATAGAACATGCTAGAACAAATGATGAGTGCGTAAAAATATGAGTATAAGATAGACATACCGAGAAAGAACTAGGCCTGATGGAACAAGCTAGGAATATATGATAGACAAAGAGAACTAAAATGATAGAAAAGATATGAATATATGTATTATATATGATATATGAGAACCGAAATGTGAAGCTACGATTATGATAACTAATGCAGTAGTAATGATAGTATATATGCATAAGCAATTATGATAACAATAGTTATTCATGCTTATGAGATATGTCTGAGAAAATGTAATAAAGTGATTATGCAGCAGAACACGAGTAGAGGGATAGATAGGCATGCCTATAGGGAAGATCTGATTCTTTGCTGACATATTCATGAAACCAGATATTGAGGCCCTGGGTTTGGGTGATGATATAGATCCGTTTGGATCGGTGGCCCATGAGGGTCACCTGATAGATAGAAATCTTTGCCTCGTACGGTGATAGTACCTTAATTACGAGGATGGCATATGACATAGGTCAGCATGCCAAGTGCACGGTGATGATACCTTCGGGTATTAACAGAGAGAGATCACTGTCTCGTACAGTGATAGTACCTTCGGGTACACTCAGTTATTTCCTGAATCCACTTCTAAGGTATTTGCAGACATGAAAATAAAAGAAAAAGGAAAAGTATACACAAAGGAAATGTATATGAAAGTATATAATAGAGGATATATGATATGAAGCGGCATAGCCTTGCTATGCGATAAAGTCGAGACAGTTACAAGAATAAGGAAGTACATTATAACTTTGATATAGAAAATAGGTATAAAAACCACCAAGAAAGTAGGAATAGTACGGGATAGCAGGGATATAGGCAATTTACAAGATGAACACATATAATAGGAAGTATACAACGATTACAAGTATGAAAGTGAAGAATAGAATCAAATCGCTAGAAGCTTAGAAGATGAAAAGATACTAGACTAGAGGACATGTGCTATGTAACCCAGCGAAGAGCCAAGACATTGAAAAAGTATATATGGCGTGAAAGATAGACCTGGACAAGTATAGGAATAAAGTACTCAAATAGGAATACGAAAAGTATAAATAAAGGAGATGCTAAAGACATAGAACATGTAATAGAAAAATTGACATGCAATAGGGAATGTCGGATGATAAGAGATACGTTATAAAAATATGTTTAGATATATATATAATGCATATGCTTATAAGCTTGTGACAGTCGCCATTGGTAGTTGTCCATGCTTATGTTCCACTAAAGCGTAAGCTTGTACAGTGTTCAATCCCAGGTGTAGGTCTGAAAGAGGAGGCTAGAGGGCCAGACATTCCACATCGGCTGACCCGAGGTCCATCAATAGGGGTCCATTGGAAGATTTTTGTATAATGTATAAGTCTTTTGTTTCTTTTGCAAACAATGTAAATGTGAACACTATTAAATATGTACATATATAAGTAATTGTATAAAGTAATGGGACTCGTATATGCGTATAAATTGTGATGGACACCACTCCGGTGGTAGTTCTTTTATTGCATGTACAAATGATTTTGTTATTCTTGAAATTGTTTGTGCACAGTGGAATCTGGTACAGCTCACGAGAAAGAAACAGTCAATAGAGTCCCAATATATAGTATAGATAGTATCGCGCCCCGGACTTCGGTTCGGATCCGCCAATCGGGTCGGGCCGGGATCGGGGGTGTGACATATAGGACAATTTAAACACCACTAAGGCGGAAGTTTTACAAGTTTATGTTTTGATGAATATATGCTTAAAATGGGCTCACTAATGTCAAGTGAATAGTTATCTGTCTCATGTGACCCCCCCTCACTTGACGAGGTCGAGGGAAGGGGCGTTACAACAGCAGCACACCCGGTATGTGACTCGGCTCATAGCCCAGGTTCTTCATCATCTAGGCCACCAAGTCTTCATCCACCATTCGAGTTTCCAGCTTGCCCACATGTATCACCACCAGAGGATTCAGCTTCAGATGAGGACATGCCTACTACTTATAGAGGGGAGTTTTCTGTTCCTTTATTTTATTTGCACTGAGGATAGTGTTGGTTTTAAGTTTAGGGGCATGGTTTGACCATTTTGGACATGATTTTAATTCTATTTCTCTCTCTTTCTCTTTGGATATACTTTGGGATTATACTCTTGATTAATGCCCAAAAAGTGCAATTTTGAACCCTATATTAGATAGGTTTTGAGTGCTTTTTCTTAATCATGTCATTCTCTCAATTAGAAGTGTTTCTAGTCTTCTTAGTAACACTTATGCCATTTAAGAAGGTATTTTGGCGGTTGTTTGTAGGCTTTGCACACTCTTGGAGTTCAATCTCGAATCAAATGATGAATCATGAAGTTGATTCAAGTCTCGACCATCAACCCATTTAAGATTCAATGAGAAAACCAAGGCAAAATAGAAGAAAATTTCAATGTAGATTAGAAGGCAGGAGCAATACGGTGAAGAATCAACAATGCGGGGATTTTTCGCTAGAGTTGCGAAAATTTTTCGCTAGGATTAACGAAAATTTCGCAACCTTAAGCGAAAAATTTCGCAACCTTAAATGAAAATGCCAAATTTCGCTAGACCATCAAATTCGCTAACCTTGTTCCTTAAGCGAAAATAATTGATTCGCTTCTCACAATAATTTATTCTTAGCGAATTTAAGCTATAGAGAGTGCCCACCTTTAGCGAAATTTCTTGTTGCAGCTAGACTTACATTGATTTCGCTAATTAGCGAAATTCTTCAAACCTAAAGCGAAAATTGATACCTCGTCATGTTTTGTAATTAATGAAACCGCCTCAAACTTGTAGTGTATTACTCTATTATCCTTTAACTTAGCCAATTTCATAGGTTTTTTGGTATTTTCATACCTTGAGGAGGCCTATATAAGTCCCTCTTGTTTTGTAAGAAAAGGGTGAACAATTGGAGGAGGAACAATTTGGGAGAGAAGATATTTTGTAAGTTTTTATTTTTGTAAATAAAGTCTTTTATTTTAGGTTTTGCTTCTATTTCTTTTCTCTCTTCTCTCTCCTCTTTATTTCTCTTTCCCGGCTGCCAAACACACCTCTTGAGGATGACAACTCAAGAGATGGTTGGCTAAGTCTCCTTTCTTTGAAGAGGAAGGGGCTAGCTTGAGTGGTGGGAAATGCATGTTGTCCTCTTGTTAAAAGCTACGGGTAGTGTATTTATGGCCCTTATATTTTCAAAACATGGTTGCATAACATTGAATATCATTAATTTGTGATACTTTCCATGCTTTGATTTGTGATTCACTGAGATGGTCTTCTGAGCCTCACAAAATGAATATTTATATGTTAGTTTTCTCAAATTAGGGTTGCATAGCATTTAATGTTATTGATTTGGCCAATACTTTCCATGCTTTAGGACTGTGATTCTTTAGATGGTCTTTACGAGCCTCTGAGATGATATTAAATGTTAGGGTTTTAAACTAAAAGGGGCCATAACTGCATGCTACCTGTATTGACTCAAATAGGAGTTGTTTCATGGGTGAGGTTTGCTAGTTAAACATAGATCTGGTTATGCCATGGACTATATGTTGCATGTCATAACGCGAGGATAAAACCGAGGACCTTGTTTGCCTAACTTGCAGATAGTAACTAATCTTCAAAGTTACCTTTTTCACCTTTTAATTTACGGTTTCTGAGTTTCTGGATTTTCAACTTCATTTCCTTATTTTAAAAACCCTGAGATTCAAAAAGAGTCAAATAAGCCTTACCTTCATGCCTGTGATGCAAACCATTTTTAGGATGAAAACCCATCCCCGTGTTCGATACAGACCCGACATCTTTAGGTAGCCCGACTACGGCAGTAGTAGGAACTTAGGTGTATATAAATTTTGTTGATTTTAGCTCAGCCTACTGTGGCACGAATCAACTCTCTTTCTCCTCATATCTCCTTCTCTTGTGGAACTTTGGAACTTAGTTGGTTTGCTTTGGAACTTAGTTGATTGTTTTGTTAGTTGATTTGTTTTGGTTTAGTTGGTTTGTTTAGTTATGCTTTGCTTATATTAGTATTCTTTGATGCATCCATAGATCATGCTTTGTCATACTTTCATCCTTATGGTATCCTATCTTGTTGAATATACTACTTAATCTATCATGTCTATCATCAATTGTAATTAAAAGTTTGGGAAGTATTGAGCTGTCATATAGTTGCTCAAATGTGATATTTGGTGCATGTTCTAAAATCCATAAAAATTTGAAATCTTTTGAAAAATCTCAAAAATATTTGAAAAGTTTTGTTTTTGTTTTTTTTAGTTTATATTAGGATAATAATGATGCCTATGATGAATAATGATTGAACCTTTTGTTTATATGAAGAAAACTAGAGATAGTCATGCTTTAAAGAATAATGGTTTGACCATTAAGTTGTAAACTTAGCCAAAGGTTCTTACCACCTAGAGCACAAGTCACACTACCTTTTTTGGTCAATATTGCTTGGTTTATAAAAGAATTAGGTGATCACCATCTATTTTGATCTCCTAAGACTCTAGAACTTGTTCACTTATCATTTGAGGCAAAATCCTAGGCAACACAACAATTAGGAAATGATATAGGCCATCCTTGGATGGTTGAGCCTTTCTAGCTAACCCTTATGTGCATTGATCCATAGTCACCTAAATTGAAACATATAGCCATTTTCTTTCTAGAAAACCAAGAATGAGCACCTTGTTAAGCATCCTTCAGTCAAAGAACCCTTGTTTACACCCTCAACGTTTTGTTATCAATGCAATATCATATGAAGACATGTAGTGTGCATTGGGAGTTTGGTTGAAGTGGTTGTTCTAGTAAGATGAATCAAAAGAGGTTGGGTTTGACAAAGTAATGAAAAAAAAAAAAAGCAAAAAGAAAGAATAAATCAAGGAGTAGTAAGTTTAACCTCGTAGCCTTCCTACCTTGAGTGATTAAGTCTGAAGGGGTGTCTCAAAACCTAGTACCCTAAGACCATCTTATTTGTGAGTTGTCGACCTAAAGCTCACTAAGAGTAGGTAGAAATATTAAGGGGATTAAACATTGCACTACTCCATACCTTGTAGTTTATAAAAGTAAAGAATAAATCTTCTTGGTGATCTTGAAAGAAAGGTAAATATCAAACAAGCTTGGGGGTTATATGATGAGAAAGATGTAAAGAACCAAGTTAAGGGGAGGCTAAGATGGATTCAATTGGGTAAAAACTCAGTTTGATAAACGATAGAAAGAAAGCATTGAAGAAAAAGTATGTATGTATGCGTTAGGTAAACACAAACCCTCACCCTTTACCTAAGCCATACATTACAACTTATTGAAGGCCTATTTGATCCTAAGAGTTGTGAATTTCCTATATTAGTAGAGAATGGGATGCCTAACAAGCCTATGGAGTCTGACACACTCATGAGTCATGGAATCACCATGTGAGTGAGAGATCCCCATTCAATTCTAGTTCAACAAATTCCATCTAAATTGCAATTGACCACATGAGGGTAGGACTTCGCACACACAATAAAAGAACTTTGGTTTAGGTATTCTTAACTCTTGGTCAATTTATTATAATGTAAGATACTATCTCAAAGCTTTCTTTGATTAGTTGAAAGTGAGATCCCTAAGGCAAATTATCACTTAGTGCCTTCTTATTAAGCTCAACAAGTCTTGTTCTATTTTGAATATGGAAAATGAGTTGTTTCTTTTCCCGAGGACAAGAAAAATGTTAAGTTTAGGGGAATTTGTTAGGTGTGAATTATATTAGCCTTTAAGCATGAATTTCTTGAATATATTGAGCTTTTGATGTTAATTTCACACCCTAATCACTCAAATATACACCATTCCCCCTCTTGGCTTTTGTTTTGTAGATAGGAAAGAAAAGGCAAGCAAAAGAAGTAATAATGAAGAAAATCTGAAGAACAATTGCTATTATAGGCTCCATGTCGTGACATGGTCACTCATGTTGCGACATCGAGCCATCTCCTGCTGAAGTTTGACGTTCAACCATGTCGCAACATGGCCACCCCTGTTAAGACCTTATAGTTTCACGTTCAATCATGTCACGATATGGCGACCCATGATGTAACGACGTGACCACTGATGAGTGTAAAACTCACTATGTTTTAAGTTCATTTCACATGCTATTTTGAGAATTTTATATTCATATTCATGTAAAACTCATAACATTTCCTCTAAACTTGGTTTTGTAGGATTCTTGATGAAAAGCAAGTGATTTGGCAAGAAATGAGCAATATATTTCCAAAAGAAGAGTCAACCGGGTGTCTCACAATGCGCCACTAGGAAGATGAATGTTTTCTATACCAGATGGAACATCAAATGGTTGAAATTCCCCCATGGTTGCATTCTATATTTAAAGATCTTTCCAACGATACGTTATACACCCAAATCCGAGTTAAAACGAAGAAGTTATGGCCCTGACAAGTTGGAGAAGAAAAACTAGCTGCTGAGCAGAAAAAATGTCACAACAAAGCAAAAAAATGTGGCGACAAAGCCAAAAATTGTCGCGAAAAAGCCAAAAACAAAGCCAAAATGATGATGTCATGACTCAAAATGCTGATGTCGTGACTCAAAATTGCTAATGTTGTGACATAGCAAAAAAATGTTGCGACAAAGCAAAAAAATGTTGCAACAAAGCCAGCAACAAGGCCAGAGTGTTGATGTCGTGACTCAAAAATGCTAATGTCGCGACTCCAAAATATTGATGTCGCGACTCCAAAATGTTGATGTCACGACTCCAAAATGCTTATGTCATGACTCAAATGCTGCAAAAAAACTAGAAAAGCCTGAAAATTGATATTTTGGCTTGTTTTCAAGCCCATTTTCACCCGAGGACTATAAATACAAATTTTTTATATTTTAGGGGGAAAAAACGGGGTAGAGAGAGAAAATCTCTCATGAGGGTTTCTCTCTCTAAAAACCTACCCATTTTTTTAGTTTAGCTTAAGGCTTTGATTTTTAGTAGATCTTACTGATGGTTTTACGACATATTTTTATTTGTATTGAAGAGATTTCAGTGCTATACTCAAAGATTTAATTTATTTACAGTTGAGACGAAGATTGAAGCTCAAATCTGGATTTTTCTCTCACTCATTTTCTTTTGATTTCTTTCTTCATTTTCTTACTTGTTGTTTGATTGGTGATGATTGGAATCCAATAGTGGAATATTAAACACACTCTAGGGGTGGGGATTAATTGTTGAACATTTAGATTTGTAGATTTTCAATTTAATTTGTGGGTTTGAAGACTAATTTTATATAATTGGTACTGTTCATAGAATGAGTTGTTCTTAATATTAGTAGCTTGTACCTAGAAAAGGGTTATATCTTGCTCTTATTTCCAGGAGGTCCTCTAAGTGACACAGAGATGGAGATTCCTAAGAGTATGGAGTAGTTACTTTGGGGAATGTTAGACTAATATTATGGAACTAATGAACTCTAAAAGATTATTTCGATAAATCCTTAGATTTACTCATAGGTAGCAGAATAAGTTAGATGATCTTAATATTTAGTTGATCGAGAGGTTTCTCCTTAGTACGTGAAAGGATCTTAATCCGTGTTAGAAATATCTAATCAAGGAGATAGAAAATTTTATTAGATTCGAAGGCTGAGATACCAATTAGATTGGAGAGAAGGCATGTTGTAGCGCCCCTTTCCATCCAGGCGGGTAAGATCAGAGGCAAGATCCTAGATGCTCGGTTACCACTCGATCACTTTATCAAAATCATTTATCAAATACGCGCGGAAGCGATTTCAATTTAGGGCGAGCCCATAAACATTTACAAATTCAATAGGCCCATAACATTTAACAAATACATTTTACAATGAGGCGTTCAGACGCCTCCAGAAATGATTCTGAAACGGATGTTCATAGTTCAAATTGTTTTTACAAAATATCAATGTTCAAAAGAAATGGAGTGAATGCATATGTCGGAGCATACTCCGCAATTCTTTCTTTATGACTATGAGCTCCTCAACCTTGGGTCCGCTTTCAATCACTATCAATCACTCGGTACCTGCGCATTGATAAAAACAATACGCTAAGCATTTTCATGCTTAGTGGTTCCTATCTGTTCATTATTTGATTTGATTCAAGTAAATTCATGCAATTTTGTTAAATAATACTTTCAAATCTTTTTGGATGATCGATGTCAATACAATACATATACAATTTCATAAACAATCATTTATGGTTCATTGATCATCCCAAATATACACTTTCATTTCAATTTGCAATCATGCTTTTCAATTTCAATGTAAACAATCTCAAATCACTTCAGTTATGCCCTTAACGAATTTAACCTATGTTTCGGTATTCAAGATATCGGAATCACCAAACCTGGTCCCGTTGGAGCTCTGAGGCAGTATAAAAACATTCATTTATAACATAGTACACAGATCTCAGTTGTTTCTTCTTGGTTATTAAAATCATCGATGAACACTGCAAATCTGTCCAGAAGTACGAGATCGGATGACACATCAATACATTTGTTCGTAGTCTTTGCTAAGATTTGGCCCTATTGGTATACCAATCTATCCTTAATGCGAATTAAACGGTTAACATTCTATTAAGGGCGTTCAAATCTTTATATCAAAATACACTACAATATGTACATTTGTATAAACAATTCATTTTCAATAATCATGCAATTTTCATATGCAAATATTTCACAATCATTTGCCTCAAATCAATTTAAGCAATCCAATATGCTTGTCTTATAAATTTAGAACAAACATTTCAAATATTGAAACGAGAATAAGAAAAGGTAGAACAAACCAATCTTTCTCTTTCTTTCTGCCTTGCCTTCGATCCTAGGTTAGGTGATCCTCACAGGTCCCTAGCAAATCACACACATCACGTTTAATGAACTAGCACTAATCACACTTAACAAATATCGCCAAGGCGAGGTACAGTACGTTTTTTTTTCCACTTAGTTTCATTCTTACTTGGACCCCCATTGCTCATTTATTAGGGTCCCCAAACTATCGGTGTACGAATACATGACTTTCGGAAACAAAATAAAATTTTGGCCACATTAGCAAGCAATGTCTTCTCACGTGAAGGACTTCACTTCTGTGGCTTGCTACTTTATTTGCAGTGAACTATGAGTAACCATTTTTAGCCCCTCGGCCTCACCGCTTGTGCAATGCTGAGTTCATGCAGTGAAAGGTGCCTTTCCATTTATGGTGAAGGCAGAATTGCCGCAGTTTTCATGCTGCTCATTTTTGCGATTTTCTCCAAAAATCACTCAAAACTCAAACCAAAATATGGGAATCACTCCCAAAGACATTCTAAAGTCATCCTAAACCAATCATGAGCAAAACCTATGGATGGATTAGGGTTTTTCTATCCCAAAAATCATTTAGAGGAATCTAGGGTTTGTAAAATACCTTGAAATCACTTTGCACTTGAAGCCCACACAAATCTCTTGACCTTCACACACAAAACCCTAGATTCTCTCTCTATCTCTTGTCTCCAAACGTTTTTGCACAAAATGGGAGGTCTCTAAGACCAAATGTGGTCTAATAGCAATTATCCACTATAAGGCCATGTTTGGCTCATCATTAAATCCCATTTCTCATTTTTGGCATTTTTCTCACTTATTGGTTTTCATTTCACTTTCATTTCTCATTTAATTGACTTAGCATCTAAGCTCATTCTCATTAGACCCTTAGGTCCTCATTTACACATTTCCAATTTGTCCTTTTTCACTTGGGTTTATTTCCGGGTTCAATCAATTTCTCATTTTAGCATATAATATTTAATCACATGCTCACATTTTCACTTCACAATTCACAATTTAACAATTTATCAGTTTTCTCGGAAAAACCCAAGTTTGGCTCAATTTATACCCGGAATATATAATAAAAATTATTATAAAAATTCTAGGGTTTTGAAACGACACATGCATAATCCACAATAAAAATGAGTGCTTAGTCCTAAGATTTGGGTGTGAGAATGCGAAAGAATATACCCAGATCTTAGAAATTATATTCTACAAGTAACTGATTAGACTCATGTCTTTGAAAGGAACATGGATCTCTAATTAGTGAAATGTATGAGTGTATGGAGAAATCCAAGCTATACTACATTGCTCTTGGAGAAATCCGACATTCAACTCCACAAGTATTAGCTTTCAAGGAATGCAAATTAATTGTTAAATGATTATCACACCATCCCTAGTGCCTCTTTTCATATTTTAGAGTTTAGTAGTTGTTTGCTTGATAGATTTTAGATTTTAAGTTAGTTTAAATCAATTTTATTTCAGTTAAATTGATTTTAATCCTCATCCCTATTTAGTCACTAAATAAGTGAAGAGCCCTTACCAATCGGGGTGCTCAAATTTCAATTAAGAACCTCCAATCCTCGTGATCACGATATACGGACTCTAGAGTCCAGCACAATACTTATAATGCACTTGCGGAAAGGGGATGAGTGTTGGTAATACTTTTCATTTCAGTTTTTGAGTACACTTACTTTTGTTTCAAATCATTTTTTTTTAGTATTTATCACATTCACTCCGTTGGCCATATTTTCATATATAATACATGATTTGGCCCTTACAAGTTTTTGGCGCCGTCGCCAGAGACTTTAGTTAGTCTTTAGTAGCCGTGTCGAAAAATTGGTCAACAAGTTTTTAGCGTTGTTGTCGGGGATTGGCGTGTTTCACTTTCTTTCATTGGAAGATGACATTTTGAAGAATGGGTGATTTGCTAATTTAGGCAATTTGTATTTTTATTTTTAATTTTTTTGGTTGTGATTTGTTTCTTAGTTAATTTTTTTATTAGTATTTTGTACTTTATTTTCTTTTTGTTTTTCTTCTTACTTGTTGGTACTTATGGAGGAACATTCAATAGAAGATATATTTTCCTCCATAGAAGCCAAGCTTGACTTACTTCTTCATCAATTGGACCAAAGAATTCACAATGACTCACTCATAGAGTAAGCAGTATTGCCTTATCAATTCAAACTCCACATTTTTGGAGAAAGAAGAGTTGTCTCCTATTAAGGAGTAGTTTTTTACCTACATGGTTGAGAACAAGAAGATGATTAGTCTTCATGAACATGAATTTCCATATTTAGATACCTTTAAGGTCAACACTAATGCTAGACTAAAAAATGTAGAAGCCCAAACGGGACACTTAGTCCAAGCATTCAAGGAAAATTTTCTAGGACCTCTCCTAGTAACACTTTGACAAATCCCAATGAATGCATGGATGCCTTTAAGCAGTGTGTAGGAATTTCCTATCCTGAAACCTATGGAAGAAGGTGAAAATGAGTTGAAAATTGAGAAAAAGACACTCCTAAATAAAGAGTTATTAGTGGATAAACTGAAATTTGAAAAAGAAAGTCAAGTGATGGCTATTGAAAACATCTTGGTGAAGATTGACACATTTACCTTCCCCATGGATTGCATGACTTGGGGCATTGAAGGGGATCTACAAAATTCTCAAATATTAAGAAGACCACTTCCTTCCTCAAGCTAAGTATGGATTAACATCAACAAGGGGAGCTCACCTTGTTTGTGGGTGAGGAGAAAGCTAAGTTCAATCTCGACTGACCATTTACCTTTGTGAGGAAGCGAGAAGTATGTGCATGAAGATTTATAAGCTTGCTTCCATCAAGGAGGGTACATGTTTGAAGAGTCCCATTTCTCATACGATGTGCTTGCATCACAGCATAGCCTGCAGAAATTTATTTTGAAGAAATTGGCTGAACCGTTGCTTACAATTAAAGAGGATGAGTTTTATTTTCCCTCTTCAAAATCTGGAAGAAATTATCCTGAGCTGAATGGTTATAAAGATGAAGTGATGTCCAAGATGGATGATTGGCCAAATGGAAGCACTAGTACTTTTCCAATTAGTCTAGTTGGACTCTAAAAGCCAGATAGCTTTTGGGAGGCAACCCAGAGCTAAGTAATAAGTTCTATCCACTCTCTTTTTCTTTTGTTTTTTATTTTACTTTATTTGTTTTACATTTTTTCTTTGCTTTGGGATGAAAATTCGGCGGTGTTTTAACTTTGTTTATTAGTGATTTAGAATAAGTGGTTTCAAACACAACATGTTGTCGCTGACTAGCTTGCAAGAGGCAAAGAAGTTGGGAAGTGGATGATGTACTTATATTGCTTGAGGTGTGAAAATGATGGAGTTGAGATGTCAGGCAAATTTTAAGTTTTGAAATGAATAGACCAAATTGGCTTGGAAATATAAAGTTGGAAGGTTCTATGATCATGCTTGAGGAGAATTGAAGACAAAGTGGGTTTAATAATTAAGGGTTGCTATTGGATGAATTTTAAAATATATAAGCATAAAGGACCTTACATGAAGGATCTTAGTAGTGATATGGGCGAGAGGCAGGCAAAGGAGAACCTAAGCGTCAAGTCATCACCTTTGGACAACATTGTACATTCTGATTTTTCTCTATTAATTTAGGCTCACAATGGTTCACCTCAGCCCATGAGTACATTCTACATTGAAAGAGCTTTCCAACGAGTCCTTACACGTCCAATTTCGAGCTAAAATGAAGGAGATATGAGTATAACAAGTTGGAAGAAGAACAGGGGGTGATGAGCAGAATTGCTGACGTGACCAGCATCACAGTCACAAAAACAGAGGCTCTTAAACTCCTTAAAACCCATTTTTCTTCTTCCTACTTTACACTCTATCATGCATGCACCTTTCCCTCCAACACAACTTCTAACCACTTTCCAACTTCATCTCCCATCCCTCGTCTCTCAATTACATCCCTCAGTCCATCTCCATCATCTCCAAGCTTCAAACCCATCACGGAGCCCACAAACTTACCTTTGTTAGATTTAATTTTTGCTCATTATTCCAAGTATCAAAGAGGAACACAATGGAAAAAAAAAAATTGTGCTTTATTTGTTTTGTTTTAGGTTGCCTCTGAATCATTGTTGATTGTGGAGTAGATTGTGTATTGAATGAGGTTTTGATGAATCAAACTTCGCTCATTTGAGGTGAAGGAAGTTGGTGCACAACAAGTGTTTGAGAAAATACCACATTACTTTCCTTGGCTCAAGCAAATAGTGTAGAAAGCGGTAGTACACAAATGTCGAGGTCTAAAAATTTTCAAGGTTCATATTCAAAGTGGCCAAGACTAGAAAGGGGAGTTCACTTTTCCCAACTCTCTATATTGCCCTTTTATATTATTGCTTCCTTTTGCTCATTGCTAGACATTTAGGACAATGTTCATCCAAAAGTTTGGGGGTGTTTATTTTGGTTGGTTTATCATGTCACACCCCACATGTTGCACATATTAACTTTAAGGATGAATTTTTACAGTGGTTTATGGATAATGACTTTGTTTGATGCTTTCCAACTTACATCTTAGTTTTGGTTTATTTTGTTAGTTAGAGTTTTTGTTTACATATACACTCAAATAAATTGCACAGACAATTTTGACATGTTTGGGACATATTGAGATCATTGCTTGTTGAGTAACCTTGTTGATTGATTTATTGAGCACTCACGTTGTATGATCCCTTTATCCTACCCATGCACTCAATTTTGATTGAAGGGTGTAAATAAGCAGCTTATATTGTGAAAAACCCATAAAAATTTTAAAAGTTTTGAAAACCTAAAAATAAAATAAAAATATAATTAATAATAAAATATATATATTTCTTTGAGTTAATTGAGTTTTGCTTAGGGTAGTGGTGATGTCAATGAGGACCATAATTGAACCCTTGAAATATGGACAATATTAGAGATAATAGGACTTAAAGCTTAATGGGTTATCTCTCTAATAGGCTATTTAGTCATTGGTTTCTCAAATCTATGCACATGGTCACTAAGTACCCTTAACAAATAGTTTTTGCTTGGGTTAGAGAAGGTTTATGAGAATCCATCTATCTTTGATCTCCATGGGTTCTAGAACTTATTTTATTATCGCTTGAGGCGAAATCCTAGGCAACACAACAATTTAGAAATGATATAGGCCATCCTTGGAAAGATTGTGCCTTTCAAGCTAACCCTATTAATATGCATATGCATATTCCTCTAGTACCAGAATGTTGAGCCTTATAGAGCCAAAATTCTGTTTATAAGAACCAAGTTTGAAGCCAATAACCTTCCTATACATCACTATCCCTCAGTAAATAATCAAACTCACCCATAACAAAAGGATTTGAACATAATTGAGAAATGTGGTGAGGAGCAAGTTTGGGGGAGTTATTTTTCCATAGGAAAAATAACTCCAAATTGGTTGAAATGAGTTTAGTTGAAAATCAAAAGAGGTTGGTAAAAAGGAAGGAGAAAAAGGAAAAGAAAAACATAAAATATCAAGTGTAAAAGAAGAAAAAATAGAATAAAAAGTCAAGGAGGAGTAAGTCTAGCCTCGTAACCTTCCTTCCCTAGAGTAAGTAAATCCTAAGTGGTGTCTTAACACCTAGTACCCTAAGACCAACTGGTCTGGGAGCTACTGATTTAAAGCTCGGTAAGGGTTGGTAGAAAGCTTAGACATTGCACCACTCTAATAACCTTGTCTTGAAGAAAAAGGCTCCTTGGTGTTTGTTGAAAGAATGCAGAATTTATGTATAGTTGAAAGGTGATATGAGGAGTATGGAATGAGATGCACCCGAACCAGTTTTAGAGTGATTGAGAGTGTCATTGTGCTGATGGTGAGAATAAGGATGGAGTATGAGCAGTGAATGAAGGAAAATATGTATCTTTGGGTAAGTTTTAGCCTAAAATGACTACTCAACTACCCCTTACCTAAGCCTTACATTACAAACCTATAAAGACCTACTTGATCTTGAGAGTTGTGTGTGCCTACATCAGTGGTGAGTGATAAGAACAAGAAGCCTATGGAACCTAAATATACTATCTTAGGAGATCCTCAAACTTATCTCAATTCCCATAAACTCATCTAGCTTGCAATTGTTATGATAGAGGATGACCACACACACACACTAGTGAGAACCATGATCTAAATTTGTCTATTATGAGATTAATTCATATTTAAATAAATAAATTATCTTGATCATATTCTATATATTCTTGGTAAGGGTAATTCTTAAGGCACATATCACATACCCCTTGTCAAGCTTGATTACTCAGTTTTGGTTAAATAAAAATGGTGAAATGAACTCTTCTCTTCCATTGCTTGGGGACAAGCAACTTCTTTCTTTTCTTTGCTTGAGGACAAGCAAAACTTTAAGTTTGGGGGTGTTGCCTTCTCCAATCTAAGTTTGGGGCTATTATAGGCTCCATGTCGTGACATGGGCACTCATGTCACGACATCGAGCCATCTCTTGCTGAAGTTTGACGTTTGGCCATGTCGCAACATGGCCACCCCTGTTGAGACATTGTAGTTTCACATTCAATCATGTCATGATATGGCAACCCATAATGTCATGACATGACCACCCATGATGAGACACTAGTGAACATTAAGTGCAGCCATGTCGTGGCATGAGAGACTTTCATGTCACGACATGACAACATTGGGTGGCCTATAATTTTCTATTTTTGGCCTAGTTTTGGCTCATTTTCTAGGAAGTATATATTCATCTTTTGTAATAATGATTAGGGTTCAAAATTTGAGGCAAGAACACTTTATTTCTAGGGTTTCTCACCTCTCATTCTTCAAACAACCTAGGGTTACGATTTTGGTGTATTTTTGCTTTAGAGTTGAAGACTTTTTGAAGAATCAACCAGCTAGAGGACCTCTTACAACTGGAATCAAAGTTTTGGGAGTTCATCATCATCTATTTCGTTTTGTATCTCTAACTTAGACTCCTTTCCTCATCTCTCTCTTGATTATTGTTGAAATATATAAGATTTTGATAGATTTGAGAGTTATAATGAGTAGCTAAACAATTCTCTAAGGTTGATTGTTGAAATTAATGTTTGATTTATATCATTTTTAGAATGGTTTTGTGAATATGTGCTTATGTTGATGTTGGTTGGTGTAGAACTTGGATTATTATGATTGCTTTCAATTATTTTATGTTGGGAAATGTTTATGATACTTGGTTAATGAGAGATTTACTTAGGGATTCCATAGTGGCAGTTGGAAACAATCCCTTGGGCCTTAACCATTTCATGCCAATGTGTTTTAATTGAAGTAAGCAACTTAACCTAATCAAATAACTTTAGGGAACTAGAAATGTCTAGTACTTAATGGATTTTATTAGGGTGGGACACCAATTCGATATTGTGTGAGGACCGTAAGGACTTAGTGGTGACTGGTTCAAGCACAGTTTGGGTAGTTCTATTGTATGGACCTAACATAGACCAATATGACAACCAAGGAAAGAAATGTCTTAGAAAAGTACAACATTCAATGACCTAGAAGGACCTAGCAGTGAATAGGAAGTTTATGTGAGAAGTTGAGGGGAAACACGAGAGTGTAAACCTTATACCCTGTTCCTTGAACTGACACAAGGACATGTTCACTTAACCCATGCTTAATACATATAAATCAAAATACATCAATGGAGACAATCAACCCTAGTATCTTTTACCCTTGAATTCTTTCTTCAATTTTGATTACTTCCTTGCAATTGAACATTTATCTTTCCCTTGTTTTTACTTTGTTTTGTTTTGAAAATCCTTCTCCAAATCATTCATCTGCTTAGATATTGAAAAGATCTAGTAGTCGGAGTTCTTAGCCCACATCAAAACCTCCATTCGTCATAGGATCGATACTTGGTTTTTAAACTGAAAAACCACTTTATTACTCATAGGCTTATGATCTTGCGGACTTTAGGTTGACATTCTTTTATACATCTATGTGAACCTACCAACAAATTTTTAGTGTCGTTGCTAGGGATCAAACCCGGGTCAATCGTATAGCCAATGGGAATGTCACCGTATGTCACTTGATGACTAGGCGGTGATCAATAGGGTTCCTTACAAAGTCTTAAGCGGTGGTGCTATATATGAAGAGCGGCCTCCATGGGTCAAGTTCCTATAAACCCTAACATTTGTTATACCCTCTAGTTGTAGTCATTTGAGGTGTGTGTTGTGTCTATTGTCTGTTATACTATACTTCTATGTGTTTTTCATTCTCAGTTCGATTCTTCAAGCTTGTTTTTATTTGATTATTCTTGTTCATACGGACTTGAGTATTTATAGCAGTTGTAGTCATACCCTTAGAGTTCTTGTTTTTTTTTTTTTATGTTCTATGTAAATAAAACTAAAGTAATGAAAAATATAATTATTACTCAAAGATTAAAAACAATTTATAGAAACTAGCAAAAATTACTAAAATTATCAAATCAAATATGATTTAAACTAAAAATAGAAAAATAAAAAATAAAACAAAATAAAGATACATAAAATAAATCAAATACAAATAAAGCTAAGATTAAACAAGTAAAAAACTACAGAACACCATCCCCGGCAACAACGCCATTTGGTTCGTCCTATGTTAGGTGGTTGTTTTAATTAACAATGGGGAAGCACAAAAATTTATAGACCTAAAGCCAACCCCAGGTAGCCTGCAAATATTGTAGGTATAGTGGCTCCAGGGCCATCCACTGGGATGTCAATTTTGTTAATGGTTTGCTTAACCTGTGCCTAGTGCTGAATCTTAGAAAAAGTTTGATTTTTATGATGTTGAAGTGGTAATTTGAAAAAAAAAACAAAAATTTTAATAATAAAAAGATTCAATTTAATTAATAAAAAGAAGATTTTGGGGTTTTTCTTTGTTACGGTTTCACTCCTTAAGTAACTTATGTAGGTTTATTGTTTTCCCGATCATCTGCCTAAAAAATCAACCTATAGCTAATCCCCCAAACTCCACCTAGGTTGTCCTCTTATTGGATTTAGATTAATTCCAAGTTCTAGGAATATGGTATGCTACTTTAATTACCGACCATCGAGTTGGACTGTCATTTAGAGCTATTAGGATCCTTGTAAATTAGATAATTGTTCGTTGACGACGGGTGAAGGATAAATCTACAACTACCCTGCGTACCTACTAAGATTAACTAATTCCGAGCAACTAAACAACCTAAATAAGCATTTCCAAACTCAAAAAACAATAGAACAAAAAATCACACCTTTGTAAATCAGTCCATGGTTACCTGTGTCACCTTTGGAGAAGAAACTGAACTCAACCTTCTTTCAAGGAAAAAATCTACTCCCGCATGGTGGTGTTGTCAATACACATCGTGAAGGGAAGAGAAGAAAAAAGAGAAAAGAGGAGTGGGAAGAGAAAGAAATGAACTTTACTAAAGGATTCAAAAAAAATTCAAAATTTCACAATTCTAAACCTAAGAACAAAAAACTAAACTTAAGAACATGAAAAACCAAAAATTCTCCAACTAAGGATTCATAATTCATTTTGGTCAGCCCTACCCTATATATAGGAGTGAAAATTAGTTTTATGGGCTAAAAAGGTAAGTAAATAGGTTCCTAGTCATATTACAATCTAAAATAGAGCCAATTTCTGAGTTGAAGTCGCAAAATTCTCTTTCTGGGTGTTTCTGGGCAATTTTGCACTGCTCCCTAATTTTCGCATTGCTTCCCTGTTTTTGCATCCCGACTTCGTGAGGTTGTATCTTTGTTATACGAACTTCGATTTACGCAAATTTAGACTCTATGGAAGCTCTTGAAGTCTAGATTATTGATTTTTCTAAAGAAAATACATTAGAGGTGATGGTAAAGACTAAATCAATAAAGTGTGCCGACTGGTCAGCTTTTGAGCACTCTTCTCTTCTTCCTTATTCTAAAAGTCATAACTTGATCATTTAAAGTTCAAATTAAGTGAATAAGGGCTCTTCAGAAAGCTTAATGAGTCAAATATCCATCCATATAAATATTGAAGCCGTGAGAGGTAATTATACAGCCGAAAAAATCAAAAGACGTGCCGCATGCTGCATGCTAAGTTTACTGATTTTTACTTTTTTGTTCTATTTTCACTTCAATTTCTTTCATTAGCTCCCAATTGTTGAATCCTTTGATTTCCCACTTTGTTTGATCACGTTTTTAGGCTTTAGGACTTCAAAATTAACCTCCATTGCTTCCAAACACATACTAGAAACCCCAAATATGCTCCATTTCTTGAGTCATGATTTCAAAGAGCCATAAAAGTGCCTAAAAACGTCTATATGCATACTTGTACTCAGTAAAACCATTAGTAATGAGTTTTGGGACTAAAAACTTGCATAATAAGGTAAATATTTGTTTCCAACACAAAAAAGGGTTTTAAAATAGGGAAATTAAGTATGTGAAAATGCCCTTTTTGATCGGTTATCAAAGGTCGGTTGGTTAACTCTTTCTTACGTCTCAGGAAGACGAAGGGAAAGGCAAACTTAAGGAGAAAAAGGCAACATAATTACTACTAAAAAAAATCACTTGCATTGCTACCCCTGAAAGTGAAATCTATCACACCTATTAGGACCGATTTATGGAACTCGTAAATGCCTGCCCCGACCATGGACATGAAGAACTATTGCTCATGGACTTCTTCTATACCAGGATGACATCCAGCATGAAGCAACTCGCTAAAAACTTATGCCAAGGTGATCTCCTTAACAAAACTCTCAAGGAAGGAATGGACTTCTTTGCTAAGACAATAGAGATGACTTGAAGATGGGAGGAACATCAGCTTAGAGAGGTAAGTAAGACTAAGCCTACACCTAGAGTTATAGTTGAGGCACGACAAGAGAAAGGTAAGGACTTAACTAAAATTGCTTTCCTTATCAAAACGCTGTAAGAACTTGAAAAAGGATTTGAAAAAGAATTCCCATCTCCCCTAAGGAACCTAAAATATCATGCATAGGTATACCTCACTACTCGACTTGGGAACAACTAGGGATGGGAGTCAAGGAATCCAAACCTAACCATAATCCAATTAAGTATTATGTGTTAAACTTGCACAAATAAACCTCTTATTCTATGAGTGAGCAACAAAAGGTTAATGAACACAACATGAAGAACTATAGTTCTCAAACTGTATAAACTAGACAAATAGGGTCCCAATATGGTCCACTTGACAAGTGAGGGGTCTCAAAATGCTTGAGAATGCTCTACTCACGTGGAGAATGATGAATATTTCATCTTTGAACCCCCATGAGTCTCCCTAAACTCATCTATCCGAGCTTAGTCTTTCTCAAGATTAACTAGCCCTTCAAATTTAATTTTTTGCACTAATTAAGATTAGTTCAAATTAGTTGTTTTTAAATTCTATTTTAAATTTCATATTTAATCTTTGGAAAAGGTTATGTCTTTGCATTTGTCTTTGAGGTTTATCATCATCAAAAGCACTTGGGTCATGGTGATTGACCAGCCCATGGTGCCTTCTTTTTGCTGGATTTGTGCTTTAAGGTAAATCCTAGTTACAACATCCCTTCTTGATTGAGGTAATTACTCCTACCTTTCTATTTTTATGCTTCAATGAAGGTATGGTTTATCATGGTTTGGGGGGAAAATACTTGAAAACATGGGACAACTTGACCCAAAATTTAAATCTTTACTACTTTCATTGCATGTTTTGTGTTTTTCTTTTTCTTTTGCATGCTTGTGTGTCCATTGAGTTAGGAGGGTGCTAAATTTTATTTTGTGCATTGGTATTGTTATTAACTTCAATTGGTTAAATTGGGAGACCTTTTCATTTGTTTGACCTAGGACTTAAGAAACTCTAGTGTTTGTGGGAGACTTGCCTTGACAACCCCATTGTATTTCAATATATTATTCTTTTGGAAACTTGAAATGTACACACACACACACACCAGATCTCTTGTATTCTCGTTGAAACCCGTCCCTTCTACTTAAATGATTCTTACTTTGAGATATTATTGAACTTCTATAGTGATGGGACACCTTCAAAAGAGTGGCCAATGAGCTATAACTATGCAAAATCAGAAAAATAACAAAAAAAAAATTGCAGAAAGCACAAAAAAAAAATCATAAAAATAAAAAGTGGTTTGATGCAATCTGAATCCCGGGCACAATCCAAGGGGAATTGAATTCCTAGTGTCCTAAACCAACTAGTTAGGAATCACTGACTTCACTGTTCGTTACATGTGATAGAAGATGGGTTGATTTGACAATTACAGGTGCCTTGTTGCTTAGATGGTAAGCTCGGAGTGATGTTAGAGGGGAATTTAACCTATGCCCTTAACCAACTGGTGGGGAGCCATTGATAGATCTCTGCTACAGATGTTAGTGCTTAGATTTCTTTGGCATTACACTCCTCCAATAAATGTGTATATAAATATATATATATATATATATATATATATATATATATATATATATATATATATATATATATATATATATATATATATATATATATATATATATATATATAATAGTATGAAGTAAATAAAGGTGCATTCTCAACTTGTTCTAGTTCTTTATGTAAAAAAGTAAGCTAAGGGGGAGTCTTGGAACTTTTGATTATGTTTAAGATTTAACACAACACTTCCACCAAACTCCTTGAGAAATGATTGATTGAGAACTTGTGGGTGAGATTGCCTTGATCACCATGGCACTAGGTTCCTTGTCCTTAGATATTATAAATGCATTGGAATCTCGACTAGACTAACTTGATAATTAGAACATTTTCAATGTTTTCTCTCAGTAATTGCAAGCATCCTATCAAAATCATATTTATCCTTTATTTGTTTTGGTGTGTTTATTTATTTGCTTTTAGTATTTTACTTTTCCTTTGTTTTGATTAGTTATCTTTAATTGCACTTAATCCATTGGAACATTGTGCAAGTTTGACAAGAGAGAATCACATAAATTCCCGTTTATGCAACCATGGCCCCAAAGAAAAGGAAAACAAGTTTTAGGCAACCAGCAGCTCCCCCACCTCTTTAGAACCTTGGGAAATTCACATCGAAAAAGACTAAGGAGCATTACGACCTCTTCAAGATCAAGCCATTTTTGCACAAATGAGGGTTCCCCGACACCAACGCCTATTAAAATTTCATAATCAATAGGCGCAATTGGAAAAAATTGTGCGAGCATCCACCTCTCAGAGTTGCTCCAGTCATGCGGTAATTCTAAGCTAACCTTCCTAATAGGATTAGCTTTATAGTTTTCATGGAAGGAGTCTAGGTCCCCATCAATAGTGCTACCATCAACAGAGCCTTCAAGCTCAGTGATGAGAATAGTGTGGAGTTTAAAAAGTTGTTCAAGGAGCCTAACTATGATGAGATTCGGAAGGAGCTGATAACCGGTGAGGCTGTTTAGAAGCTTGGTGCATCCAATGAGGTCATTTCCTTCTTGAGGACGAACCTTACCCACATAGGCAAAGTATGGTTCTGCTTTGTATCGGCAAAGCTGAGACCGTCGAGGCATGTCTCCACAGTGCTAAAAGATAAGGCACTCCCCACCTATGCTATGGTGAACGGATACAAGTTCAATGTGAGGATCATGATCAGAGTGAATCATGCATGCATTTCAGTAAAATTTCTATGTGCTTTCATAGCTCAATTGCATGATTCACATTCATATTCACTAATATTGCACTAATCCCCTATACTATAATGTTTTATAGAACATGGCGATATTGGAATAAAAAATGAAGCTAAACAGTAGAAGAAAGAACCAAAGCAAAGAAAGCAACAAAGAAGTGCGCCAGTTGGAGTCGCCAGTACAGCTAGTCAGGCACCCCACGCGCGGAAGAGGCGGAGCCATAAAGAACGCGGGAGGCCTACGCCGCAGTCACCCGAATGCCGTGATTCTCGATAGCCTGGTATCGTCGGGCGGCCCCTTCAATCGCTGTAGCGAGGTCTCCCGCTCCAAAACGGGAGCACTAAAAGTTTTGATTTTTTGGGCCATTGATGGGCTCGAATTTCGAGGTATAAAGAGGAAGAATTTCAAGGCAAAGAGGGAGGGGGAGGCAAACGGAACACAAGGAAAGACGGATAGAGAGAGATCGGTGAAGACGGATCCCGGGAGATCGCGAAGACCGACTTTCCCGTATTTCTTTCCCAATCGCTTTTAATGTTGAAAATCTTTCAACCAGAATGAAAACTCCCCCACGAACTCAACTTTTCTTTGTGGTTTTGCAAATAACCACACCATTATGGAGCCAATACTTTTAATTGTGGTTTATTTAATATCGATATCAATTTCTATGGTTGCGTTATTCGACTTTAATCACATGTTACTTGGCCAACAAAAAGTGCATGCACGTTAGAGTCTCGACATCGAGAGAAGATAACTCTGGTAGTGGACATGGGTAAAGCAATGCTTCGGGTCAATTGCAGGGAATGTAGATCCCGCATTCCAAGTGTAGCACAAGGGTTTTCACATTCATGCGTCTCGGAGTCAAGGGGTCGAAGCAAAGATGCAATACACCCCACTAGTGAGATAGGCAGTTATATCTCGAGAGAGAATAGCTTGTAGGCATGATTAACCCGCTAACATAAATCATATGGAATATTAAATAAATGCACCATCTAGGTAAAATCCATTAGGTGTGGTAGGCGAAGGCAAAACCCTAGTTTTCTCATTATTACCTTAAATCGAATTTTTAATATTAGGCTTTCTTTAATTCTGTTAATTTATTCATACTCTTCTTATAAGATCGGATCCAAATATTGTCTAGGGTCACTAAACCAAGACTTAGCATGCTTCTTCTTCATGAACCCACACCGACTCTCGGCTACTAAACCATACGTGGAACCAAGCGCATACCGGCGGTATGGGTCTACAATTTTTACCAATTTTCACACCCTCACTTTCAGCCCGTCAAGTTTTTGGCGCCGTTGTCGAGGAGCAACTTAGTGTTGATATTGGAAAACAAGGCTAGATTGTATTGATCACTTTAGCTTTTATTAAGTTCTTTTACTTATTAATCATATTTTTTTATTTTTTTATCATTTTTTTATTATTCTTTGTTCCTTAGGTATTTTGCCTTTTATTTCATCTGCAGAGCTGTGACTGTCTCGACTTCATACTGCGGAGATTTTAGGAAAGCAACAGATGAAAGACAAGATCACAGGAATTACTTCCATTCGATCCTGAACCAGAACGGATATTACATTTATTACGCAGAGAAGCACATGCAACCCAAATTAAAACTGCGTAATCAAGAGAGGATGAAGGACATTTGCAAGAAAGGAACAAACTTCACGTGTGGAGCCAGGAATGACGTAATTATAGAGACTGCTACCCAATCATGTGTATAGCTTGATAATCTGCATATGCTACTTGAGGAGTTCGCTCGTCACCTACAGCTGCAAATTGGGCCAATTTATACGCAAGACCAATTCATTCATGCCCAACTTTGAGCTAAAAGATAACTCTAAGAATGTCTACAATATACGCCATGGGGTCGCCTTAGTGAGAACCGAATGCAATATCTTACAAGTTTTATTGAAGTCTACTACACAATCAAGTATAATGGAGTAGCAAAATAAGCTCTCAGATCGCATCTATTCCCACAGTCACTTAGTGACCGAGCTAAGCATTGGTTAACTAGCCAACCACCGGATTCCATTACCTCATGGAATGACGTAGTGCAAAAATTTCTAACTAAATTTTTCCCACCAGCAAAGATCACATAATTGGTGCAAGAAATTAACACATTCGGACAATTTGAGGGGGATAACTTGGCCGAGGCCTGGGAGAGAGCCTCATGAAGTTACTACATGCACACACGAGATGCCCACATCACAAAGCGTATCCAGGTGGATGCAAAGTATTACCGCTACAATCCGCTAAGTGGATTCCCATCTAAGACAATCATTGATGCCTCAACAGGAGGCGCCCCCGATGAAAAGACTACGATCAAGCTTATGAGATACGGAAGGATACAACTACACTTAATCAAGGGCCTCAAGATATCAGCACCTAGAAGTCCCAATGAGCGTGTAATAATAAAGTTCTCGCAACCCTGGCAAAACCATGTCGCATAATTAACTAAACAAACACATAATGGGGCGCCAATGAATGATCCAAAATAATCCCTAGGATAATGCCCAAGCCCTGAGCTCCAACACACACATGGATCAATAATCTGGGGCGCATGACAAGAGCAAGCACAAAGATGTGAACTCACAGAATCAACAACAAGAAGACAAAGATGGAGGTAATACATATCGCAAAATTTAATCAAAATCTAATCAAATAAGGTCGGGAAGGTAACCTAAATAATCAAAATTGAACCAAAATTATAGTTGGAGGAATAACCAGAATAGTATGCCACCACTTCAAGCAAGCCAACCGCCACCTAAGAAGAAAGTGGATTTGGAAGAAGCCTTAGCTCATATGATGACTTCCCATAGCACATTTATGAATGAGACAAAGGCCACATTATAAAATCAGGCTCAGCAACTACAAAACCATTCCACTCGGGCCATAATCGCGCCCAACTTAGAAACCTTGGCGCAAATAGGTCAAATGGCCACATTGTCGATCGAGGCAAAGATGATTATTACCTAGCAACTCAGAGGTGAACCCGAGACGAGAAGGTAATGACATGTTAAAGTTGTCACATTGAGAACGGCGTAGAATTAGCGCATCAGTGGTAGCCACCAAAGGATAGGAGAGGTAGAAACCGATGGCAACCTGCATCGCCTCGAATGACAAGATAGAAAAGGAACAACCCCAAGAGAAAAAGTCTACGGAAGAAGAAACTAAGGTAAAATATTGACCAACCACGACTGAACCCACGTCCTTATAATTCGTACCTCAAAGTTCGGGCGAAGAGAGTAAATTGGACAAGCAATTCACAAAGTTTATGGATGTGTTCAAGAAACTGCATATTAACATTCCATTTGTTGATGCATTAGAACATATGCCCAGTTATGTAAAATTCATGAAGGATATACTGTCAAAGAAATGAAGATTGTCAGATTTCAAGACAGTGAATCTAACCCAGGAATGTAGTGCCATCCTTCAGAGGAAACTGCCACATAAGCTAAAAGACCCAGGTAGTTTTACTATTCCTTATACCATCGGGAACTCTATCTTTGAGAGGGCCATGTGTGACTTGAGAGCTAGTACAAAACTCATGTCATTATCCATATCTCGCACAACCTGACAGTGAAGCTCGCCTAACTACGGGCCACACTTCTCGCTTAGCAACAAAGTCACCGAAACATCCCTGGGGGTGATAGAATGCTTCGTAAAGGTGGACAAGTTTATCTTCCCTGCAAGATATTTCATCGCTTTTTTAGACATGGAAGAAGATAAAAGAAATACCCATAATATTGTAGACCCTTTTCGCATCGGCGTAGCAATGATTGATGTGCAGCGGGGAGAGTTGAAATTGAGAGTACAAGATGACGAGATCAAGTTCAATGTGTTTGAGGCTATGAGACACCAAGCAGAGAGTGATACATGCTTCATGATAGAGACCGTAGAGGCTATAGTGTCTAGCTAAAGTGGTCCCACTGACCCTTTAGAGACTAGCCTGGTATAAAGTGAATCAGAAGAACTAGGAGAAGAGGTCAAGAAGTATGTGAAATGGATGGACTCCTTTCAGCCTAATAGAAGGAAATACTACAAACCCCTAGGCGAAATTGCTCAAACATCTGTGCCATCCTTCGAACAACCATCCAAGATGGAGCAAAAGCCACTACCCAGCCATTTGATGTATGCTTATCTTGGGGACGCCTCCACATTACCAATGATTATTTCAGCATCCTTGACAGCAGCAGAAGAAGCTAAGTTATTGAGAGTACTTAGGGATCATAAGGATGTGCTTGGTTAGTCTCTGGATTATTTAAAGGGGATTCGCCCTTCTATATATATGCATCGAATTCTACTAGAATATGGTCATAAGCCTTCAGTGGAAGCACAGAGGAGGCTGAATCCAACCATTAAAGAAGTAGTCCGCAAGGAAGTACTGAAGTGGCTAGATGCTGGGGTTATTTATCCTATTTCTGACATTGCATGGGTGAGTCCGGTACAGGTTGTGCCTAAATAAGGAGGAACAACATTGATAAAGATAGAGAATAATATATTGCTACCTTCCAAAACAGTCATAGGTTGGAGAATTTGCATTGACTATCAAAAATTGAATAAGGCTACCCGAAAAGACCATTTTCCTATTTCCGGATCGGGACGTTAGATGTAGCCGGGCAGTGGCATGAATATGCCATTGGCTGATGGGTATTCTCACAATCAGATCGATCGCTTATAAATTTCAAGAGGATCAAGAGAAGACGGCATTCACTGCCCTTATGGTACATTCATTTAGGCGGATGCCCTCGGCCGTGCAATGCACCGTAGCACTTTCGCTTATGGTGATGGCCATATTCTCATATATAATTGAAAAGAAAATCAGGTGTTCAGAACGACTTTTCGCATTGGGAACTCCTTTGACAACTGTTTGGAAAACCTAAGGTCAGTGCTTGTTAGATGTGTAGAGACCAATCTTGTGCTGAATTGGGAGAAGTGCCACTTTATGGTACAGGAAGGCATAGTACTTAGGCACCAGATTTCTGCAAGAAGAATAGAGGTCGACAAAGCTAAGATTGAGGCAATCGAGAAATTACCTCCACCATCATCAGTAAAGGGCATAAGAAGCTTTCTAGGACACACGGGGTTCTATAGGCGGTTCATAAAATATTTTTCTCGGATTGCAAAGCCTTTGTCCAATTTTCTAGTTCCAGGGACACCATTTGATTATGATGAGCAATGTATACAAGCTTTTTCAATCCTTAAAGATAAATTGGTATTGGCCCTCATAGTTGTAGCACCATATTGGGACCTGCCGTTTGAGCTAATATTCGACGCCAATGACTATGCGATCGGAGTAGTGCTGGGGCAGAAAAGAGATAGGATATTTCAAGTTATCCACTATGCAAGCCAGACTTTGAATGATGCCCAGTTGAATTATGCCACCACTGAAAAAGAGCTATTAGCCATTGTTTTCGCCTTTGATAAATTTAGGTCCTACTTGATTGGCAACAAGGTAATAGTGCACACTGACCACTCGTCCATTAAGTACCTAATGACTAAAATGGATGCGAAACCAAACTAATACGGTGGATGCTCCTATTGCAAGAATTTGACCTAGAAATCAAGGACAAGAAGGAATAGAGAACCTAGTCGCAGACCATCTGTCACGATTAGAAGGTACTAGAGTCGAGGTACAAGTTAACAATGATTTCCCATATGAGATGCTTTGAGTAATTGGAGACACAAAGACAGTTCCATGGTTTTCCGACTATGTGAATTACTTAGTGGCCAAGGTTACCCCACCCCGATTTTAGCTACTAGCAAAAGAAGAGGTTCTTTGCACATTTAAAGCACTACTACTGGGAAGAGCCTATTTGGCACAAACATTGTGCAGATCAAGTGATAAGGCAGTGTGTACCGGAAGATGAAATGGGTAGTATTCTAAATCACTGCCACACCTTATCATGTGGAGGACACTTGGAGGCCAGAGGACATCGCAAAGGTACTTTCAATCGTTTCTACTGCCTAGCTGTACCAAAGATGAGCAATCTCGCTTGTATCTACCTTTGATAAGTGCCAAAGAAAAGCGCAAAGATTTCCAAACTGATGAACCACCCATACGCGACAATTCTAGAAGTCGAGCCAGTTGACTCAGGGGGGAATGGATTTCATGGGTCCCGCTTTCCCCTCTTCATTCGGTAATCCCAGGCTATTATCCTCGCCATGACTACGCTCCAAATGGGTGGAAGCAATACCGACACGCACTAATGATGCCAGTGTGGTAGTCAAGTTCCTTCGCAGCCACATTTTCACACAGTTCGGCACACCCACGAGCATTGATCACATATGGCAGTACTCATTTCTGCAACAAGCTGGTTGCTAAAGTCTTGTAAAATATTGGCAGGCGGCATCGCACTTCACCGCCACACCAAGTAGTTAGAAACTTCTGACGTGCCAAGGTGTCAAATCGTGAGATAAAGTCCATTCTATGAAAAACATCAATAGTTCAAGGAAAGATCGGATCAAAGAAGATACCTGATTAGCGCCAGTACAGACAACATTTAAACCCCATCGGGTATGCTCCGCCATTTCGACTAGTCTTACGGAAAGCCCGCCATTTGCTACGTGAAATTCAGAACATATAGCACATCAGCAACCAGACTTCTCAACATGGATAGTAAGGTAGTCTGGAGAAGCCGAATGCTACAACCGAAGTGAATTAGATGAATCTCAAAGAATGGTGGCCTATGAGAATGCTCGACCTATATGAAAAGACTAAAGCTAGCGATGACAAGCATATTGTGTGAAAGAGTTCGAGCCAGTCAAGAAGTCTGGCTTGCTCACTCCCTACGAAATTCCTTCCCGCAAGTTAAAGTCAAAATGGTCAGGCCCGTTCTCAATAGTTCAAGTATTTCCTTATGGAGGGGTTGAGATAATCCATCCAGAGAAGGGACAGTTCAAAGTCAATGCCCAGAGATTGAAACCCTATTTTGGAGGAGAATTCCATGTAGGAAGACAGGACACCATTCTAAGCACACCGCAAGACACAAGGGTGCGGATCGTCACCAATAGTTCCAAAATATTTCTCCATCCCGCGGTTGTACGTTGCAGGAATTTCGAGCTAACGACGTTAAACATAGCGCTTCTTGGGAGGCAACCCAAGTATTATGAGATCCCCTTCCCCTTTGAACTTGCATTATTTTCGGGTTTTTTTTTTAAGTGCTTTTCAGTACATTTTCTGCTTTTGTTGTTTTTAATGTGTTTGTGAGCTTTTCAGGGTTATCGGAGGGCGCAAGCACAGTCTCTAAGTGATGTACATGTTCATTACAGTGTGAGAGGGCCAATTTCGTGCTTCAAAAAAATAGAAAATCCTTCTGCTCCATACCTTTAGTCCCTACAGCCAGCATAGAACTCATGCCGCATAAAGCAAACATGTGCCTGTCGTTTGATCTTTCGTACGGCAGAAGAACTTAAGAACTCCCACGCCGCTACGTCACCCTTTTCCCACTTTTGGGTACGCATCAACAAAGAGCTCTACACCGCTACGTAGAGCCCTTCTTCGTGGTGTAGCGGCAAATATTTTGAGCCCTATAAATACCCGCACGGCTTTTCATTTTTCCCTCCACACGACTTTTGGTCGCCCTTTCCTCTCCCTTTCTCGTGTTTTTTTTTTTTTTTTTTTTTTTGTGCTTGCAAATCTCCACCCCGATCGACTCACCATGGCCCCGCAGTTGATCCCTGCCAAAGACAACGTGATCCAGCCCGACCCGTGGGCAAAGACCACCTCCTCCTGAAGATCCACACCATTCATTTCCCCGAGTCGAGAGAGTGAGACCTTATCACTAGTCGGCTGCTCAACCGTTTGTTCATCCTGCACGCGCGGTTTCCCCCACTCCCTAATGCATTCTTCAACTTCATCCCGTAACCGCGCTGGCAGACACTTGTGCACCCCCCGTTCCCGGAGTGCCCCGCCGTGCGGAGCTCCACTTAACTCGCTTTCGTTGTCTGGGCACCACCATCTTCACAAAAGCGCAAGTGGGTCAAGTTTGGTGCCCAGCCATCAACCCGATCTCCATCATCATCGATGACGACAATTCTTAAAGAGCAGGCGTTATTTGCTACCCACGTAATTATGAGCGCTTGATGCAGAGTTTCAGACTTCATGCTAGCATGTGGAAACGCCAAATCCCCATCGACCGGTGATTCTCACCACTTTTCGATGCACTCCTCACGCCCGTGGCCTGTGCCTCGTATAATTTTTTATGTGTTAAACAATCTTCACCCTACATCTTAGTACGCCCGTAAGGACAAGACGATCCTCCTACGCCATGACCAAGGGTTCCAGCCTTGACATCGGTCCGGTCACTCCAGCTGGGTTGGATTCAGTCGACCCAAGGAGATGCACCGGGGTCTTCAACCACCCCTCCCCGACACGATCGCGGCCCGCCAGGTCCCTGACGCCGTAGACCCGGCTGGAGAAGTGCAACGCATCCTACCATACCACGCCTGGCGCAAAGTTCGGAGCCCGGGCGATTCAGATGAGGAGATTTACTTTAGATGCCGCAGTCGGGCCATACCCTAGTACTGGTGTGACTCGAGGACACGACCCCGAGGTCCCTCCGCCCGACTCAATCCCTAGGAAGACCGTATTCATGCGCCACCACACTCCGCTTGGACATGTTAGGATGAGTCTCAAGAGCACCATGCTGCCGCTAGGCCGACAGGACGCCATCAAAGCCGAGATGGCCACCCTCATTCGCACCACCAGACCATATCAGCCACGCCAGCTGGTCGGCCCTCCCTTCTTCGCGCTGTTCGGCCAATTCCGCCACCATACTACCGCAAGCAGTTGATTCTCTAAGACGATTCTTTACTTCTTTATTTTTCTTCGGCTATCGAGAGGACACTCGTCAGATTTAAGTTTAAGGGTGTATGTGTGGGTATACTGTCAGTTTCGTGTTATTCTTTGTTTATTCTTATTTTTAGGTTGCCTTAAGGTTATTTTTTGTTTATTTTATTTTAGGTTACCGCTTTTATTTGCTTATTTTTTTATTTTATCTTGCATTGTTATAGGTTTTCGTCTATTTTAGTTTATTTTGGTTGTTTTAGTTTTAGCCTAGCATAAAGTTTAAAGACCGAGCCTTGTCCCTATGTACCAACATATTTGCATTTGGCAATATTATGATATGGTGATTTCCAGAATTGGTTTTAATTGTTCTCAGCCTTAGTTTACCATGATTATAAAAAGAGGAGTCATAGTAATCGCAGAAAGCATGTGTTTCAATGAAATAGGGAACTCCAAGGTTGTTTGACAATCGGGACTACAATGTATAAAGTTGAGAATAACCATGTCTAGCCACCCCTTAGATCTCAAGAAATCATTTCCCAAAGTAAGCTGTTGCACACACACACACACACATGATCTTCGGGGTATGCCTTGATTCCAGACTCACCATGAAAGAGTTCTATGAACCTTGGAAAGTTTAAACACCTAAGTGATGGGACACCTTAGAAAAAAGAGGCCTTTGAGCCCCAATTTATAAAAATAATAATAATAAAATAAAATTAAAAAAAAAAAGCTATGGTTCGGTATAAGTGGATCTTCCAATCGGAATCCCAAGCACAGTCCGAGGGGCTTTTCAAAGCCTAATGCCCTTAGCCAACTGGCTGGGAGCCATTAACTTCATTGCCCGCTATAAGGGACAGAGGATGGATGATTTACAAATCCTCGAGGTTTGCTAAGTGCCTGCCTCTAGCCACCCGGGTGGGAGTCACCAATGGATGTCCTCACATAGGGAACCCTCACCTAAAACTTCTTGGTACTAGTACTCTTCCAAGTTTGTCTTAGAGTTAATCCCCTTAGGAGTAGTTGAAGTGAATAAATTGGTGCGTTCTCATTCTTCTGTGTTAAGCCATTCTAAATAGGCAAGTTAAATTCCTCAGTCTCAGTACCGAGTCGAATCATACATTGGAGATCACACTCCAATTGCACTTAGACTCCTTGAAAAAGATTATTGAGCACTAAAAGAGGTTGACCTCGCTTGGCCTAACCGAGATCGACCCAAAGGTGCATTCTGAAAGTTGAACAACCAAGGTAGTCCCCCGATCTTTTCGAATCGTGCCCCTATGGACCCTTCTGCCGGGTATCATGTGTACTGTAATCCATATCGCTACGTTAGTCGCGCTTATTCTCGCGGTGCCCTAGTTGAGTCCTGCTCTTACTGCACAAGCAAGAAGCCAAGTTTGGGGGTGTTGGATCTGTGAGTGAATCATACATGCATTTCGCAAGAAAATTTCTATGTGCTTTCATAGCTCAATCAGATGGTTCACATTCATATTCACTAATATTGCGCTAATCCCCTATACTATAATGTTTTATAGGACATGGCGATATTGGAATAAAAAAAGGAAGCTAAACAATAGAAGAAAGAACCAAAGCAGAGAAAGAAACAAAGAAGTGCAGCCAAAGGAGCCCCAGTATGCAACAAATAGGCACCCCACGCTACGGCGCAGAGCGCCGTAAAGAAGGTGGGAGGCTCACGCCACAACAACCTCGACGGCCAGGATTCTCGAGCTAGCTCGAGTGCGCCGCGCTGCGGCTTCACGCGTAGCAAGGTCTCCCTGCTCCAAACAAAAAGAGTTAATTAAAAGTTCTCGATTTTCAAAGCATTGGATGAGCCCTCGAATTCGAGGTATAAAGAGGAAGCAATTTTAAGGCAAAGAGGGAGGGGGAGGCAAACCGAACACAAGGAGAGACGGATAGAGAGAGATTGCTAAAGATGGATTCCGGGAGATCACGAAGACAGCTTCTTCTGTATTTCTTTCCTTAATTCATTTAATGCTGAAAATCTTTCAATCTGTAATGAAAATCACTATGAACTAACTTTTCTCTCTAGGGTTTTGTCAACCCTAACCGCACCATTATGGAGCTGGGCTACTTTAATTGTAGTTTATTTAATATCGATATGAATTTCTATGGTCATGGCTACTCCCGACTTAATCACATGTTATTATTCGGGGCCAATCAGGGCATGCCAATGCTAGAGTCCTACATCGAGAGAAGATGCTAGACCATGTGGACATGGTAAAGCAACGCTTAGTCAATCAAGGAATATAGATATCCCGCATTCCAAGTATAGCATTAGGGTTTTCACATTCATGCGTCTCGGAGTCAAGGGGTCGAAGCAGAGATGCAATGCACCCCACTAGCGAGATAGGCAGTTATATCTCGAGAGAGAATAGCTTGTACGCACAATTAACCCACTAACATAAATCATATGGAATTTTAAATAAATGCACCATCTAGGTAAAATCCATTAGGTGTGGTAGGCCAAGGCAAAACCCTAGTTTTCTCATTATTACCTTAAATTGAATTTTTAACATTAGGCTTTCTTTAATTCTATTAATTTATTCATAATTCTCTATAAGACTAGATCCAAATATTGTCCAGGTCACTAAACCATTACTTAGCACGCTTCTCTTTGTGGGAACGACACTTGACTAGCCACTACACTACGTGAACTCAATATATACTTGCACGCATCAAGTTCGTGTACTTTACTAATTTTTCATTCCTCACTTTCACTCACACACCATCATCATGGAATCGAAAAAATAGTAGAGCTCCTTCCCCCCATCCCCTAAGTTAAGCTTTGAGCTCGATGGCGGTTCGAGATATTTTAATTTAAGGAGAAGTGTACTCCAATGACCACTCTCCTATTGCCGAAAGAAAAGCAAGGATCTTGTCCCTCCAAGCCAAGTGTTAGCCAATCTACTGATGATTCAAGAGATGAAGATGAAGAGGAGGTAGTGTCAAAAGACTCATACAGCAAAAAAAAAAAAAAAAAGATGAAGAGCCAACCCATGAGGGTATAGAGCATATTAGAGAGCTGGTCAGTGACATGGCCAAAGTGCAATATGAGGAGTACTTGGACTATCAGAGGAGCAATGCAAACCTGCACCTAGATATCACAAAAGCCATGGACCGACAGAATGCATTGGCTAAGAGGCAAGAGTTACAAGTTGAGAGGGGGGAGCAGAACACGCAATACCTTGCTCGCCTCATGGCATATTATTATAGTCTAGCTTCTACCACATCAGCTAGTCCACCGAGTCCACCTCCAATTACCAACTCCCATTTTGGCAACCTACACCACCAATAGAGGACTCTCCTTCGGACAAGGACATTCTAGCTACATAGATAAGGGAGTTTGTTGTTCCCCTTGTTATTTTGTTTGCACTGAGGGCAATGCTAGTTTTAAAGTTTGGGGGCATGTTTTGCCTATGATTTGAACAATTTATATTTCTATATGTGTAAATCATATGGTCAAGCCATAGATGGGTTGCCTATGAATAAGAAAAGTAAATAAGAAAAAAGAAAGAAAAAATCAAGGAGAAGTAAGTTTTAACTCATAGCCTTCCTACCTTGAGTGACTAAGTCCTAAGGGGTGTTTGAACACCAATGCCCTATGTAACACCCTTGTTTTTTTTTAACAATTTAACTGTAGCTTTAATACCAAAATAAAATGTAACACCCCTTTCTTTTTCTAACAATTTAATTGTAGCTCTGATACCAAAATAAATGTAAAGTCCAGCGCTACCGATATGAATACAAATACGTTTTTTTTTTCTTCTTTTTTTTTCCGTATACTGTAGAATATATAATAATATGCATCAAAACATTTGCGGTAGGCCCATCATTTTGGGATAAATCCCAAATTTGTACAATATGGCATTATATGCCTCTTCAATCGATCATTTACAAAATATAATGAAGTTTTCAATAATATCAAAACATTTACAAAATAAAAATCCCAGTTTATACAAAATGGTCAAAAATCCATTTATCAATGCATGGTCAGGTCTTTACTCGACAATCGCCGCTTCTGACGCTGACTCTAAACTGCGGGTCTCGGCCCCCGCACTGCTCAATCGATACCTGGCGCGATGACAAAAACAATGAGCTAAGCATTTTCATGCTTAATGGTTCTATACAATTCACTCTTCCATTTCAGTTTAAATCAAGTCATGCATTTTTCTAAAACAATGCCCTTTTAACCTTTTTGAATGATCAATGTAATACAATACATATATTCATTTCATATACATTCATTTACAGTTTATTGATCATTCCAAATATGCACTTTCATATGCAACAAATCATTCAAAACACAAATCATGTGTTTCACAATTTTCTTTTTATTTTGCCCTTAAGCAAATTTAACCTATGCTTTCTATGATAACGATCACCGGCACCTGCCCCGCCGATCGCAGTCGCTGAAAAAGGTTTTATAACACGCTACGCATCGTTGACTCGCCGACCGGTTATAAAAATCATTTCGCGGAACACTATCGATACCGTCTCGTCAATGCGGTCGAATGACGCATCACACGCGTTCGCCGCAGCATCGCACTCGACCCCCTTATCGTATACCAATCTATCCTTAACTTTGAATTTTAACTAAGTAACATTCTATTAAGGGCATCCAAATCATTCATAGCAAAATACGCTGCGGTGTACATACGCTTATATCCAAATACTTTTTTGGTTTTCAATACCCATGCACTTTTTCATGTGCATTCTATTTCACACAATCGCTATATCAAATCGAATTTAAAACAAATCAATATGCACTTATCACACCATTTCAATAAATCAACTTATTTCATAACTTTAAACATTTTAGAAATATAGAGAAAGAAGTAGAGAACGTTCCAATTCATTTATGGCTCAATGGAGCACATGATGCAAGGAGTCTTCTCTGATAGAGGAACCTTTTTGATTTATTTTGTCAAACAAAACAATAAAAACCGAAACAAGTAAGAAGTGTGAAAACAAACCTCAAAAAGTTGTCTTTTCGATTCCTATCCTTGAACTCGCTCTTGGGTCAAGCTTCCTCTTCACCAACCCCTGTCCATCACAAATATGTCACTATCAAAGAACAACTGCAAGAAGAAATCGGGTCAGGCATTCTAGGATTTTTATTAGTAGGTCAGATGCCTACCCAATTCACCTTCACTAAAATTCTTCGGGACACATTTGAGATATATTTTTCTCATGATTCCTTCAAGAATATTATAGCTCTATGATTCTATTTTTAGTAGGAATTGGAATCATCTCATTTGGATCACCCAAACTCAAGTTACGGCATTTTAATGTCAAATTGATTAGCTCACTAGATCACCTATTGTTATTCTCGATTTCCGAGGTCTTAACTCCCTAAATTGGTAATAGTTCCTTCTACTCATTTGAAGCTATGGTTCTGTTAAGAAAGTTTCTTCCTAATGAATCATCCTAATTTGGATCACTAAAACTCAAGTTATTGCATTTACATCCGTAGACGCTCTACTCAGAAAGCAGAATTAGATTGTTTCATGCACATAGCTCCACTTTGACAGATTTCTGGGCAATTTGGGGTTACAAATTGCATATACTTCCTTCAATTAAATTATGCCCTTAGAAGTCTAGTTTACCTATAATTTTGAATCACTCAATTTAGATGAGTGAAACTCAACTTACGGCCAAAACACCACAACCACACCCGAAACAGAACATACCCACTGAAGGCCCAAAACTTACCTTTTAAGCTTCATATTCGAGAGGCAGCCTAGAGCTACAATTTTCCTTGATCCCCGAGTAATCAGGGAAGCCAGCTCTTATGGTCTTTACCAATTAGAAATCACTCAATTTGGATGATTATAACTTAACTTTATAAATCAAAATGAAAACGTGGGTTTGAAAAATTTTGACAGCAAATCCTTTGAAACTTCATCATTTCCTTTACACAAAAAATTCTCAAAACCAATCCAAACAATGAAAAATAACCTCAAACTAAACTAAAACCATCCAAGAACACTTTACATAAAGCTAGGATTTTTCTCCAAACCTAAACACAAGAAAAGAGAGGATTAGGGTTTTGTTTCTTACCTTTAAATCTTTTCCTTTCTCTTCTTTCTTCTCCTTCTTCTTCTTGATCACTTAAACTCTTGATCTCATGGAGAAAATCACACCTCTCTTTCTCTTTCCTCACAGAACCCTAGCTCTCTCAAAACGTGAATGCTCCATGGTGGGTATTCCAGATCATTTTTGGTCTTTAATCCCCACCTAACTTAAGGTCATGTTTAGCTTATCATTAAATGGGCCTTATCTCATTTTTCATTTTAAAGCCTCATTTCACCTTCTTCATTTTCACTTCATTTCATTTCATTACTTAACATTTACACTCCTCATTTATGACCCTAGGTCTTTATTTGACATTTTTACCAAATTCTTGTTTGTGTCTTCGTAAAATTTTCTGCTTTATCATTTTTTGTTTTTTAGCCGTTTAAACGACGAAAAAATATAATTTAATTTATTTTACACCCTGAACATGTTATAAAACTGTTACGGTATTTTCAGGGCGTTACACCCTAAGGCCAACTGGTGTAGGAGTTGTTGGCCTAAAGCTCGTTAAGGGTAGGTAGAAATCTTATTTGGGTTAAACATTGCACTACTCCATAGCTTGTGGTGCAAAACAAAAAGAATAAAGCTTCTTGGTAATCTTGAAAGAAGGGTGAAAATCAAGCAAGTTTGGTGGTTATGTGATGAAAAGATGCGATGAACCAAGTTTGGGGGAAGTTATAAGAACCTCAATTGTGTAGAAACTCATATGCTATAAGATGAGGAGAACATTGAAGAAAAAGAAAACATGTGTTTTTTGGGTAAACTTAAGCCTAAATGACCTACTTATCTACCCTTCACCTAAGCCATATAGCACAAGCCATATTTAAGACTTATTTGATCCTAAGAGTTGTGGATTGCCTACATTAGTAAAGAATGATATGCCTAGCAAGCCTATGGAGTCTTAGGCACTTTTAAGTCATGGAATCACCATGAAAGTGAGATATCTCCATTCCATGCATGTTCATCTAATTTCATCTAAGTTGCATTGGACCACAAGATGGAAGACTTCACACACACACCTAAGAAATTTAGTCTAGGTGTGCCTACTTTTTAGTCAACCTATTATATTGAAAGAAGCTACCTCGAAGCTTTCTTTGTGTGGTACTAAGGTAAGGTCCCTAAGGCAAAATCATTACTTAAATTATCTCCTTGGCATTACTCAACACTCTTGTTTAGTTTGAATAAGGAAAATGATCGCTTCTTTGCTCAAGGACAAGCAAAATGCTAAGTTTTGGGGTATTTTTTAGGTGTGAATTATGTTAACATTTTAGCATCCATTTTGTGCATATATTGAGCTTTCGATGCTAAATTCACACCCTAATCATTCAAATTTATGCTAAATCTCCTCTCAACTTATATTTTGCATGTAATGAATGAAAATCAAGCAAAATGAGCAAAAGCTATGAAAAAATGAAGGAAATTTGCTGCTTCAGAGCTCATGTGGTGACATCAGCCTTGATGTCGTGACATTATGACTCATCACTAAAGATTTGTTTGCAATGATGTCATGACATCAACACTTTGATGTCACGACATCAAAACCCTATTGAAGAACTGAGCTTTCTCCTTGCAGCCATGTCGCGACATTAAGAATTGTGATGTCGCGACATCATCAACCCTACTGATCATCACTATTTTCATGTTACAGTGATGTCGCGACATCATGTCCTATGATGCTGCGACATCATACCCTATGTTGTTATGACATTATTAGTTTGGGTTGCCTAGAAAAACTTACAATTTTTAGGTTCTATTCGTGGCCCATTTTCTAGGAGAGCTATTTAAGCTCTCATTTCTAGGTTTTTAAGGTTCAAACTTGGAGGGAGAACACACCTATCTAAGGTTTCTCCTCTCTTTTTCTAGAAACACAATAGGGTTTTGAATTTTGAGTGTTTTACTTAGGATTTTGATAAGACTTTGGAGATTCAACCTACTAGAGAGACATCCTTTGGGAGACCTCTAAAGATTTGAAGATTAGATGAAGAAGAAAAACAAAGATTGAAAATCATCAACTTATTAGAGTTTCTTCTCCCATTTTCTTCATGTTCGCCATTCTTGAGTTTTCTGCATGCAGTCTCATAATATTGTCTAACCAATATCCAGATCTGACCCCATCATATGAACCTTACATTAATGTGTCGATTTTTTTATCTTTTTTGTCAATTAGTTGTTAATTGCTCATTGATTCATGTTTGCACTTATTCGTATTGATTCTTGACCACCTTCAATAAGTTTTATGACTTGTTACAAGATTTGAGAAGTGAGTAAGAGGTTAGACCTAGGTGAATCAACTTAATTTGTTGAATAACAGAGATATTAGCAGGAATTATGAGGCCTAATTGAGTTTCCTTTTCTTTAATGCATCAATAAGGCCTAGGGTTGAATTGAGAAGTAATATACCTGGTATTAGTTGGTAGATCGTTAGCTTTCAAGAGAGACTATTGATTAATATTGCAAGGCTTGCCTTGAGCATGTGTTCTAATTGACATATTGAGAGGAAATTCATCTTAATATTCAAGGATTATCCATTTACATCAAAATCCTAGGGCCCTTTAATCTAGTAGCCTTTTCCCTAAGAGAAGTGTAATTATGTTTTTCATTAAAGTTACTCTGGTAGTTGGTAATCTTAGAATTCCACATTCTTTTTTAGCTTGAATATAAGAGAAATTGTCCCAATTTCAGTAGTTAGCACCCAACTCTCTATGGTTCAATATTCGAACTCCTTGAGTCCACTATATTACTTGTAGGTTTGTACACTTTCTAATTAATTTACACACCATAGGGAAAAAAAAAAAAAAAAAAGTGACCAACGCAACAAATGACTTTTTTTCCATAAAAGGTTTTTTTTTTTTAATACACTCTAGTTTCAAGGTAGTAAATTGTCTCATTGGAACTCGAACGCAAGGCCTCCCTTCCCTATGCCCTTATACGGGCATTTTAACAATAAAGGCTCTATCACTTGAGCTATGCATGATGAGCAGTCCATAAAAGGTTATTATTAAATAAAAAACATTGAGATGATTACATTTACAAAATGCTAGTTTATTTAAGGTTATTTAACCAAACATTTTTTCAAAATGTAAAAAAAAAAAAAAAAAACTATCAAACACCCATTTAACTATGACTTTAATATACAGAAGTCACGTCTTAAAATAACAGTTTTTGAAAACGTAGTTTAAAAATAAATCAAAGTTTACAAAAGTGAACCTTTTATTTACATGTGAACATGAAGGCTTTTGAAGGTACATGATTATCAACAGAAGTAGGCTCGGCAAAATTTGATACAGTACATGAACAAGACATGAACTCAATACGCTTTTTGCATGTTTCGATTGAGTGTAATTGTATTTTGATCAAAATGCATTACCTCGTATAACCCGTTTAATAAACAGATTATATTCATGTCAATCCACTTAACACGAATTTGATCCGTTTAATTATTATGTTAATTAATATTTAACCTAGACTAATCCATTTAATATGTTCTTTTTGTTAAATATTGATGAATTAATTATAATTTATATTATTTTAAATTATCAAATTAATATACGGGTTATATCTGTCGTATTGTGTTACCCAATTACTCATTAGGTCATGTTTAGATTTATTATTAATTTTGACCCATTTATTATTTATGTCATGTTCGAGTTAACAAATACGATAGAATATACTTATTGACACAACCCAAAAATAACCCGGAAACACCTTTTGCCACCGTATTCCCTTGGATAAGAATATTAATTGCCACCTATTCCCCGGGAAAAGGTACTACTGTGTACATGGCTTATTTACGGATGAGAACAATCCAGATACCGAATCATCAATGACGTCCTATTCCCCAGCACTGTGGCTTCCCCTGCTTCTCCTTCTTTTCTCACTAGGGTTTCTTCTGGAGAAGAAATTAGGATTCAAGAAGCAAAAGCAGCCTCCTGGCCCTCCTAAGCTTCCCATCATAGGTAACTTGCACCAAGTCGGCGCGCTGGCTCACCAATCTCTGTGTCAGTTGTCTAAGAAATATGGCCCTGTAATGCTTCTTCACCTAGGCTTTGTTCCTACCCTCGTTGTTTCTTCCGCTGAGGCCGCAAAAAAGGTGTTAAAAGATCACGATATTTCCTGTTGCAGTAGACCCCCCTTGACCTGCACCGGAAGAATTTCCTACAATTATCTGGACATATCTTTCGCCCCATATGGCCCGTACTGGAGGGAGAGCAGAAAGATATGCGTTCTCCGGCTATTCAGCGCGAGGAGGGTGCAGTCGTTTCAGGCCGTCAGAGAAGCGGAGATTGCTTCGCTGATTGATTCCATGGCGCAATCATCGTCTTCTTCTTCTGCCAGCCCAGTTGACCTCACCGACAAAATTATGTCTCTAACAGCAAATGTGATTTGTAGGATTGCATTTGGGAGGAGCTTTGAAGGGAGTGAATTTGGTAAAGGGAGATTTCAAGAAGTCGTCCATGAAGCGACTACCATTCTTAGCAGCTTCTTTGCGGCTGATTTCTTTCCGTATCTGGGTTGGGTTGTGGATAGACTTACAGGGTCTCATGGAAAGCTTGAGAAGAGTTTCCATGATCTGGACAGCTTTTTTCAACAGGTGATTGAAGAGCATCTCGATCCGGGAAGAATGAAAGAGGGGCATGAGGACGTTATTGACGTGCTGCTCAACATGGAGAAGGAAGAGGATGAGCTTATCACAATTCGGCTCACCAAAGATCATGTCAAAGCAATCCTTATGGTAAATTAATAGCCATCATACTCCAATTCTGTATTCAATTTTTCCCATAACAATGGATTTCTTCTCTTTCTCTAATTACGATTTTTACTTGAATTCGTGTGTTCCTTCTTTTCATCTTTTCACTTGTTGCCTTTCTTGATTTTACAGAGAGTAAACTCAATTCTTCTTTAAGCAGGATTTGTTCTTGGCCGGAATAGACACTGGCGCAATAACAATTGTCTGGGCGATGACGGAGCTTTCTAGGAGGCCAGGAATGATGAAGAAAGTGCAAGATGAAGTAAGAAGTTGCATTGGAGATGGAGGAAAAGTCAGGGAAACTGATGTCGAACAGCTTCACTACCTCAAAATGGTGGTTAAAGAAACCTGAGACTACATCCCCCTTTGCCAATTCTACTTCCGAAAGAAACCATGTCCAGTATTGAGCTTTGTGGGTATCAGATTTACCCAAAAACCCAAGTCTACGTTAATGCATGGGCGATTGGGAGAGACCCTAACCTTTGGAACAACCCGGAAGAGTTTCTCCCGGAGAGGTTCATTGACAAACCTGTCGATTTCAGAGGACAAGATTTCGAGTTTCTGCCGTTTGGGGCGGGACGGAGGATGTGTCCTGCGATAAATATGGCGATAGTAATGGTGGAGCTCACGCTTGCCAATCTCTTATTTCATTTCAATTGGAAACTGCCGGATGGGTTGAATGAGGAAGATATCGACATGGAAGAAGCACCAGGGCTTTCTGTCCATAAAAAAATTGCTCTAAGCCTTGTGCCAATCAAATATCCTCTTGGTTAAGTAAAACAACCTTTTGAAGAAGTTCATGACTTCACATCTTTGCTATCTGGTATATGGTTTCTTTAAAAGAAAATTATTTAGTGTCTTTCTCTTCTTTTATCTTCACCGGCAAGCTATATGAGGCCCATCTCTTGTCTTATTTGATATCAGTTATGCTTTCGAAAAGGGGAAAATGTGCACTAATGCCTCCAACATTTTGTTGTATGTCCAATCTGGCCTTTATCGTTTTTTAGGTCCATCCATGTCCCTGTCATTTCTGTTGTGACATACTTATGCCCCTTTCAATAACGAAAATAACAGATAGGCAAACATAGTGTGCTTTTTCTTATTTGGCACCTTTGCACATGTTTTTTAAACCCAAACATTCTTTTGACAAAAATGCCCTTATCCCTTAATGATTCCCCTCAATACCCTCTGTGACAGCCAGCGCCCCCATACCCGACCTGACCCGACTCGGAGGCCGAACCTAAACCCGGGACGCGGTCCTCTTTTTGAATCCAATTCCTTTTTCTTTTGTCACTAAAACACATTTCCAATGCTCATTTTGTAAATGATATTTATCTTTATGAAAATATATTTGTATATACTAATTCAACTTAAAGGGGACCCATCATTTTGTTTTCAATACACATTTTCCATTAACATATGACATACGCCCATTTGGCCCATTTACCACCTTTATACATTACGCCATTATAAGTCATTTTCAATACCAAAATATTTACAAAAAAAAATCAGAGTTTGTACAAAAAGTGTCAAATATATTTCACGAATGCCTGTCGATTTTATTTCCAACTGCTGCTCTGACGCCGACTAATCGCATTGCCTTTCCTTCACTGCAGAATGATAAACAACGTGCTAAGCATTTTCATGCCTAGTGGTTCTATACATTTCTCTCTTCATTTTAGTTTAAGCAAATCATGCATTTTTTTAAATAAATGTCTTTGTATAATTTTTTTCAATGACCAATGTGGTACGATACATATATGTATATTTTCATTTCAGATAATATTCAAATTACACCATCGGGTCATTTCAATCATGCAGTTTCATATGCAATAAATCATTCTAACACAAATCATGCATTTCAAAATTTCCTTTTCATTTTGCTCTTAAGTGAATTTAACCTATACTTTCGGTGAACAAGATAACGAATCACCGGCACGGTCCCGCAAGGCTGCAGGCAGGTATATTAAAAAAATAGGTTTTATAACACAGTACGGTCCCGCTGGGCTGCTGACTGGTTATTAAAAATCAATTCGTGAACACTACCGATAATGTCCCGCTGGGCTATAGATCGGAGTGACACATCATTACGTTCGTTCGCAGTACTGCTAATTTGACTCTTATTGGTATACTAATTTATCCTTAACTCGAATTTAACGGTTAACATTCTAATAAGGGATGCTCAACTATTCATAGCAACATCGTATAGTATGTAACATTTATACAAATAATTCATTTTCTCAATACTCATGCATTTTTTCATATGCAAATCATTTCACAATCAATTGCCTCAAATCAATTAAAACAAATAAATATGTTTTTTCTTATAAATCATTTCAGCAATTCAATTCATTTTGTAATCATTCAAACACTTTGGAATCGGAGAAAGAGAAGTGGAGAACAAACTCCAAAATGGAAACAAAAGAGAGAGTCGATGAACAAACCAAAAAAGTTGTTGCACTTGATTCCAATCCTCGGAATCTCGATCAATTCGGGCTTTCCTCCTCGTCAATCTCTATTCCAATACAATTAACAATCATCAATTGGCTTATTTAGGTTTCTAGTTAGGGTTGTTTTCTACCCAACAGACCTTTACTTGTAAAAAAATTTTGGAACAAATGAGTCATATTTTACCCAACTTCCTTCAAGTTCATTGTTCCTCTATAAATCTATTTTATTCAGAAATTGGAATCATCCACTGAGCACGAAGTCTTGCATGTGTCCTAAACATCCGGGACTATTCTATTTTCAACACATAACCAGAATTTGCCTAAAAACAAGGCTCCATTTAGACGAATTTTTAGGTCTAATGGGGTCCAAATTTGGATACACTTATTTCAAGAACATTTGTTCTCCTAGAAGTCTAGTTTACCCATAAATTTGAATCACTCAATTTGGATGAGTGAAACTCAACTTATGGCATAACATGAAAATCGTTTCAAACACCAAACTGGGACGTAACCGAACTGGGATCGGGACTCGAAAAACATAGCCTCACTTTGACGAATTTCTGGGTCTAATGAGGTCTAAATTTGGATACACTTATTTCAGGGATATTTGTTCTCCTAGAAGTATAGTTTACGCATAAATTTGAATCACTCAATTTGGATTAGTGAAACTCAACTTATGGCCTAAATACAAAAATGTTCTAAAACACCAAAACTGTTTCAGAACTGAACCTGAATTGACCCAAAAACATAGCCTCACTTTGACGAATTTCTGGGTCTAATAGGGTCCAAATTTGGATACACTTATTTCAGGGATATTTGTTCTCCTAAAAGTATAATTTACCCATAAATTTGAAATACTCAATTTGGATGAGTGAAACTCAACTTATGGCCTAAATACAAAAATTGTTCCGAAACACTAAAACTGTATCATAACTGAACCAAAATTGACCCAAAAACATAGCCTCACTTTGATGAATTTCTAGGTCTAATGGGGTCTAAATTTGGATACACTTATTCATGGAGATTTGTTCTCCTAGAAGTCTAGTTTACCCATAAATTTGAATCACTCAATTTGGATGAATGATGGCCAAGTTATGGCCAAAACAAAACATGGGTTTTAGAAAATTTTTACAACATCTCCCCTAAAAACCCAACATTTCCTTTATACAAAAATTCATCAACACTAATCCAAACAACCATATAACAACTTAGAAATACCCCCAAAACTGAAATAAACCAATCAACATCATTTTTATACCAACTTAGGGTTCTTTCTAAACCCAAACACAACATTAAGGACAGTTAGGGTTTGATTCCTTACCTTTTAAATATTTTATTCTTCAACACCAATCTTCCTTCTTTTCTCTTGATCACCTTAATCCTTGATTTCATGGAGCAAAGACCACTAATCTTCCTCCCTTTCTCACAACCGAAAAAGCCCTAACACTTTCTCTCCCCTTCTTTTGCCAAATGTGCAAAATGCCTCTCAAAGACCAATATTTGGTTTTTAATCAAAATCTTGTGCTAAGCCTTGTTTGGCTACACACAAATTCCCATTTTTCTCACTTTAAAGCTTCATTTCAATTTCATTTCCACTTCATTTCATTTCATTTATACTTTGGCACTTACATTACTCATTTATGACCCTTAGGTCCCCATTTGACATTTTTACTAAATTTATTTGGCTCCTGTAAAATTTCCAAGTTTTTATCATTTTTTCTTTTTTAGCCATTTAAACTCCGAAAAAATATAATTTAATTTATTTTACACCTTGAACATGTTATCAAGCTATTAGGGTATTTTTCAGGGCATTACACCCTCACTTCCCTTAACCCTTGAATTTCAAGCTCTTACCCCCTGCAAATTGTACTAGATAAACTTGGCCCTAGAGTTTTGAATCGAAATCCTAATTCTCTCATTTGTTTCTCTCTCGTTAATGTCATCTCTTTCGTGAAACACTATTTGCATTACTACCCGTAAAATGCCCTTATCCCTCTTGATTCCCTAATACCTCGCTTACTAACCTTGGGAATTTTCAAGCTTCCTCAACCACACCCCCCTTCCCTATGCAAATTCTCCCAAATAAACCTAGCCCTAGAGTTCTGAATTGAAACCTTTTTTTTTTTTCCTTTGTTTCCCTCTTGTGAATGTTGTCTCTTTCTTGAAACCCTATTTGCATTGCTACCCGTAATTGTTTTGATACAATACCCTAATCATTTCATCTCTCCCTAATCTCCAACTTCCTCTCTAGTTTGTTTCAAAACCCTAAATTATCCCATATCCTCCATGGAGCATAGTTTTGCATCATCCTCATGCTTCACAAGGAGAGGCTGCCATGATGGGGCCAGATTATGAAGAACATAAATTGTTTTGCTATTATGGGTTAATAGCTAATATGTATGTGGACATGTTTGAAGCAAGCAAATCCTGGCATGAGGTTCTTCTCCTGTTTGCAATTTAGAGTTTTTTTTTTTTTTTTTTGTTAAATTATGAGTTTAATTGAATGGTTATGGTTCTTGGGTCATCATTGTTATAGGACAAGGGATGCAAATTCTTCTTATGGCTAGATCCAGAGATGTGTGAGAGGGCAAAGCTTGTGATTAACAATCTGCATAGGGAGAGCAAACAGCTTCATAGGGACAAGATTTCGAGTTTCTGCCGTTTGGGGTGGGGCGGAGGATTTGCCATGCAATGAATATGGCGATAGCAATGATGGAGCTGACGTTGGCCAATCTCTTATTTCATTTCAATTGGAAACTGTCAAATGGGTTGAATGAGGAAGATATCGACATGGAAGCAGCACTAGAGCTTACTATCCATAAAAAAATTGCTCTAAGCCTTGTGCCAATCAAATATCCTTTTGACTAAGTAAAACAAGCTTTTGAAGAAGTTCATGACTTCACATCTTTTCTAGTCGTGTAGTATATCTGGTATCTGAATTATGGAATATCTAGTATCTGGTTTCTTTAAAAGAAAATTATTTAGTGTCCTCTCTTCTTTTATCTTTACCATCAAACTATATGAGGTCCATCTCTTGTCTTATTTGATATTAGTTATCCTTTCCAAGGGGAAAAGGTGCACTAATGCCTCCAACATTTTGTTGTATGTTCAATCTAACCCTTATCATTTTTTTAGGTCCAACCATGTCCATGGACATTTCTGTCGTGACATACTTATGCCCCTTTCGTTAATGGAAACAACAGATAGGCAAACAAAGCGTTAACGATGCTGATGTGGCATCCCACACGTGTGCTTTTTGCTTATGTGGCACCTTTGCACTTGGTTTTTATATCCAAACATTCTTTTGATAAAAATGCCCTTATCCCTCAATGATTCCCCTCGATACCCTCACTTCCCTAAACCCTTGAATTTCAAGCTCTCACCCCCTACAAATTGTACTAAATAAACCTAGCCCTAGAGTTCTGAATTGAAATCCTAATTCTCTCATTTGTTTCTCTCTCGTTAATGCCATCTCTTTGGTGAAACACTATTTGCATTGCTACCCGTAATATGCCCTTATCACTCTTTGATTCCCATTGATACCCTCAGTTTCACTAACACCCCCACACAAATTCTCCTAGATAAACCTAGCCCTAGAGTTTTCAATCAAAACCCTAATTTTTTTTTCGTTTGTTTCTCTCTCGTTAATGTTGTCTCTTTCTTGAAACCCTATTTGCATTGTTACCCATAATTTTTTTGATAAAATACCCTAATCATTTCGTCTCTCCCCGATTTTCTACTTTAAACCCTAATTGTTTTTATCTATCTCCAACTTCCTCCCTAATTTGCCTCGAAACCCCAAATTCTCCCATATCCTCCATGGAGCAAAGTTCTGCATCATCCTCATGCTTCACAAGGAAACACTGCCATGATGGGGATTATAAAGAACATAAATTGTTTTGCTATTGTGGGTTAAGAGCTAATATATATGTGCACATGTTTGAAGCAAAAAAATCCTGGCAGGAGGCTCTTCTCATGTTCACGATTTAGAGTAAGTTCTTATTTTTGTTAAATTATCAATTTAATTGAATCGTTATGGTTCTTAGGTCATCATTGTTATAGGATAGGGAATGCAAATTCTTCTTATGGTTAGATCCATAGATGTGTAAGAGGGCAAAGCTTGTGATTAACAATTTCCATAGGGAGAACAAACAATTGCGAAATGAAATTAATGCTATGAAGCTTGGTCGTTTTGTGAAGTGATGAGTTGATACCATTCTTTGAATTCAAGCATAGAGCTGGAGCATATTTGAAAAGGATTTGCATTGTTGTAATTGTTGTGACAATTATCATTATTATAGTGAAAGCGATGTATTGTACAAAAAATTGGTTGGTGACAATTGAAATGAATGGGAATAGATGATTGATGAATCCGTTATTGGTTGAAATTTGTTTGGGAATGGATCTTACACTGTTTTTGCTATATTGTAAGCTTCAATTGAAATGAATTGGAATTAATGGTTGATGAATTTGCTGTTGGTGGAAATTTGCCTAGGAATGGATCTTACACTGTTTTTGTTGTATCGTAAGCTTACACACCTTTGTTGATTGTAAGCTTTTGGTTTGGATTATTAGTTACTGTTGATAAGGTAATTAATTACAAGGTCACATAATATTGCATGTTGATGGAAATTACTTGTTATAAGGTAATTGTTTATCATTTTGTCCATAAAGTACACATAAAGCCATAAAGCAATAAATCCAAACTCGAGCTAATTGGTAACAAAATATATAAAGCTGGCCATGATAAGCTTGTTGTTATTGTTATTGTTATTGTTATTGTTATTGTTATTGTTGTTGTTGTTGTTATTATTATTATTATTATTATTATTATTATTATTATTATTATTATTATTATTATTATTATTAATTAAAACTTAAGCCTATAATTAGCTCATATAAGTTCAATTGTCCAACTTAATTAAAACTCTAGTTTGCTTATCTGGGCTTAGTTCTAACATTCTCCCACTAGCCCTAAAGCAAACTTGAAGAATCATATGGTATCATAAACTGCTCATAACATTGGCCACTTACAAATGGGTTTGCTTGGGGACCCATGATACTTTTCAATTTTTGCTTCCGTGGAATAAATCAGACATAATTCCACAATTGGTCAATCATACCACTATAATAGACCAATTGCACTCCAAAATCGAAAACTTCTTATTCCAAATCATTGTGAAAGATTACCAAGGTCTATTAATCACTTACACCCCCCTCCCAAGAATCGATACTAGTAATATCACACATTATACTATAGAATATCAAAATTATCATTTTACCTTAGGGCTACAAGTGTAAAACCCAATTCTAGATCTCATATGATTAAAGGGACCTCACCGTTAGATTTGTCCCGCAAAATCTATTTACCTAGATGAATTTTGTCAAATTCCGAGATAGTTAAATTTTTCACGTTTTTCGAGGCAACGGGTGTCTGGTGACCCCCAAAAACGGGATTTTTAGGAAAATTATGGAAGTTTGAAAATAATTTAAGTAAAGTTCATATAAAATAATTTGAACTTAAACCGAGACAAAATTAATTGTTTCGGGGACCCTGACAAGAAGTGGACACATGGCGCGATGTAGGTCAAGTCTTTAAGACTTGAGATAAGGTTAGAAAATTCATATTTTTGGGAGAAAATAGCTCATTTTCTGGTTTGGTAGTGGGAGAGCAAGAGGGAGAGAAAGAGAGAAGTTCAAGACTTTGGCGATCCTCGGAGTTCCATCGGTTCGAATTCGTCAAGCCAAGAACTAAAGTTCATCGCCTCAACAAGGGCTACGCGTGTGTACCAAAAACAATGAGTTTCATCAAAGATCCAAATGAGGATATTTGGGGAAATCAAAGGTTTTGAGCTTATGAGGTGTTCTTGAGGCCTCCTACCTTTTCTACTACACTTCAAGAGGTAAGGATTCTTCCTACTTTGGTTTTACCTCTACTTTTTGGGCTGATTTAAGGGAGGTTGTTGTGTAGATGTCCTAAGGGCTTGTTTTGATGGTTTTTGGACGATTTTTGGCCCTTTTTATGGCTTGTTTGTGACCAGCTTTGTGAGCTAGTTTGGGATAGTTTATGGCATGTTCAAAGGATGTTTTAGGGGCTGTTTGGATTAAAAATCTGGTTTATGGCTATTAAGGGGTTGTTTGGACTGTTTAAAAAACAGTTTATGGCCATATTTATAGCCTGTTTATGGCCAAATTTTGTGGGCTAAATTGTGAGTGTTCATGGCATGTTCAAGAGATGTTTTAGGGGTTGTTTGGATTAAAAAATATATGGTTTATGGCTGTTAAGGGGCTGTTTGGACTGTTTAAAAAAAGGTTTATGGCCCTTTTTATGGCTTGTTTATGGCCGGTTTTGTGGGTTGAATTGTGAGTCTTTATGGCATGTTCAAAGAATTGTTTTAAAGGCTGTTTAGATTAAAAATCTGAACATTTGAGGGCCTGTTTAGGGCTGGTTTGTATACCCAGTTTAAGGGCCTGTTTTTATGGCCTGTTAAGGGGTCGTATGGGGATGTTTTGTGGGCATATTATATGTCACATTTGGCCTTAAGAATTAAGGGTGTTATTACTTGATTTTGCAATAACATGCTTTGTTGTTGTTGTTAGAAAAAATGTTGATATATGTTTATTAATATATTAACATTGGAATGAGTGTTTATTTGGAGATTATATGCACATGATATGATTTTCCATGATACATGATGAAATGTATGATTTAAATTGTCCATGTGGCATTCATTAAATATGTGACATGACATTGACATGAAATGGTGCATTACAATGCATATGCATGAAGACGTCGCATTTCATGGGTGTGAGTGCAGGTTGAGATCAAACACCACAATTGGTGATTGGAGGCAGTTGGTATCGGATTCCAAGTTCACGTATTCGCACAGCTTGGTAATGACATGGAAAACTGTAAGCCTGCACAGGAAGAAGGGCTAGACACTCCTTCGGATCAAATACTCGGTTACTGGTTTATACACTCCGACGGTGAAAGTCCAAAAAGTGTAGCTAGGCGTGCAGAACCTATGGTGTGATTTCAAAAATCCACTACCCACAAAGACACATGGGTTTTGTTTATAAAGTGATCATTGGATGAAATTCACCAATGAAGGATTTTATTACACATTGGCATTGCATTGTGTGATGGAAGTCGATAAAGACTCAGGGTATGGTGCATGAGTGGGTCCTCATCTCATTTTATAGCATAGCATGTAAAAATAAAACCCAAAATCTACATATTCTTACTTGGAATGTTGACGTGAATGTGAATTGTCAAGTGTGAACATTGCATGTGCACTTAGGTGGGAAGTAGCCTTCTATAGGGAATTATTTATTAAGTGGCTCACCCTATATAGAAAACATTTGTGTGGATACACAAGGATCTGCCTATCCCAATACCAGGTGGTTAAATGACTTGTGGCTTTTATAATTCTTTTTGTAATATTTTTTTTAGTAAACTAGTTTTGGCATGTATTTTTATGTAAAAGAGTTGTAATTGAACTCATATGGTTTGTTTTTAATATAATCTTGCATGTTTTTACATGAATGTGGATAAATGGACCGTGTGGTCACTTTTACTCATAAATGGACCCTGGCGGTCATTGTGTTATATTGTGTGCATCGGATCGTCATGTTATCAGATATCGCATGTGCTGGGTTTCGGGATAGAGCTCCCCGTACAAAGGAGACTCTGTCCAATTTTGTTAAATTTTGTATCCCGATAAATGGGACACAACGCTGTGGTATCGAGTTACACGATACCCAAAGGCATTTCAAGGGTTAATGGGTGATCAACAGACCCCCGGATTTTGGGGCATCACAACAAGCTTACCTTTTGACTTGATCATGACTATAAGTCCACCCCAAACTCAAATAGGGACGCCCTAGCCAAGGACAACTATGATCAATCACCTTTTAAGCTACCCCATGTTGTATACTGCCCTATAATTAGGGTCATCATGGTTCCCATGTCTAGTCAAAGCAAGATTTTATGAGCTGAAGCAAGAAGCCATCCAAGATCACTCTTAGTGACTATCAATAATAGATGGTCATTAGGAGCACCCGAAAATGACAACCTACTCCCCTTAACTCTCCAATTACCCTCAAGATTAAGAGCCCATGTGAGATAGTAGTTAGGGGCAAAACCATCCAAAGATAGTATATGGAAATTTATGCTCCTAAGTCTCTTTCAATATGTACCAAGTACATACTGGTATGATATCCTAGAGACCACTCTAGTAGCTGTGACAAACTACTCTTAATAACTAGGCAGATATCATACCACAACTACTTATGGATTGCTAAGATCCATGAACCTTCGTGAACAACCTCAAACACAAGGAACCCATATTTATGTCCTCTGTGCATCCACACACACAGAGACATGTACAATGTGCTTGAACTAGGCCTGAATGAACACAATAATCTAAAGTAACTGAAACACCAATTTTATTAATGCAAATTCATTACATTATAAACCATGAAACTCAAAAACTAGAGAGTACATGTAAGACCTATGTTGTATACATGAGAGTGAAGCACTATAGTTTTAAGTTCTTTAGTAAAAGGACCTGCTAGGTTATCCTCAGATGCAATCTTCTCTACTATGATGTCTCCTCTCTACACAATCTCTTGAAATAGGTGATACTTCCTTTCAATGTGCTTGTCTTTCCTATGATTCCTTGGTTCTTTGACTTGAGCAACAACCCCACTGTTATCATAGTATAAGATCATAGGACTAACAGCCTTAGCTATGACTCCTAATTTCATAAGGAATTTCCTAAGCCATACCGCTTCCTTAGCTGCCTCTGATGTTGCCACGTATTCTACTTCCATAGTTGAATCAATAGTACATGATTGCTTGATACTCCTCCAACTAACAACTACTCCACCCAATGTAAAAACATATCCAAAGGTGGATTTCCTCAAATCCGCATCTGATTGAAAGTCATAATCAACTCATTTTCATGATAAACTAACATACAATCCCTCATTCTTCTTAGGTACTTAAGTATATGCTTCACAACGGCCCAATGTTCCCTACCTAGATTAGACTGATACCTACTCCCTATTCCAATTGAATAGCATATATCTGGTCTAGTACATAACATCACATACATAAGACTACCAACAGTTGAAGCATTTGGTACTACTGTCTTTATGCATTCTTTCTCTCTTCGCTTTCTAGACATTAGTCTTCGAGAAAGATTGATTCCATATCTAAAAGATGTAAATCCTTTTTTGGAACCTTGCATGTTGTACTTGGACAATATACTATCTATATAACTTTCTTGAGAAAGTGCAATAATCTTATTCTTTCTATCTTGTATTATCTTAATACCTAGAACATATTGCGCCTCTCCCAAATCCTTCATTAGAGCTGAGTAGCTAACTATATCTTTTGTGACGCCCCAAATCCCGGGGGTTCGTTGACAACCCGTCAACCTGTAGAAGATTCGTGGATGTAGGGAAACCCGACACTACACCATTGAGTCCCCTTTTTTCGAAACCCAAGATTTAACGAAAATCAGGCAGAGTCTCCTTTGTATGGGGAGCTCTACCCAAAATACAACCTGTTGAAATTACATGGAAACATAGCCCAATATTATACAACGACCTCACTGCGTCCACATACGAGTAAAAATGGCCACGTATGGCCCATTTATTCATACTCAAACATATAAGCACATGACTATAAAACCATAGTCCATAAGAGTTTAAATTACATTACTCTTATACAAAACATATATCGTACCAAGCATTCTAATACATGTTTTACCAAATATAAATCAAAAGCCACATTTTTTCAATATCGTCTCTAGTGAGCCGGCCGCCGTCTCCCCGCATTCCCTATACCGGGGTGGTCCCATGATCGTGAGCAATGCCCAACGTAGTGAAATCCTGGCTAAGGGCTACTCCCATCCTGGGCACATGCAACATCATGCAAAAATAAAACCTCCCCTCCAAAAGATGCCATCCTAGAATGGAAACCTACATGTCATGAATGAGATGGGACTTAACATATCCTAAGTACCGAGTCCTTACCGACTCCCTCTTAAACCTGAGTCTCAACCCAACTCTCTCACACATACTTATGCTCAGAGTGAGAACTCACCATTGGTATTTCAACCGATAGTCCATTATCCAAAACAAAAGCTTTTTGTTATATAAATCAAAAACATTAGACAATCTCCGAAAACGCTTTAAAACAAAAGCATTGGACAATCTTCGAAACCGCTTTAAAACAAAAGCATTGGACAATCTCCGAAACCGCTTGACTCTTTAGGACATTGTCCTTAGACCGAGCCCACACCATCAACAGCATACACAGTGTTGATTTACAACCATGAAGACCATGGAGCTCTATTGGACGTCGTCCAATGTCTTAGGTCCACCACCCATTCACCAAGAATGGTGAAAGACAACAACCATGCACTCCCACCCATTTTACGCGATGTCCCCATGAATATGAAATGCAATGCAAGTGTGCCATTGCCTATTCATACCATGCTACATATATAATGAGTGTTATATGCACGTATGCCTACGCATGCATATTAACCCATGCATCAATTAGACATTTATATCACTGAACACATAAATTCCAATTTAAATCATACAATTCATGCCAACGCATCTAACACCACACAAGAGCTGACATACGTCATCACCACCCGTAATGACTTACTTTATCCCTTTCGTCTAATTGCGGACATCATGTCCAATAAATAGCTTCCACAACCAAGCCATGCAATGGCCTAATCATACACAAACTCATGCATTCCTGCTTCCACGGATAATTATATCAACATGAATATAATTACCAAACAACATACATCAATTTCAATGTATTAGACTGTGCATATCATCACAACCAAGCAATTTGCACACTTGGTGCTACAATCAAATTTTCAAAAAATATGTGGGCACCAAATGCCATTCACAGGCATATGGCCAGAATCTAGACTCAAGGGGCTTTTCATAAAGTCCAAGAACACCAAATTTGGAGTCCTAACGAAGGAGTTATGCAAGTTGCAAGCCATGAAGAAAATCAACAACACCTACAACAACAGAGGCTACTGTATTTCGTCATTTTCGAACATAATATGAGCTCAAATTGCATTAATCTATATATGGATGGATTCTAGACTCAAATATATTTCCATAGAGTCCAATAACATGCGAATCGAAGTTCGGACGAGAAAGTTATGGCCGTCCAAATTTAGAGGCTTCACATGAACAGTGACCTAAGCAGCAGCGTGGAACCTATGCAATTGCGGGCCTGAGGCACCTTTGGAGCTCCTATGATGCAATTTTTTTTCGACCCAAACTCATCTCGGAAACAACCCTTTCAATCGATGACAAACCCACCCCAATTGAGACCACAAATTGGCCATAAACATGGCACAAAACCCATCCCAAACTAAGCTCAAAATGAGCTTCAAAACAGCCACGAAAACTGGACATCATACTGAAGAACCAGAAAAAAAAAAATCAGCTTTTTTTTCCTTCCTTTTGGTGCTCGAGAGCACCATCCAAACAGCCCCTAGGGCTAAAACAAGACCAAAACGACTCCTATATGGAAAATAAACCCGAGTAGAAAGCTTCCCTACCTCTTAAAGAGAACACGAAGCTTTTCAAAGACCCGGAAGCTCGAAACCCACGGCCTCCCGAACTTGAAAACTCCTGGTTTTGGTGTCCACGCATTGCCCTCGAAGAGTACTCTGACTTTAAGTCTTGGCCAACCGAAGACCAATTGACAGATCTTAGAGAGAAGCCAGCTTTTTTCACACCCTTTGTCTCCTCTCTCAATTTATGACCGTGACTGTAAATCGTCTTTTTTCTCCCCTTAAAATCATTTTTTTAACCCCTTGCCTAACTCACTTAAGTTAGACATGTGGCCCATGTCGCACACATGTCCACTAATTTGCTCCAGTTCCTCGTTTCTTCCGAAAACAATTTATTTTATTCTCGCCCAAGTTCAATTTATTTTAAATGAACTTCTTTACTTAATTCATTTTTACTTTTTGAGATTTTTTTTTCTCGTAATCCTCGTTGGGGTCCATTGGACACCCGATGCCCCGAAAATAAAAAAAAAAATCCCACTGCCTCTGACTAAGAAAATTTAGGCAACTAGATGCTCTCGCGATGAATTCAACGCGAAGTCTCGCTTTCACATCCGATATCTAGAAAATTTCAAGCCTCTCAACCATTTCTGCAATTTTACTGTTATTGCCATTTTTTCAGGGTTTTACATCTTTACCTTTGATAACATCTCAAAATCATTTCCAATCAACAACATGTCGTCCATATATAAAATCAGGAAAACCACTATATCATCTTACATCTTTCTATATACACAAGGTTCCTCTTCATTTTGATCAAAACTAAAAGATTTGATTACCTGATCAAAAAGTTTGTTCCATGATCTCGATGCTTACTTAAGCCCATATATGGACTTATGCAACTTGCATACCATGTGTTCTTCACCTTTGGTTATGAAACCATCCGGTTGCATCATATAGATGTTCTCTTCAAGATAGACGTTAAGGAAGGTTGTCTTAACATCCACTTGCCATATTTCATAATCATAATATGCTGCAATGGATGCAAGTATTATGATGGACTTGATCATGGCCATTGGCGAAAAAGTTTCCTCATAATCAAAACTTGATTTTTTTTTTCCTATAACCTTTTGCCACCAGTCTGGCTTTATCTGTCTCAACCTTTCCATCCACTCCTCTCTTTCTCTTGTACACCCATTTACAACCAATGGGTCACCTTAGGGTAAATCTACAAGATTCCAAACATTATCAGAATACATAGATTCTAATTCTGGTTTCATAGCCTCTTTCAAAATATTGGAATCCTTATCATAAATTTCTTCATAATAACCTATGGGATCATCCTCATGTGAATCTGGGACTGTCAAAAATGATTCTCCCATCAACGTGAGCTTAATAGGTGGTCTAATGACCCTTCCACTATGACAAGACATATTTGGTGTATCAGCTTCAAGTATTAGTGGTTGTGGATCAACATGAACAACATTATCTTAGATACTAAGGGATTTAATCTTTTTCGTCTATTCATTCATATCCCTAATTATGTAATTCATGATGTATTCTGCTTCCATGAACTTAGCATTTGTATTCACAAATACCTTCATGTTAGATTTATTGTAAGATTAGTAGCCCCTTGTACCTTTTGGATATTCAACAAAGCAACACAATTCTGACTTTGCATCCAACTTGTCAAATGACTACTTTAACACATAAGTGAGACAACCCCATACGCAGATATGACTTAAATTAAGTTTTTGACCTATCCACATTTCTATGGGTGTCTTTGGTACTGACTTGGATGGCACCATATTCAGAATGTAAGTTCTCTAAGGCATATCCCCAAAAGGATAAGTGGCAATGGAAAATCATTATCGACTTTACCAATGCCTTCCTACAGCCGATTCTTCTTCCATCACCCATTTTGTTAAGTTCGATGAAAGCACTAAGCTGAGATAAAATCTCATGCTCCTTGAGGAAAGAAACGAATTCAATATACATGTACTCACCACCTCGATCATAACGAAGTGATTTAATGTGTCTTCATAATTGTTTCTTTGACTCAACCTTAAATTCCTTGAATTTATCCAAGGCCTCAGATTTCTTCTTCATTAGGTACACATAGTCATATCTTGAGTAATCATCAATAAAAGTGATGAAATACCTATAGCCACCTCTTGCATGGACACTAAATGACCCACACACATTTGAGTATATCAAATATAAACATCCCTCAAATGAAAGAAACAAATTTAGTAGACATGTACTCACCACATCAATCATAATGAAGTGATTTAATGTGTCTCCCTAATTGTTTCTCTAACTCGGCCTTAAATTCCTTGAATTTATCCAAGGCCTCAGATTTCTTCTTCATTAGGTACACATCCATATCTTGAGTAGTCATCAATAAAAGTGATGAAATACTCATAGCCACCCTGTAATGGACACTAAATCTACCCATACACATATTACGAACAGATCAAATCTAAACATCCCTCAACTCTAACTCTTTTGGCAATAAAGGTCTCTTGGTCATTTTACCTTGAATACAATTCTGACATAGTGATAGTTGCTCCATGGTCAAAATGCCTAATGGCCCACAAGTCACTAGTCTTTGTATTCTTTTCAAATTTATGTGACCAAGCCTTAAGTGTCATAGCTGAGTTTGGTTGATACTAGGCTCTTTTCTTTTCAATGATTTTTCCACCTTATCAACTCAATCACAACACAATCAATATGATAGATTATTCTAACAATGTGCCACATATAACAACTTCATTTTCTTCATAATAGAACATGTTTTATTAAAAGAGCCTGAATAACTATCACATACTTTGTGAAACCAAACAAATCTTTCTAGAATCCCATACAAAATAAAAAATCATGCAAAATTCTAACTGAGATCTCATATAGCTATGACTGATTGATGCTAACGGAAAGAAGACAAACATATTTATCTTGAAAATCAAATTGGTATTGGTCAATATGTGTCCATTACTAGCGTGAGACATGTATAATTATATATATAATTTGCACTTATAGTATATAATATAACACTAAAAATTACATACATCAGTACAAGATAAATTAACTTCCATGAGAACTTGTTATCCTACTTTAGGCAAGTCTAGCTTCTCAAAGTTAATAAGATATATATTCTAATCAATCTTAAAAGTCACTTATCCATAGACTAGGTGATTAACTTACCCTTTAAACTTTGGCCTCTTGAGAAAATAAATAAGGACTAGATAGTGTACTATTTTCTTCAGGTTAAGTGTATGCACCACTGATCTTAGTTTCAATATTTCTTAAGTAAAGAGCCCAAACTTTAGGTAGGTTGCTCCCTCTAAAATATTTATTAACTAACCATAAGGGAGTCTCTTAACTATGATCCTCACATTTGTCCAACTTTAGACTGATTCAAACATGAATTGCAAGACCCTTTCAGTGGAAGGCCTTAGGCTTGCTAAACCTTCTCCCACTTAATTATTTTAAAAACTTGAGTGTTTTGAAGTTTATGTTGTAGTCTGCTTATTCTTAAATTCAACCAAATTTTATTTGTAAATTTCTCTAATTTGACAATTTTCTATAGTCAAGCTAATTCTAGAATAAGCACTATAAACATACTAGATATCATTTTCTTGAACATGTAAGTTGTATATTTTAATTTAATAATTTAAATACCTTAAAAATACAACATGTCTTAATTAAATTCATTATTTTATTAATAAATTAAATTATATATCTATTTAATATTTATCCATTAAAGGATAATTCTAGTTAAAATATAATGTGATTTCTAATAATAAATTAAAATTATTTATCTATTTAACAATTATCTATTGAAGGATAATTCTTATTAAAATATAATCTAATTCCTAATAATAAATTAAATTATATATCTATTTAACAATTATCCATTAAAGGATAATTCTTGTTAAAATATAATTTTATTTCTAATAATAAATTAAATTATTTATCTATTAAAGGATAATTATTGTTAAAATATAATTTAATTCATAATAATAAAATAAATTATATATCTATTTAGCAATTATCCATTAAAGGATAATTCTTGTTAAAATATAATTTAATTCCTAAGAATAAATTAAATTATTTATCTATTTAAAATTTATAAAATAAATTTTATAAAAATATAATTTAATTTATAATAATGAATTAAATTATTTATCTATTTAACATTTATAAATCTTGTTAAAAAATTAATTTAATTATTCATAATAAATTAAACTATTTATCTATTTAACATTTATCTATTAAAAGATAAATCTTGTTAAAATATAATTTAATTCCTAATAATAAATTAAATTATTTATCTATATTTAAATTTATAAACCTTGTTAAAAAATATTTTAATTCCTCATAATAAATTAAACTATTTATCTATTTCACATTTACCTATTAAAAGATAAATCTTATTAAAATATAATTTAATTCCTAATCTTAGGCCTGGATTATTTAGATTTTTCTCATTGAATGTCCAAAATTAGTTAAACAAATACTCAAAACTCTATTTTCAAACGCAGCTGAATGAAAGGAAACATGCACTTTAACTATAATGGGCTTCACACACTGTCAAACAAAACCCTGATTGCATCTTTGCACTATATTAAGCATTTTATTCACCAAAAGGATATGTGCACCAAACAAATCAACTACATTGGTACACCAAACCGATCACATTGACTTATGTCAATATCTAGGGTAGTTCTAGTTTGACCTTTCATGCATGACAAAACAAATATTTTTATTAAAGAATATTGTTTAATCGATTTATGCACAAATACCAAATCAACAAACAATAACCGGATTACATGCATGAACAAATAATAAACAATAACTAGAATACTATTTACATGCATATATCAAATATCAAATCAATAAAAAAATATTTTTATTTATTGATTAACTTATAAAATCTCAAGATTCTAAATCTAGAATCTAGGAAACCCGCTCTGATATTTTATGTTGGGGTCCCAGGTAATCCCTCTATAAATCTATGATTTCATATGCAACGGACGCAAAACCATGAACAGTGAAATAAAACAATATATTTTATTGACTTGGTAAAATACATACTAACCGAAATAGAACTAATCCGTGAATCTTTCAAGCAATAACCGATTTGTAGGTCTTGACCACAGAGTATAGGCTCTAAGAACATCCAACGCCTTTTTGCTTTTAGATCTAGGACACAGAGAAATTCTCTTTCCCTTTGAAATTAGTATGTCACCCTAAACCTAAATATAATGTTACATTTATAATAGAATTTAATGGGCCATTGAATCCACTTACATACTTTGACCTATAATTAGCCTATATGAGTTCAATGATCCAACTTAATTAAAACTTTAATTTTCTTATCTGGGCTTAGTTCTAATAAGCAATACAACAATTAATAGATGATAACCATACATATATGAGACACTAATCATGTTACTCAAAATCAATAATTCAAACTTCATCTTGATAATTATTCATGTACAAAAACAATAATACAATTTACCATAAAGATTTATATTTGTATTCAAATTTATTGGGGATCAACATTGATTGGATATAAAATGTAAAGAACAACACATGTGGTTTCTCACTGATAAGTACACTTTGTACTCATTTATCCCCATGTTTTAAATAGTTTTATGTATGTTTATAGTATATTAATAAGTGTTTTAACACCATTTTAATTCCTATTTGTAATTAGGACCAAATCCAAGGTATAGAGGCAATATAAGTGAAAAATTTTTAAACAAAATCACCAAATTCCTCATGCAGCAGTAGCTACTGTATTTAAATATTTTAGGCTGTATAATGACCTCCCAAGGCTCCAATATTTGTATTTATGGATAGTAAACTTCTTAAGCTTTCCAACGAGTCCAAGAACGCCCAATTTCAAGTTCGGACGAAAAAGTTACAACCTCAAGAAGTTCAATGCAAGGAAAAGGCAAGTGTTGATGACCGGTTCATGCCACGGCATTGAAGCAGAGAAAAAGAGCAAAGCCACTAGTATGCTACTGTAACGTCCTGAAAATAACCTAACAGTTTTTATAACATGTGTAGGATGTAAAATAAATTAAATTATATTTTTCTAGAGTTTAAATGACTAAAAACGAAAAATTATAAAAACCCGAAAATTTTACAAGAGACAAATAAATTTGGTAAAAATATCAAATAAGGACCTAAGGGTCATAAATGAGTAATGCAAGTGCCAAGTATAAATGAAATGAAATGAAGTGGAAATGAAAGAGAAATGAAGCCCTAAAATGAAAAAAAAAAAATGGGAAAAATAGGAATTAATGTGTAAGCCAAACATGGTCTTGTGAGGGTTTAGAGTATTAAGAACAAATTGGTCTTTAGAATGAGAGAGAGTCTCTCATTTAGGCATTTTTGTTGGGCAAATCCGGTTGAGAGAAAAGGAAGATGAGTGGGTGATTTGCTCCATGAGATCAAGAGTTTAAGTGATCAAGAAGAAGAAGGAAGAAGAAGGAAGAAGAAAGAAGATAAATGAAGAGATTTAAAGGTAATAAACCTATCTCGTTAACAAGAGGGTGATCCGAATCAACAATATTTATATCCTAGATTCCTACCGTCGTAGCAAAGCTACTCGGCAAAGATAGTGGTCTAGGTCGAATTCGGGGTGGATGGGTTTTCTTCATGCTAAAATGAGTCACAGCTTGATTGAAAAAATGGTGTTTCCACTTTCGATTTGGGTTTTGGTGTGAAGGAGATTCATGTAATGTAAACCTGTAATCGTAGAGAAATAAAGTGTGTTAATCTCCTGAAGCTGGCCACTCGGGGCTTAGGGTTCTAAGGTAACCGTAATGTCCTCGAAGTCCTTCCTCGTTGGGGAGAGGATGACCTATAGCCGCTTCTCCCCGAGCCTGATCTAGGATTGGCCATAAAAATCGAACCCTAAAAGCTTCCTAGTATATACGCATTTATTACCCATTAACACGTTTCAAAAGCAAGTAGGAACCATCCGCTAGATCTAACCCCGCAGAGATAATAAATGGAAACTGAGCTGAGCACCATGAGTTCCAGCAATAAGTATCCATCGAGTCTTGAAAGCTTGCTGGGCATCAAGCCACTCGTGGTACATCACAGGATTCAAACCTGAACGTGTGAGATGCGTAAACATAAATACACAACAATTCGTATTGGTAACAAGGGACAGTGTATTACCTCAAAACTTTAACCCAGTGGCCCTCCTCTTAGAGGATGAGGGAGAAAATGCCTTGAGTTATCATCCTCAAAGGGTGTTTGGCAAGTGAGAAAATGCAAGAAATGGAGAGAAAGTGAAAGAAAATCGCACAGGCGGGAAAGCTGAAAGCTTTGGCGCCAATTTTTATTGATAGACTCAAAAAACTCCCCTTTACATGAGCTTGACTGAGCTTATATAGTGCTCAGAGTCAAGAAAATAACATAAAAGTATGAAAGAACAAAAATTACATTAAAGGCATTTTGGTACAAAGCCATAAAATACAATCAACAAGAGGTTAACACAGCATATGCGAAATTTCGCAACACTGCAAAATTCCTGCTGCTCTTCTCTCCTTCTGCATTTTAGCTCTAATTTCCTTCTGATTTGCACACATGCAGCCGAAGTTCGCTAGTTCATCAGATGGAATCGACCAAGATAATGGTGTAATTGGCATGCAAACTACAAAAATATCCACAAAATAAGATCAATAGTATAACGGACCTTAGTGTATCAATCGGGTTATTTAAGTTGATTAGTACACAAAAGCTCAAACCCGCACAAACAAATGGCTAAAAACAGCACTACTGGGGCACTAATCACCCCCCAACCGACATCAAGTAGTCCCTTAGCAATGACAAAAGGTGAAAGAGCGCATAAGTTATGCTAATGCAAAAGGATGGTATTCAAAAGTGCATGGATAAGTAATGCCCTACTCCTCGCAGGAATGATCGAGACCCGCACGGGTCAAATCCGCCAGGAGAATAATGCCATACAAGACCAAGTTTCAGAACAGTGTCCAACCCAAGGGAATCAACCTGAAACTTCCACCAAAACCTAAGTGTTTAGGTAATCAGTTTTCAATAATAACCCGCTAAACTGCTCTCCCCCCAACCGAGCTACTGCCAAATCCTAGCACATTGACCAACCTAAATAAATCTGGTTCCACTCTCATTTCATTTTTTTTTTTTTGTAATGTAGGGTGCAATGCTGAGGAATCGACCTCACCAAAGTCCATGTAACAGGGGTCCACCGATGACTCCAAACCAACTAAGGTTTAGGGCATCAAGTCATATGATCTTTTTCGACCACAACTCTTCAGATTCAATTCCGACTACAATAAATTCGACTCCGAAGATCTACAACTCGCAAAACCTCACCCATCCATCCATGTATCGAGCACTAAGTCGGTGGCTCCCAACCAATTGGCTTAGTAAGTAATCGGGCTTTAGCTACACCATATACCCCTAATCGCGTTCTGCTCTCAAGGTAAAGTGACGCGGTTGTCTTTTGTTTTCTTTTTCTTTTTCTTTTTCTTTTTATTTTTCTTTTTCTTTTAGAAGACTTCATTGGTCTTCTTTTCTGGGGAACCAAAACCTATTGCAGGTGGTCAATGAAACTAGGGTAGGTTTGCACGGTGAGGGAGCTATGCAGTTTCTCAAGCTATTAAAGAAAATTGACGTGCATGGTGTGTGGCTAGCTAAAGGTGGAAGAAAAAGATTGAATACCATGAGGCTTCAACTGACCATCTACTTAATCATGCATGGAACTAATCTAAAGATCAATGGCACAGCGGCTTCCCAATTTTCAACTTGAAGGTTGGGCAAAACCACAAAAAAATTGGGGGCAAAAATGGTTGCAAATAGCAACAAAAACCGAAATGTATGATATATAACAGTGTATGTCACTAAATTTTCAGCTTTTTCAAAAAGAAGTAACCAGCAAGCCACTAAACATACAAAATGGGCTTTGCTTAAACAAGCAGTAAAATGAAATCAAAAGTATAAGAATCACAAAAAGAGATATCAAAGTAGAAAATCACTTCCTTTCGCTCAATCATTTCCTTCACTAACTCTCCTCCCAACCAAAACATGCCATCGCCGCAATGTGGGCGTGGACCGGAAAGTTAGTGGAGTGGAAGTGGTACTCTCCTCGCCGGTAGCCTGAAGAATCGCCCTCACTGGACGAGCTAAGGTGTCGGCCAGGAAGGGTCAATCACGCAGCCGCGCAGCACATCCGTGGGTTCGCAGGCCGGGTGGTAGAGGGCCCGTCCTACCGGAGCAAAGAGCGAAAAGGCCCGGAAAGGTGTACATATGGGTCGCAGCAGACTCGTGTGACTCTCGATCCGCATGGAGCCATGGCATCGCCACGCGAAGCCATCCCTTATCCGCGAAGCTACATGGGTACCCGCAATGATGTCGATGTGGCGGAATGTGCTGACCGCATCCGCGCGATTGGTCAAAAAGTCCCGAGTCGAGATGGTGATAAACTGTTGAGGCGGTGTGAGTGCTTCGTCTCAAGAATATCTCGAATGGGCAAGGCATGGGGCCAAGGGCAATGTGAGGGACAGAGGGTACCAGCCGAAGACACGAGAAAATTCCAATTTTCTAAAAATGGCAAAATCGTAATTTCGCAAAACCGAATTTTTTCTATATTCGGACGACTTAAACGGACTTCACCGTTTGGAATCGCCTTTGCAAAATCTAAAGTTAACACGTCAATTCTTCACTCGAGACAATCGTAATTTCACTTTTTTGAGGCACCGAAAACCTGCAGCCGCAGCGCTTCGAGACATGTGATGTGACGAAAGTCACCTACTACATGTACCCATGTGACACATGTTGCATGAGTAGAGAGAGGATGAAATGGACAGCTTAGATAGTGTCAAGTGTCAAAAATCCAAGACTTAAAGACATAGATGGGATTATTTGAAAGTTTAATGAATAAGACAAAAAAGGCAATAGTGTCATCTTCTCCAAATGGAGAAATCGCGGGAAGAACAAAATGGCAAAGAGCCGGAGCTTGAAATCTGCAGAGAGAAAGTGTGTGCCTCTTCAGATTTCAGCCATTGACCATCCTAAGCCGACAGAAAGTGGCAGCAAAGTCATTCTACTCAGCAGGGCTATGTGTGGACACCGATTGCAGAAGTTCGACAACTTCTAAGAGGTAGATCTTTCCTACTTACGTTAATTCGCTAAGGGCCATGTAAATGGTTAGGAATGTTCTGAGGTTTGTTTGGGCCAAATTCGGTCTCAAAGTTTTTGAAACCAGTGTGGAGAAAATTAATATTTAGGGTCGTGAACAAGAACCCGAGGGTTTCACCTGCTCACGGAATAATGACATGAAATTTTTTTAGTAAAAATGTGTTTGGTTGAGTGATTCAAAATGAATTGCTTCGTGCTTGTTAATTAGCCCATGTAGCTAATTTTGCAATTGATTGTAACATGTTAATAACATGTTTTATGTGATTTAATTATGTTAAAATATATGCATGTGAATATATTAGCATGAATGTGTTAGAATTGGCATCATGCATTCCCTATGCACTGGGGCACCCTATAATATTAGAAGTGAGTGCATGACATGAAATGAAACAAAAAAGAAAATTTTTGCAGTGAATTTCTCACGGAAGATTTTCCTCCTCGAAGAATTGTTCAGGGACGCCCAACGATCACTTCGGATGAGGACCATGACTGCTTTTGGAGAGTTATCTCTACCCGCCTGGGAGGGTAGTCCAATACTTTTTACCTAGCAGAGTAAGTTTTCAAGAACAAAAGCTTTTTGTTGTGAAACTGTATTTACTCAGATATTGGCTTTCAGCATGTGCAGGAGCCTGGGTGAGGACTCGAGACATAGGATTCGGGCATGTAGACATTCGAAAGTAGGTTCATGAAATCGCTTGAATGTGATTGTTTGTCATGCATGTGCACTTAGGCGGGAGTACCATGTAGGAAATTATCTCTATCATTTTTGCCTCACCCCGCTTCGAGGATCACCATTTCAATGCATTGTGGAGCGATCGGGAAGGGAGTGCACTCACTGTGAGGTCGCGGTTGTAGCGAAGTCGACTCGTGGCTTCTTGATATCATTACAGATAACACATTCAATGTTGTAATTTTAAATATGTTTGTATTAAGAGTACGCATTAACTCAACCATGTAAGATGGGCCGGTCAGATATTTTCATGAGTATCGGAATACGTAAAATTGCTGCTTATTTACCTCATGTACATGTCTCATGAGACTGATGTTGGGACAAAAGTTGTAGCTCAAGTGTGAGCCCCCTAATGTGCCGAGACTCGCCTCGATTTTCACGAAAGTGGTGCTCCCCACTTAAGAATCCACGATTATTCCACAAGCCGACGGGTCATTGAACCGCACCCCGAAGCTTTGGGCGTCACAGAACCAAAGGTACTCGATCAATGGTAGCCTGAAATGAGGGGTAGATGCCGGAGTCGGGGGAGCCGGAGCCCGAGGTTCTCAATGTGCTCCGCCTCGTAGGTCGGGTCCGTGTGGAATATCCGGCACCACCGGTCCCCACCAACCGGGAGGCGCAGATGATAGGAACCCGGGCATAGTCTCGCACCGATCAACAAGAAGGACGGCTCTCGCCACGACGACGCTCCCAATCTAGGCTCTCGGAAGCCGACATGCTCTAAAGATCCTCGCCGGGAGTCTCGAATAATAGAGGCATGGACTCGCCTCGGGTAGACTTGCGATGGACCTCGGGTCTCTGCGGGAACAAGGATGTCATACAAGCTTCGATGGGCTGAACCGTAGTTTTGATATGCGGTAGGGCTCTAAGATGGCCTCTCCTCTGACTAAATGCCGAGCTGGAAAGATAGGACCACAAAAATGTGATCTATAAGAAGCACGCATTCCGCCGGAGCCGCCCGACAGAATCGTTCGCGGGTATGGTCCCTGAGAGAAGCATCGACCACTTCGGCAAGGGATGGCCCACGTCTATAAGCTACCGAAAGCTACAGGACCACCGCGCATTAAAAGTAGGTGTGATGTCAGAGGCCCTAAGTATCCCTAGCCGACCGTCGATGGAGAAATAAAGAGCAGTCGGGTTGGGCTCGCGCCTGAATGTCATCGTGTGGTAGAACTCGATGACCACCCGAGGGTAGAAAAACTAACGAGGTGTCATGAACGGCTCAAGGGAGTACTTCTGCACTAGTAGCATCGAGTCTCGGAGCTCCGGGTCTTCGAAAAAGTCCAGGAGATCATAATGAACCTCTACATGAAGATCCCTCTCACTGCAATCAGCATTCCTGGTCAGTGGTCATAGCTGAAAATGGCCGCCGATGATGCAGGACAAGTCCGATGGGACTCGCCAATGCCCCGATAGGGTGGTGATCAGGGTTCGCAGTCTCGACCGAGGACTCCCCAAGCCCGAGGTCCTCGCCTTTGAATCCGCACATCTCTCCGTCGCCTGGGGATGTGACGGAGCCAGTGCAGTGGGCCAACCCGAGTGTGGTATCTCCTCGAGGTAGGGGCATCGCATCAGAGCTCACAAAGCAGACCGGGCTCGGGTGGCAAAGAATGGCGCATCGCGGCGACGCAGCCGGAGTTGCCGAGCAAATCGACGGCGCAGGCCGAAGGGCAGGAGGCCCGACGGCGACAGAGCGAAATTGGCCGGGAGCCATCTATAGGGAGGGAGTGAACCGCGGCACCCTAGCCGGAAAGCATGTCCACCGCAAGTCTTCACCATGGCTGGGCTAGAAGAGGAGAAGAGGTAGAGAGGGGAATTTCAAACGGGAAATGGAGATTTGAAATGAAAAGGGGAAGGTGAGGTTTATATAGAGGAAGGGGGGGTAGTGAAAGGTCTTGGTTAATTAATGGCACTAAGTGCCTATTAAATGGCCGGCTCAAAAAAAAATGAAAAATTTAGGAAGGCTGCAGGAACCGAAGCGTCGCAGGTGGAAGATGAAAGGGCAAGGTGATGAACAGTGCAACCTGCGAAATTTTGTAGGTTGAGAAATTTCGCAACCTGCTAATTTCGCAACCTGGAAATTTCCAGGCTCAAAAACTACTCTCCCAGCCCACTACAACACCTGCAAAAACCAAAAATTATTAGAAGACAAGCTTGCAAAAGAGAAAATTTGCAAAAGGAAAACAAACCAAACAACAAGGGACACAAAAAGATTACAAAATTAAGCAATAAAATTCTAGTGACTTCTGAGATACTGCAGAAAGTCACTCCCAAATGTGTGGCGGGAGGTTTAAAGCTGGAGGAGGTCGAGGAGGATTTCCTCCTGTATGCATTTGAAGTGTTACTATGCGTATGAAAGCCCCGACCTTTGGCCGATGACCTTGAACACTCGATTGTCTTTGGCATTGAGCAAATCCTCTTCCGAACCATTGAGAATAAAATTCTTGGATGGTAGATAGCCCAATCCATCTTGATTTAAAGCTTGCTGGAAAGAAATTGGAGCTTGGAGTCGTAGAGCGATACTTGGTCCACTTTTGGAAATGTTTGCGAGCTATCATTAATCATGCCACCTCTTGGCTTATCTTTTGCAATTTTGAGTTAGAGGTAGGCATCATTTCTTTCGGTTCTTCTAGCTCATTATTCTTCAGGAGCCTTTTGAGATCGACTCTTCCATGTCCGGAATTCAATTTTTTACTACCCATCATGCCTTGTATTCAATTTCCACAGGCAGGTGGCAGGCTTTACCATAAACCAGGCGATAAGGAGACATGCTCAGAATGGTCTTGTAGGCTGTCTTGTATGCCCAGAGAGAGTCCAGCAGCTTGAGAGACCAATCTTTTATGCCACAGTAGGTGATCTGGAATCAACAATATTTATATCCTAGGATTCCTACTGCCGTAGCGAAGCTACTACAGTATAGTGGTCTAGGGTTGAACTCAGGGATGGGTTTTCTTCATGCTAAATGAGTCACAGTTGATTGCAAATAGTGTTTCAACTTTGGATTTGGGGTTTTGGTAAAAACAGTGAGATTGATGGCTTGTAAAACTGTAACTGTAGAGAAATAAAGTGTAAAAGAACTCCTTGAAGTTTCGGGCCACTGAGCTTAGGATGGTATGGAGTGGCCACTTTATGCTTGACATCATACTTAGTGAGAAGGCCCTCAAAAGGTTTGTTGCAGAAATGCGAACCTCCATCACTAATTATGGCTTTAGAGATCAAATGCGGAGAATATGTTCTCTCCTTTAAGAATCTCATTACCACCTTATGATCTGTATTTGCTCAGCCAGAGTTTAGCTAGCCGCTGACACATAGTCGGCTTCACGAGATATAGAGGTGTCCCAAGGATGAAGGGAATGGTCCCATGAAGTCAATGCCCCATACATCGAATAGGTCAACTACCAAAATCGGGTTTAAAGGCATCATGTGACGGCGAGAAATTTTACCCAATCTCTGGCATTTGTCGCATTCCTTGCACATGGTTTGGGCATCCTTGAAAGGGCCCGGTGGGAAATCCCGGGCTCGGAGCACGCTACAGCGGTTTTACGGGAATGAGTGGCCTCCGCAGGCATTCTCATGTATCGTGGTGAGGATTCTGGTTGCTGCCTTCAGAGCACACACCTTACGATTATACAGTCAGCACAATATTTATACAAGAATGGTTTCCTCCCAATAATAGGAATTGAATTTTGCAAGAATAATTTCTTGTCTTGTGTTTTCCACCTGTAGTAACTCCTGTTGCCGATGAGAATTTGCAATGTGGGCATGCCGGTGCCTTCTCGACCGGGAGCGGGACTCCTCGAGGGGGAACTCATCATTAATCGGAGGGTTGCAGGTGTTGTGTGCGTTGTTAGTCTCGAGGTGATCAACAACAGCATTTTCCACACCCTTTTGTCCCAATTTGCGGGTTGAACTCCTGCGACGAGCTATCCCGTCGGCCTAGCGCCCAGCATTTTGTTTGGTGGCGGGTACTTCGAAATTTCAGATGTTCGTGCATATAATTATGTCCGACCCAACCAAATAAGCTCGAAACTTGTCTAAGGCATAGACCCTTGCCCGTGACTCCTTTGCGTAGTTTGTGTAATTCCTTCGTATTACCTCGTTACACGGTGTCTTGCTAGCATAATATACCCACGTAGGGCTTTCCTCGGCTACTCTTTTTGTCGAAGCGGCTCGATGGCTAGATCGCTTACGCCACATCACCTCGAAGGGTAATTGCGGTTAAGGGGCTCTCACTATTAGTCACGATGGTCAAACGAGGCTTTAGCTCTCAGAAATAACTTTTGGCAGTCTATCCCGAATAAATTTGATCTTTTTCTAGCGGTTTATGCGGAGAGCAGCAATTTTGAGAAGTCCGCTGATGAACCTCTGTGGCTTGCATGCCCCAAGAATTGCCTTACAGTCTTGATATTTGTGGGGGAGGGCAGTTTGGAAATCAAGTCGATTTTTGCCTTATCAACTTCGATCCTTTTTTCTGAAATAATATGCCCTAGTACTATTCCCTAGCTGACCATAAAATGGCATTTTTCGATTCGAAACCGGAGGTTTTTCTCTATACACTGTGTAAGACGATTTCTAGGTTGATTAGGCATTCTTAAGCTCCCCTGTGGCGTAATGTCATCCATGTAAACCTCCATGTCGCTCCTACCAAATCACTAAATCTTGAGCATACATATTTGAAATGTAGCGGGGCATTACAGGCCAAAAGGAACATTCTCTGTATGCATATGTGCGAATGGGCATGTAAAGATGAAATTAACTTTTCCTAGTCTTCTACAGCAATTTCAATTTGAAAGTATCCTGAATAGCCATCCAAGAAACAGTAGAAGGGTTGACCAGAAATCCTCTCAAGAAGCTGATCCATGAAGGAGTGAGGAAGTGATCCTTTCTGATCACTTCATTGACCTCACATAATCAATACATACCCTCCGACCGAAGTAGTAAGCGGGTGGCATCTCTCTGCCACCCCAGTTATGCACACGTGGTTACCCCGATTTCTTAGGCACCACCTAGGTTGGACTCGCGGTGCTATTTGATATAGAATTAGATGATACGGCTGCAATGACTTTAGGATTCGACTCTAACCACTTCTTGCATATGTAGGTTCGGTCTTTCTCTGTGGCTGCCCTTACGGCTTGCCTCCTCCTCACAGGTAGATGTGATGGGTGCAAACTTCTGAAATAATACCCTTTGAATCAGTAATCTTCACACCCAGGGCATGCTTGTTCTCCACTGAGGATATCTGTGAGACTACCTTCACAATGAAGTCTTTGGCTTGAGGATGAAATGATGGCCCGGACTACTTTGCTCCTACTCTTCGAATAGGCATATTTCAACTCCACGGGCAAGAGTTTAGCTCCAATTTCTGGGGCTCATGATCCTTCCTCGATCATGAAATGAAATTTCTTGTTTCTTTTACCACAGTGCCTAGACAAGTTTCATGTCTGTGCTTATAACTGCCATACGAATATTATTGGTCTTGATTAACACATCTTGCGTCCCACCCTTTGGTCGGCATGTTCCTCGAGTGTGTCGATGATGCAAACTTCTTCTAGGCCATCTTCCGCGGCGGCATATCTTTTTACTCCAGTGGAAATGTTGAGTTCTAGGGTCGTATTTACGGGAGGTGGAGTTGCATAACACCATTTCGGGTTGATATTCGCGTGGAAGTGGCTAAGAATGGTCTTCCCGAGATGATAGATGCGTAATTAGCCCCTGTTGCTGGATTTTCTATGTCGAGTCTGACAAAATCTTGGATAGTAGAATTTGTCCACTTAATATTAGGACATATTCCATTGTCCCCCTTTGGTATCTTGATTGATCTATCTACTTGAGAGACGGTGTGATGGAGGTGGGCTTTAGTTCTCCCCGTCCAGAAGTGCTTGTACATGAATAGGGAGGAGATTCACACTTGCACCAGTGCAGGTGCCTTTTCCACACAAGTGCCTCAGTATTAGCAGGATGGTTGGATAGCCGGATCTTTATACTTCACTAGAGTCTTGCATTGGATGATAGTGACTTGCTCGGTCGAAGGCCTTAACATCGACATTCAGCCCTCTTTTCACTTTGTACACAAGTCCTTGAAAATTTTGCATAGGTGGGACTTGTTTGCAGTCATCATCGGCGGGGGATGTTGACCTTTACTTTACCTCGGCACTTCTAACATTGTTTGATTAATGGCCTTCTTTAGCTTTTAGTGCTTGAGGAAAAGGTAGAGGTGTGCTATTTTTCTTTGTAGTCACAGCAGTCACCACCTCCTGCAGTTCGATTTCTTGAGCTTCACGGCCTTGTTTCTTGCTTTGGGTGTTGGTGGTTGAGCTCTTTGCCACTTCTCAATGTGATGATTGCCTTCATCCATCCTAGAATTTGGCTCATGGAAGAGCTCCTTGCTAATCCACAGGATTTGGTTGTGTCACGAGGAGGAGAATTTCCCTTCACACTGCCTGCGATTGGATAGTCTTGAGATTAGATACTCTGAGGTTGTATCATATTTTGGGAAATTTCTAAGTGTAGGTTGCTCATTTTCTTATTGAGTGTGCTTTCCACCATGTCAATTCTTTGATTGGCTTGGGCATTCACTGCCTTTTGTTCCTCCACAAAGTTACCCACCACCTTGCTCAAGTTATAATAGCTTGTTCAACTGGAGATGAAGATGGTGGTGGTCAGTAACACTGATGATCCATAAGTCGCTTCGCCAGGCAAACAAGAGGCACATGTGAGGAGGTTTTGGTTTCAGAGGAGGTACGGGTGGTTCCTCCAGCCTGGGTTGTAGGTATCATGTGGCGAAAACATGTAGCTAGGTCATCGCCCACCGCATTGGTTTGTTCACACAAAGTCCTCACCAAGGAACACTTCGCATGCCTGGTGCTTAGTGGATCGACAAGCAGTGCCATGGTCGGTTAGGCATGATGGTTTAAATAATAATGACTTATGTCGATTCTCATTTCACTTCCAACCTCCTAGTCATAAGGTGGACAGCTTTGCTTTATTCCGTGTCCCTCCGAGAGCGAGTATATGCCTCCCTTCGATCGGTGGTGGCCTCTGATCATCTGCAAGCCTCCCAGATTCGCTCATCCTGCTCGTGAGGTTTCACCACAGTTTGATGGGTCCATGGCCATTCCTGACTGCTCAGCCTCCCACATGGTCTCCAATAATTGCTTCATGGCAAAGACATTCCATCATAGAAGTGGTTGACCAACATCCATGTATCAAAGCCATGGTGTGGGCATGCACTGATGGTCTCCATATATCTCTCCCAAAAGATTGCAGAACTTCATTATTACGGGCCGCAACGAGCAATTGGGCTTTCAAACTGTTGGTCTTGTGCGCATCAAGAATTTTTCAAAACTCGTCATAGCTTGTTTAATCAAATGGTTTCGCCTAGAGAATTGTCAAATGGCTTTATCTTTGAGGGTTAAGGCCTTCACTTAAGCTAAATCCACATCGATCGCACCTCCTCAAAGTTGTAAAACTTCCCCAAACTCCCATGTGTGTATGGATTCTCATTTACACCATGGTAGAAGCAATAAAACATTAGTGAGGTTCCGATAACTATGATCTTCAGATGAGGGTACCTTCACCTTTGTGGGCAGTATCCTCAACATATGGTAGTACTGCTTTCGAATCCCCGCTGACTTTATGTTCTCTCACAGTGAATGATCCGATTACTATGTAAATCATCACACCCTCGCTCGTGGAGAACTCCGGTTCTCTATAAACGCTTGGCAAGGTTCTTATCCCAATGTTGTATAAGTCCGTAGAACACAACACAAACCAACAAAGTAAGCTGCAAAATGCTACCAGCATAGTCAATAACTTAAACATGAATCAGTATGCATAGTATAAATATCTGTTTCACAAGAATCAATAGAGCACAGGTAACAAAAGAATGATGGTTCACTAATACTGTGATGTGGATCAAGTTCACTGAGCTTCACTCACACTGTGGCACCATCCTCGCAACTACAAATATCACCTGGATTCATGCCACAATAAAAAGATCCTAATCAATATTGAGATTCTGATCACCTTATATGTGTTATCACAGATAAGGGTCTGAACAAATCAGGATGGTTTCAGTTATAAATGAGCAACAGCTTGATTGAAAATGGTGTTTCACTTATTTCGGGTTGGGGAAACAAAGAGATTTGGAGCGGCTTGTAAAACTCAGAATCAGAGAAACAAAGCGTAAAAGAACCCTTGAAGTTTCGCCAATCGGGCTTAGGCTCTAAGGTAATCGAATGTCTCAAGTCCTTTCCTCGTTGCAGAGGATGACCATGGTCACCTCCTAGCCGATCTAGGCTAGTTTGGCTATGGGGTACCAACCCTAAAAGCCTTTCCTTTGAGTGTATCTACCCATTAATGTTTCAAAGGAAGTAGAGCCATCCGCCGATCTAACCCGGCAGAGCTAATACAATGGAAATCCACTGAAAGACAAGGGATCTACAGCAATGTATCCACGAGTCTGAAAGTCATTATGATCGCTAATTTCGTGGTACATCACAAGATTCAAACCCAAACGGTGGATGGCAGTAAACATAACAGATAATAATGTCAAGGCAATAGGGACAAGCAGACACTCAAAACTTAACCTGGCAACAATCTCCTTCAAGGATAAGGAGGTTTAGTTTTGCCATCCTTGAGTTGTCATCCTCAAAGGGTACCTGGCAAGGAGTGCCAGAAAGTGGAGAGAAAGTGAAAGAAATGTTTTGTCAAAGCTTTGCCTAATTTTTATTGATAGACTCAAAAACTCCCTTTACATGAGCTTCTGATCGAGCTCATAAATGGGTCAGGTGAGTCAAGGAAATTATATAAAAGTATGAAAGAACAAAATTACATTATACATTTGGTACAAAGCCATAAAATACAATGTAAGTTTAAATAAGATACAGAAAGTTATGAATTTCAAGAATCTTCAGGGTTCAAAGATATAAATTTTGTAACACTACAAAATTTCCTCGCTACTTTTCTCCTTCTGATTTTAGCCCACTTCTTCGATTTTAGCACATGCAAAGCTCAGTTCATTGGTTCATCGATTGAACTCACTTTCAGATAATGGTGTAGAATTGGCATGCAAAAACCACAAAATGATTCACAAAATATGATCAATAGTATAGTCGGACCTTAGGTGTATCAATCGGGTTATTTAAGTTGATTAGGTACAAAGTGTTTAAAACTTCATGAATGTTAGTAATAAAACAACAATATTCGGCACTATCAGAAACCAAACTCAAACCTTCTTTCTTAGGTTTGGCTTGAGGTTGCATTTGTTTAGATTGGTTTGACTGGGTTTTATAGTTCTTGTGTACATAAAAAATATTAGTTTCAGGGTGGTTGTTACAAATTTTTCAAAACTCATGTTATTTTAAGTATGTTAAGTTATATGCCTATCCAAATTGATTGATTCTAATTGCAAAGAAACAAATAAGAGTTGAGTTACAAATTTATAGAATAATTGTAAGAGCAAATTAGATCTGGTGTTCAACATGGTTTCATGCAAGTTTTTGATAACCCAAGAGTGCCTTTTCTTGGGTGGTTGTGAAGTGGTGTTTTCGTCATAGAGCTGAGTTTCACTCATCCAAATTGAGTGATTCAAAGCTCTAGGTAAACTAGAATCTAGGGGAATAATTTACTTGAAGGGAGTGTATGCAATTTGTAACCTCAAAGTGCCCATAAATATGTTTTCAAAGGGATATGTAAGAACAATCATCTCTCGTTTGCAACCAGTAGTATGGATGTAAATGCAAGATAACTGAGTTTGGCTGATCCAAATTGATGATTTCAATTGGAGTAAAAGAAACCTATAAATCATAGCTTCAAATGCGAGAAGGAACCACATATTTCAATTTATGGAGTTAAGACCTCAAATTGAGAACAAATAGAAAACTGAGGAGCTGCAATATATCGACCGCTTGGCATACATATCATAACTCAGCTCAAGTGATCTCCAACAGACATTATTCAATTTGTGAGTTAAAATAGACTTACAGAGATATACTTATTGAAGGAAGAATGAGCAAAATGGCTCATGTGTCCCCAAAACTTTTTCAAGTGAAGCAGACATCAACCCCAACCAAAATCCTGCACGCACAACCGATTTTTTTTTCTTTGGGTTTGTTTTCTTTTGATAAAGGACATATTTGTGGATAGGATTAGGCTAATAGACAAGAAGTTTTCAATTCAAGAATCGGATTTCCTGAGGATAGAATCAAGAGCAACAACCTTTTTTAGGTTTGTTTTCACACTTTCCTTTTGTTTCGGTTTTGTGTTTTGTTTATAAATAATTAAAAAGGCTTATATAGAATATGGTGTGCCTGCTGGTTTGCTAAATGAATTGGCTTGTTCTCCACTTTTCTCTTTATTTCTAAAATGTTTGAAGGATTATGACATATGGATTTATTGAAATGAATTGTGCATAAATGGTATGTTGATTTGTTTTAAATGATTTGATACAATGATTGTGAAATGAATTGTAAAACAGAAAAAAATTGTAAATAGAGTATTGAAACCACATTTTGGGTATAAAATATATAATATATTGGTAAATTGTTAAGAACATTTGAACACCCCATTAATGAAAGTTAACCAGTTAAATTCGAAAGGCGGTTAGATTGCATACCATGAATGGTTTCAAATGAGCGTGGATTACGATAACTCGCACGATGTCATCCGATCCGTAGCCCAGAGAGATGACGTGATTCTGTGAGGTTCACGAATGATTTTTAATAACCAAATCAAGAGCTGTAAAACTTTTTTTATATATCATCGCAGCCTAAATGGATCGTACGGTGATTCGTTATTCAGAGATCGTAAAGGAAAAGAAATCTCCTCCCCTCCTGTCCTTTGAATGAATGATTTGTGTTTGAATGATTTATTGTATACGAAAACTGCATGATTTGAAATAACCAATTAAATTTGAAATTTGAATGTCTACTTAAACAAAATATACATATGGCATTAAAATGTAAGAATGGTCATTTGAAAAAATTATACAAAGGCATTGATTTAGAAAATGCATGATTTACTTAAACTGAAATGAAGTATGAGAGAATTCTGTATGTGAACCACTAGGGCATTTAGAAAAATGCTTTAGCGCCAAGAGCCATCATCGCAAGTACTTGAGTGGAATAAAGTGAAGGAAAAGATCGCAGTGAATTCGTAGTCAACGGCCAAGGCCTCTACTGAGTTGAAGAAGCCCACCCCGATTCATGAAATATACTGACACTTTTGTACAAACTGATTTTGTTTCAGAATATTTTGTATTGAAAATAGCATATGAATATTACAATGTATAAAGGTGGTAAATGGACCAAATGGGCATGGATATCATATTTAATGGAAATGTATATTTTGAAAACAAAATGATAGCCCTTAAGTTGAATTAGTATATACGCAAATATATTTTCATAAAGATAAAATATCCTTACAAATGAGCATTGGAAATGTGTGTCTACTAACAAAAGCAAAAAGGAATTGATTCGAAAGCGAATCGCCCCGGGATCCGCTGCCCGCCTCCGCCTGCCAGTCAAGTACCAAGCGCGAGCCGCCACAATGCATAGCTTCACTATTCACATGCTGCAGCGTCCAATGAAATTCTGAATTTTTTTTAAACCTCATTTTAGTTGCAATGTTGCGGCATCACTGTTCACATGTCGGCATCACGAATCAGATCACTGGTACTTCGCTTTCGCATAGACATTTTTAGGCCCATTTCCCCAAGACTTATATAAATACTCTATTTCTTTGTTTCTGGGGAGGACTCAACTAGAGGGTGTAAGAATAAGCTCTAGGTTTCTAACCCTAGGATGTAAAAGCTCTGGTAAAGAAAATCAAAGAAGAATAAGATCATTTCATGTTTTCTTGTGCTTTTCGTCAGAGCTTTCACCTCATAAGCCACATCTTCATTTAGGTTTAGATGTAGTTTAGTTATGATTTATGTATTTAAAGACTGATTTACCGATTATTTGATATTTCTATCACATTTCTATTACTTGTTCTACTCTAATCTTCATGCCTCTTGATAAGTCTAGAACTCTATCTACTTTAAGTCCTTACCAAGAATATTTCAGCTTAAAAGTTCAGTTTAATGTAGAATTATGGAGCTTTCACCTAAATTTGTTGTTTTGCATAAACTTAAAGAAACAAGAAGAATTCAAAGATAAAAATGAGTACGGGGAACTTGATGGTTCAAAGAAAGGGCCAATGTCGTGTTTGACGCTTCAATGGATTTCCAATGTCACGCCACATTATGCTAAGAAAGTCTGGTGGGGTCATGTCAATGTCAAGACATCAACCGTATAAGATAATGATACAAAGAATGTCAATGGCATGATGTCAACCACCGTGAGTCAAATATGTCCCGCGATCCAATGTTGGCGATCACAATAGCAATGTCGCTGACATCAAAAGATTAAAGAATGTCGCGAATATCGTTGACAAGAATGTCGCTGAAGATCACGCATAAAAGCGGAAGGATTTAATCGCTTAAATGTCGCGAACAAATAATGTTAATAGCCAAAGCAACATGAACATTATAGACTATCATTCATTGGCCACATCGAATAGGTAACGCGCGTACCTCTGGAATCAAAGCACCGAGTAATGAGACAGCGTCTAATGTCGATTACCGCGAATCGTCACTTACATCATACAAAAATTATCGGAAGAATGTCAGTAATAAGATCCAAAATAATGCAACATCGGATTAGAATTGTCGCAACATCAGCTTAATAGATCATACCGCAGCGCAATGGTCAGAACATCATCGCGATCGTCACGCCAATGCTCGACATCGTTATCAAAAGTCAATGATAGCGGAAAATAGTATCCGTTGGCAAACATCAAATAAATTCTAATGAAGCATCACCGCGAAATCTTGTAATCGTGGTAACAACAAGATATATGCCGTGACATCATACGCTGTTTCGATATCCACTCAATGTCAATGAATCAAAACGACAAATGCTGCAACATGACCCAGTCGTCGCCGGCGATCGTGGCAAGTGAATACAAACAAGGGTATCAGTCAGCGATGTTGTGACATCATGGCTATGTCGTACAACCAACTAAATGTCGCAACACAAGAATGGTGCAATGTAATACATCGAATTAATCTGCTAATTAATTGTATCCATGTTCATCAATGATGTGGACCATCACCAGAACCCGGAAGCACCAATGATTTTATAATATATGATCACCGTAACCCACGGCATCAATGTCCATGTCAGCATATCAATTTCAGGATAGCAACAACAAAGAATTTGTGCTTTTCATGCGATTCTCATTGCTTTAGGCCCAAGACCTCAGCCTATAAATAGAATCTGGGGAGGGAAGTATAGCTTCAGCAGTTTTAATCTCACGTTTTGTGCTTTTTTGGAAAGCTAAAGTCTCACAGATACATTCTTTTTTTTATTTTTATCTTCATTGTTTTAGATTCGGTTTCTTTTCACATTAGAGTTAAAGATCTGATCTAGACTCCGAGTCGTATTCACAACCTAGATTTCATTTATAATCAACTAACCCAAAATTACCATCGTGAAACTGGTTTTTCAGCTTTGATTCAGAATCTAAATAACGTTTAATCAATTAGTCATTGCATTCGTGATCACTTGAAATGCTAAGCCCTTTTGGGAAGGAAGACTTGTTAAGGCGGATTGCAAGAGCAATGTTGCTCTGGGTAAGAAAATGAGTTGGTTTGAACTGCATTATCTGCATTGAGTCAGTTTCGGAATATTTGAAGTTTGGGTACCCAGAAAGAGTTGTATCATTGTTTTGATTTGTGAACCCCCTAAGTGACATGAATGAGACTACCTAAGAGTAATGATAAACACTGTGGGTAAAATTTCATAATTCTACTATGATTTTGGAACTAATGCACTTTTGAAATTACTTTGATATATCACTTGTGATGCTCTAACCTCTGCTTACAAGGCTTCCTCCTGGGTAATAGTAGTGAGGGTAGTTAATTTTTAAATTTTTCTAATCGATCCTCGTGGAATGGGATATCCGACTTGTAATCCACTGTGATTACTCTGTATGACCTGGGTAATTTGTATCTAGGACTAAAACAAATTTTAAAATGAAGCATTTACATACAAGGTGAATACAAATTTCATATTTTGGTTTACTTCAACCAATTCTTGTGCCATTGTTTGGAATTGATTGAAGTTAGTATTTGGAAGCATGTCAAAAATCTTTATCCTAACCAACAGATTTAAGAATCATTTGTTCAGGGTCTATGTTTAAAAATCGCCAACAAGTTTTTAAAATAAGCTGGGATCGAAATGAAAACAGAGTTTAAAGATTAATATTCTCACCAAAGAGAAAATTGCTAGTTTGGATATTTTTCTTTTTAATGTTATCAAAAAATTTCAAAAATAGTTTTAACTGCAATAGCTGACTTAGCTACTGATCTTATATGGAAACACATCATAATATCTTTTTGTATCTAGTGGTCTTATTTGATTTCAGTGTGTTTCCATTTCAAGAAGTCCTCACATGCATAGAAAACCATAATCATTATTGGTACCATTGGACACTGAATTAGAAAGGACACTGAAAAACCTAAAGAAAGTCAGATTTGCTGAAGAGGTGGTTATGGCGAAGCAGATGGAGATATAGTAGCACATTCCAACTGAGGAAGTTGACAGACCTCAAGGGCAAAGAACTATGGAAGATTTCTAGAAACTTGTTATTAGAGATGTTTATTCTATAGTCAAGCAACCTGCAATTAAAGCAAACAATTTTGAGCTTAAGCCTGAATGGATCACCATGGTCCAGCAGAATCAGTTTACTAGTCATCCTAGTGAAGACCCCAATGAGCACATGGGTAGGTTTCAGAATCTACCAACACTCATGCGAAGTTAAAACTACCAGGTTCGATGTGATTAAGCCGCAGCTTGTTCCCTCTCCTTGCGATGTTTGTTGTTATTGGTCAGGTTTTGAATCACTCCCTTATGGATCAATGAACACTTGGGATGAGTTGGTTGAAGCATTCATAGGTAGATTTTTCCCTCCCACTCTCACTTCAGAGAGGAAAGGAGAAATCATTATATTCAAGCAAGGTGAAGATGAAAGTCTCTATAATGCATGGGAAATGTATAAGAAGCTACTCAAGAAATGTCTAATGAATGGGATTTATCATATCACACAGATCGATATTTTCTACTATGCCATGAACTACACATCCAAAGGGATCATAGATGCAGCTTTTTGTGGAGCATTCAAGAGAAAAAGTGCTGAAGAGGCAAACCAGTTAATAGAAGATCTAGCAAAGAGCAACTACAGAGCTCCATCTGAAACTTTAGGGAGCAGTAGCAAGCTGAAAGGAAGTGGTGTGATAGAGCTTAACAAAATGTTAGCTATAGAAGCAAAACTAGACACTCTGATAAACAAAATTAGCATCCAGGAAAGAAGAAACCGTTCTGCCCATCTTGTGGGAACAGTGGAAGATGAACATGGAGTTATGCATGATGAAGGACTTGCTCAAGATGGTCTTTATCAACAAGAGAAAGTTCAGTTTATCGAAGGCAATAGGAGTTACAACTTTAAGCCCAATACAAATCTTCCTACTCACTACACACCAGCCTTGAGAAACCATGAGAATTTCTCATATGGACTCAGAATACAATGCGACAAAGATTCCGTCCTTAATTATCACGTAGCAGACAATATGGTTTCCAAGGATGAGCAAAGAAATGTACCCAAAGGGTTGAGAATCAAGGCCAGAGAAGGTCTCAGTCTTTTGAAGAACAGATGATAAGCTTTATAGGAAAAAACAAAAGACTACTAAATATACATGAACAAAAGTTTGATGAGCTAGCAGCATGCCAAGCAAACACAACTGTGTTTCAGGCCAATAAAAATGCCTCTCTGAAAAATCTGGAGACACAAGTAGGGTAGCTAGCCCTAGCAATGCAAAACCAGTTAAAAGATACCTTCCCAAGTAATACTAAGAAGAATCCTAAAGACTGCATGGCAGTGACTCTAAGGAGTGACAAAGAACTAGAAGAAAGAATAAATGAAAAGAAGAAGACTGAGTAAGAAAAACATATAGAAATTGGAAAAGAAATACAGCGGTATAGTTTAGAAGTTACTAAAGAGGAGAGAACAGTAAAGGTGCAGAAAAGGCAGCCAGTTAAAGAGGGAGATCTAAGAAATAAAGAAGAGGTTCAAGCTTACAAGCCTCAAGTCCTCTTCCCTCAAAGGCTGCAGAAAGCTAAGCTTGAAGAGCAATTCTCTAAATTCTTGAATATGTTCAAGAAAATAGAGGTCAATATCCTCGCTTTCAAGGCACTGACTAAATGCTTTTACTAGTGCAACCCATGGCTGATACATTTAGCGTAAAAGGAAAATTGTTGAAGGAGAGTGAGCCTGACAAAGAACCCGCAATGCGCTTATTCATAGGTCTCTTACTAATAAAATGGAGGATCTGGCATCCCACTATTCTTTGCACCATTGGGAATTCCTTTAAATGGGGAGCACTGGTGATTTCCCGGAGCCAAAGATCAACCTTGATGCCATTATCTGTAGTCAAAAGACTAAGTTTGGGGGAGCTTACTCCCACAGCCATGACCCTGCAAATGGCAGACATAACCTTAGCTCAACCTGAGGGCATTCTTGAAGATGTGCTTATCAAAGTGGGAAAGTTCATTTTTCTAGTAGACTTTATGATTTTTGATATTGAAGAAGACAAACAAATCTCATTGCTGCTAAGAAGGTCTTTCCTTGCCACAAAAGCAGCTTTAATAGATGTGACGAAATGAGAGCTTACTCTATGGGTTGGAGATGAGGCAGTACACTTCAATCTCAATTAGAGTTTGAAACAATAAGAATTTGATAATACTGATTGTAAGATTGTAGAAACAAAAGTTCCCATCGCCCGAACCGCGATAAATGATTGTAAGATTCGAGTTATTGAATGAAAATGAGAGGAATTTCAATATCTTGAGTATCTTGATGTTGAATTTTTGAACTCGATTTTGGTCGCGAGTATTGGTGCTCTTAATAGACGGTGCGAGAAAAATCAAGTAATTATGAAGATGAGTTTCGAAGTAAACACAAGCTCAAGGGTTTAATTCTAAAATTTACCTAGACATTTGAAGTATACCTTCTGAAGCTGAAAAATCTAAATCATTAATTATATCGTGACTTGATAGAAATATAAAAAACTTTCATTGCTCAAATTCTCGGAAATATAAAGGAAGCGGTGCTTGAGTCGATCTCAGATTTGAAAGGAATGAGTCCTTCTATTTGCATGCATAAATTCTCTTGGAAGAGAATGCAAAGACTTCCATTGAACATCAAAGAAGACTGAATCCAATAATGAAAGAAGTTATCAAAAAAGAAGTACTGAAGTGGTTAAATGCAGGTTTCATATATGCAATCTCAGACAGCCCTTGGGTGAGCCCAGTTTATGTGGTTCCCAAGAAGGGTGGATTCACTATAATCAGAAATGAGAAGAATGAATTGATTTCTACAAGAACTTTGACATGATGGAGGGTGTGTATGGGCTACACAGAAAAGCTAAATGGTACTACAAAGAAGATCATTATCTTCTTATTTCATTGACCAAATCTTTTGAGCAGTGCTCAGGACACCTATTTTTGTTTTCTTGATGGATGTGCGGATATATGATTGCCATAGCTCCACGAGGATCAAGAAGACTACATTTACATGTCCTTACTGGCACCTTTAGCTGAAGGATGAGATTTGGATTATGTAATGCTCTGCACCTTTCAAAAGATGTATGATGTCCAATGTTCTCGAGTTGGGTGGAAGAGACTGCAAATCTTCATGGATGACTTCTTAAATTATCTGGATCCCGATTTTGAGAAATGTTTAGAAAATTTGGAAACAGTACTTCAGAGGTGCGGGCAGCAGATCTAGCTTTAGGCGGGAAAATTGTCATTTCACGTATGAGGAATTGTCTTGCAGATTTGATTTTCTGTTGAGTTAGTAGACCGTAAAAGTTTATATCATAAAAACTCTCTATACCCTCTGGCGATTAGAGGGAATCATAAGTTTTTTGGGACATACTGGATTTTATAAAAGATTTATCAAAGACTTCTCAAAAATTTCAAGACCATTATGCAAGTTGTTGGAAAAAGATGTAGAATTTGATTTTGATGAATCATGCAGATCTGCGTTTGAAGAAATTAAGTCCAGATTGGTTATAGCTCCCATCATGGCAACACCAGACTGAAACAAAGAGTTTGAAATCATGTGTGATCTCTAACGATATATACAATGGGAGTAGTTTGGGACAAGAACAAAGAAAATTTTCAGACTATATACTATGCAATAAAACCTTTAATGAGCCTGAGAACTACTCTGCAAGAAGAGATGTTAGTGATGGTTTTGCTTGTGAAAAAAGTTAGGCCATATATGTATTAGAGTTATGTCATCATATACATGATCATGCGGCAATTAGTATTTAATGATGAGAAAAGATGCTAAGCGAGGGCGTGAGGTGGGTGCTCTTGTTGCAAGAATTTGATCCCCAGAAATAAAAGAATGAAAGGGGTGACAATGTGATGGTGATCATATCAAGAATGGAAAACTACCTTAAAAGGAAAAGGGACATAAATACCGAAGAATTTCCTTTGATGAGTAGCTTTTCAAGTGTGGAGTTCAGACACCATATATTATGCTAATATTGTAAATTTTCTAGCTTGACGTTGTGCACGGGAATTAAGCTACAATAAAAAGAGCGGTGAAAGAATAATGCTGACACATATATAGGATGACCCATTGCTTTTAGATGAGAGCATATCCAGTTATTAGAATATGTCTGAGAGACGAGAATAAGATGGAATTATGGATAAATGTCATTCGTCACCATATGGAGGACGCTGCGAAACGAGAATAGCTTAGAAATTCTCGGTCGGTTTTTATTGATTATTTATTAGGTGCTATGATAGAGTGAATATTGTGACCGGATGTGAAGATAGGAAACATCAATAGAAGAAATGAGATGCCTCTATAAAAATTGTGGTAGTGCGAATTTTTTATCTGTGGATAGACTGTAAATTCTTTACCCTTCATTTAAACTTATACATTCATCTAACTCATGGATTATGTATCCAAATGGGTGGAAGCCATAGCTTGCCCCATAAATGATGCCCGATCTGAGTTGTGGGGTTTATTCAAAACGTCTTGAGTAGATTTGGGCCGAGAACTATTATACGTGATAAGGAGGCCGCACATAATAAAAATTTGTTGCAACTTATCAAATAATATAAGGTGACAATATCGGGAGTTTGGCTTATCACCCTCGGTCAGAATGAGCCGGTTGAGATATCGATAAATCGAGAATATTCTTGACCGATCAATGCCGGCGAAAAGATTGGTCATCAGAGTTGGAAGATGCATTATGGGCTTATAGAAATGTTTATAAGTCCCCTATTGGAATGTCCCCATAAAGAATTGTCTATGAAAAGCAATGTCATCTACCTCTGGAACTTGAGTACAAAGCAATGTGGGCAATTAAAAAGCTGAACTTTGATTTCCAAGTTGTAAAAGAAAAGATACTTCTCCAATTGAATGGATTAGAAGAGCTGAGAAATGAAGTCTGTGATAATGCCAGAATTTACAAATATAAGACTAAGAGCTCTAGCTGATCGGAAGATTATGAGGAAAAGAGTTAGCGTGAGATCTAGATCTGATGTTTCATTAAGGCTAAAGCTTTCGGGAAAACTTCGAATCAAGGTAGAGTGGTCCATACACAGTAGTTGTAGTTATCCCTTTTGGAGCAGTAACACTCAAAACCAATTCTGGAGATGAGTTTTAGGTGAATGGTTAAAGGCTGAAACACTACCTAAGAGGAAGATCAAATGAGGAAGAATCCCAAATTTGAAGAGATGGATAAAATTGCTAAAATGAAAAAACACTGCAGCAAATGTCTAACTAAAAACATAAAACATGAGCAACTATTTGGGAGGCAACCCAAGCAAAATTTTTTAAATTATGCATAGTTAATTTGATTTGGTTAAAATTTTGTTTTTTTGAATAGTGTAAAAGTAGTTTGGTTTTGTTAGAAATTATTTACCATTTATTGAATCACAATCTTCTGAATGCCAGGATGAAGAAGCTACAAGAATATATGAAAGTCAATTTTAGCATCTGACCAGACCGGATTATACAAGGTGCTACAAATGGGGTTTACTTCTAACTCTTATTCTTTAGAAATGATGCATGAGCCTAAGTTTGAGTTTGATTATAAGTTTAAAAAATTGCTAGAAGCTTAATTGTCATTATGTTTGGAAATTTCTGCAATACCATGAATCAATGCTTAATCGATTGAATTGAAAAATCTTATTATTGTTGTTCATGTTTGAATTGAGGTTCTTCAACATCTCTAGACTTATATTCACAAGCATGAATTAGAAGTACATAAAGACAATAAGAAGAACAAGTGCAAATTTTCTACTTAAAAGGCTAAATTCCCACTCAATGTCACGACATCAACAGAAATGTCGCGACTCCGAGTCTCAAAAATTTTGATAATAAGACATCATTAGGCATTGCTTCAATGTCATGCTCCCAAGTTTCAAGCGTTTCCCCCGATGTCGCGTCGGCTTTCCAAATGTGTAACATGCAAAATATACAAGAGCACATTGCATAAATGTCGCAACATCAAAATGACAAAGTCGCAACATCACAAAGCAAAGAGCAACACCAAGACTGACTTTAAAATGTAACGTCGCGACATTGCTGCGACATCAAGTTAGTGTCGCGACATTACATTTTCAATGTCGCGACATCCAGGAAGGCTAATTAGAAAATATGAACAATGTCGACACCACCCGACGTACTGCGACGTAGTCGGTGTCTCGACATCGAAGAGTAATGTTGCGTTGTAATAGAGACATTTAAGGTATCATATGCGATATACGGCGACATCACGATTAGAACCAAATCACCTATAAAAGGAAGACTTTGAGAAATTTTCATTATCACATCAATCTTTCTAAACTTTCGAACCCTAGCCTTCTCAAAACCTCACAAAAATCCAAACCATGTCCAATCCAAACTCTCCAACCCTCGATGATGTTATAGGAAATGTAGTGGAGGAGATTTTACAAGAGGATTGAGGAGTTCGAGGGAGAAATAGCGGGGAAGGCGAAAATGCCATCAAAGTCGTGCTGTGGGGAGATAGAAGTGGTGGTAGAGGGAAGGAGAGTCGGGGCCTTGACTCCCATAAAGGGAGGCGAGAAGTGTTCCGAAGCATCGTGAAAAGAAAGTTCGTGGAGAAAGGGGGTTTAAAGGATGGTTTCGTGGCACCCAAAGGAGGTGAGAGGCAGAAATTTGAAAAGTTCAAGCCTTGACATAGGGGCCTGGTATGCAGTGATAATTAAGATTTTATGCCAATCTGGGCAAGCAGAAGAACCTAACGTGCTATGTCAAGGGGAGGTGGATTCCTTTTGGGGAAAGGGTCATCTCCCAACTCCTGAAATTTTGAGACCAATGAGGCGGCTAAAGTCTGGCCGGATCGGGAGGAACCCCAAGTTTGAAGATGTCAAGGTATGGTTCTACTTTGTTAATTCCGTTCTCACCCATTCTACTGTATGCACTGGTCAAGGGGTTCAATTTGAATGTGGGGAAGATAGTGCAGCAGTCCATCCTGGACTACCCTGAGAACAACTTCTCAGGGAATATCCCCCACCTTGCCTTGATCACTCTTTTGTATATCAAGGGGGGTGTAACATTCAGTGAGACGGAGGAGAAATGCCCTAGATCCTCACCTCTCACCCTCACTAGAGTCCTAGCAGCTCTAGTACAGGGTAAAGAGGTGGAGAGAACAAGGAAAAAAAGGGTAACCGGGGCTATGAAGGCGCCCCTCTGGCTGAAGAAGAATTTGAGAGACGTAAGAGCCGAGGGGGGTTAAGATTACCCCGGACGACTAGTGCTCTCCCGAATTTGAAGAAACGGGATGCCTACTGAACATAGCGAAGAATGGGACGAGTAGAAGAACAAGAGAAGCTGACACATCAAAAGGAGAGATGACGATTCGGGGAAGAACAGATGGAGAGATGAAACAAGATTTGCTGAAAATAAAATAAAAGAAGGGTGACCGGTTCTCCAACAAGGGATGAATGAGAGAAGAGTTATCACGAGGAGGACAAGGCATTGAGGTTGAGCTTAAGAAAGAGAAAAGGCCTTTGTCTGGGATCGTATGAGGGATCAGAAGTAATCAGCGATGGAAGTGAGGAAAAGAAATGGAAGGCGAACACCTTGAAAGGCTAAAGCCTTTGAGTATCTTTACAAGGAACACCGGAAAGATATCAGAGCAACCATCTAAAAGAGGGATGAAGAGCTAGAGTCCATCCTAAATTACAGAGAGAAGTTATGGACAAAGAGCATAGATTTGATGAACTAAAACCTGGTGAAGATGTATCAAGCCCAAGGTGAATTTAAGCAGTCCTTGAACTCCATTGGGCAAAGTCAAAATCAGATTATTAAGCAAAACATCATAATGCAAAAGTGGTATCTCTTTGACAGGATTGGAGAGGGCTCAACTCCAAAACCATAATTCTCCATCCCTGAGTTCACACCCACAAATGCAAGTTACAAATTTGAAGCAATGAACCTCAAGCCCTCTGAGTCACCGATCACAGGGGAAAGAGAGATCAAACTCTCTCCTATCCCTCATTCTCTCTCTTCTCTACCATTCTTTCTTGGTCCTGTAAATAACATAATGTAATTTTTCCCTTTTCTAATAAAAGGGCATTTCTTGAACTTTTTGTGCATATAATTTTCTTGTTTGTTATTATCTTTTAATTTTACAATTGTGAGAATGTTAATAAAATGTTAAGCTTGTGTTTTTTGGTCTAATAAGAAAAATTCCATAAATGTTAGCTGTATTAAAAATCTCTTGAGTTGAAAATTGTTGGGATAATCTAGTTTTTCTTTTTTTTTTTGTATTTGTAATAGCTTGTTTGAGAAGACGAGAAAAAAAAAATTGGTGTTATTGCTGTCTACCTAATGAACTAAATGACTCAATCAGAATGAAATGTAAAGTAAACAATAACACAACAATTTTTTGTAAAACATAACAAGCTGAAGTCTCAATTGAAAATGGAGCTAAGTTATGATGTCAATGATAAAGAAGCTAAACTTTTAGGTTCTGGAAAACTGAAATTGAAATCAAAGTTAAGAAGGCTATTAATTCTAGTCAAATTGAACAATACAGTTGATGAGTCTTAAACTCATCTATTTTTAATCCATTTTTCTGGCATATTTCTAGAAGTTTATGATTCATTTTAATGCTGAATTATGGAATATTCACCAACTTTGTGTTTTGCAAGTTTTAAATGAAAAATGAGCAATTCAATGACTTGAAAAATTGGCCAAGGTAGAAATGTCGCAACATAGTTTCAGATTGTCGCGACATAATCTCAATAGAACCAGCATAAGCTATGTCGCAACGAGCAGTGTTATGTCGCAACAAAGATCAAGTTGAACTGAAGCCAGAAACGAACATTGTCGCAACATCTCACAACTCTATCACGACATAATATGAGAGAGATTGACTGATAAATGTTGCAACAAAGAAGTGAGTGTTGAGACATAAAGGAAGACATAAGACAAAACTTTGTCGAGATAAAAGATTTTTCTATTGCGACATTGATTAAGGCAAATGGCAGTGGAACTTTGTCGCGACATTTCACAACTTTGTCGCAACATAAAGAACTGAAGATGGCAGAAAAGCACAGCCATGACACAAATTCAAGGTCGACATTTAAAGCGAAGACTTTGTCGGTGACATAGAAGTTTATGTCTTAAATGATGACTCAAGGTTGAGAGGAACTCTGTCACGACAAAGACATTTGTTATGCATGGCAGAGTTGAAGATTTACAAAAGAAGAGAATGTTACGACGTAGAAAAAATTTTCACAATAAGAGAAAACATTGTCGCAATAGAAAATGGAAGAGAAATGAGACAAGTCAAGACAAGTTGTTGCAACAAGGATTTCAATGTTGCAACAAAGATTTCAATGTTGCAACAAACAGTTCAGCAAGCGACATATTCAGAGTTTGTCGCAACCACGGAGTTCGGTCTCGTGTCACAAGATAGCAGAAGACTATGTCGCAGCAAAGAAAAGTGCGTGGCGACAACGACTACGTACAAGCGTGAGAAACTCTATCGCAACAAAAGAAAACATTGTTGCGAAAAAGGTGGAGAAGAAACCCCAGAAAGAATGCCGCAACATAACAAAGAATGTCGCAACAAAGTGGAAAAGTTGAAGGCAAAAATATTTGTCGCGACAAAGAAATTTATGTCGCAACATTTTTCAAGAGTAATAAAGAATGACAAGTTGGGTGCAACAAAGTTTTTATGTCACGACACAAGACACTTATGTCGCGATAATCACTAGACAACTTCGGTAGAACTATGTTGCGACATTATCAAATTATGTTGCTGACGAAGCTATGACCAGACGAGGAAGCCAGAACAGATGACAACTATGTCGCGACATAATTTTCTATGTCGCGACAAAGTAACCAATTGGGCCATAATTTTTGGGTATCCCCGATTTGACCTTGAAGTCGTACATCGTTTGAAAATCATAAGTAAATCATCTGAAGACGCTTTGTGCGTAACTTATGCCAAACCAGGAACTTCTGGGTAGTTAGAGACTCCTTGTATTTTTTTTTTCTTTATTTTTCTTTTTCGTCAATTTAGTTTTAGCTTAGCATTTTAGTTAGTTCTTTTTTGGATTGAACAGTGATCTGGTGTGAAGTTTCGAGTTAGGTTCATTGTAAAATTTCAATTTTCTTTACTGTCTGACTTGAAAGGAATTGGGAAATTTTCTAGAGTTCATTTATTTTAGTTCGCTTACAATTTTAGTGAATTTTCCTGATCAGTTAGTCACTGTTATTTGTATACCAGTTTTGAAAAACTAAACTCCCTCTGGGATTTGATCGATGTTCATTATTGTTTTCAGCTCAACTTGAAAGAATGTCATAGTTCGAAATCTTGAATTTATTAATTGGTATTGTTCTTGAAGTTACTCTTTTAGAATATTAGTATCATGTACCTAGAAAAAGACTATATCTTGTTACGATTCAAGGAAAGTATACAGTGGCGCAAAGATGGATATTCACAGTATGGAGCGATTACTTAGGGTATGTTAGACTAATATTATGAGAGCTGGCATTCTGATAGAGAAATGTAGTGTTAGAATCATTTGCTACTAGTTTGCTCTTAGACGATTCCAAGTTTCATATCCATTACTTTATCTTATTTGGAACTACGCAAAGTGATGGTCACAACAACTTTGTTTTCTTTCATGTATTTAAGTTAGTGGGCATATCTAATCATGTACTTTAAAATTTTCATTAGTTTTTTATTTCTTTTTATCTATGAAGATAAATCTATCCTGGTCTTTGGAAATTCAAATAGTAAGGATCTTTAGTAGTAAGGGTAGTTAATTTTTAAATATTCTAATCGATCCTCGTGGGATTGATATCTGGATTTAAAATCCATTAAATTACTTGTATGACCTGTGCACTTTCAGTGGTCTAGACCAAACAAATTTTAAAATGAAGCATTTTACATACAAGGTAGAACACAAATTTCATATTTTGGTTTACTCAACCAGTTTTTGGTGCCATTGTTAGGGACTGATTTAGTTAGTATTTGGTAGTTACGTCATAAATCTATCCTAACAACAGTATCAAGAATTAGTTGTTTTTGGTCTATGTTTAAAAATAGTCAACACCTATCTATGATTTATTATCATTAATGCGATTAGTGGTTCAATTTGAGATCTAAGAGGTGAGAGTTGAATTAGACTTGGGTAGAACATCCCACGTTTCACCATTATTGAGAGATTCACATAGGTTTGTGTAGAATTAGGGTTTCCAGGGTTCATGACACTTTTAAGGTTTCGGGGTTGAGTAAAGATACAAATGCAAACCAGGAGTAGGCCCATGGGTTATGAGGAGAGATCCATAGATGCACAAGTGAGACTTACCATTAATAGGATATTAGAATGTTAATTAAGGGAAAATTGGGCAATAATGCATAATGGTTAACTAAATGAAATCTAAACCCTAAGCTTTTCCATTTTATTTGCATCTTTGTATGATAGATTAGGATTTTAGATAGTTAGTGTTTCCACCTTTTATCCATCGTCCAAATAAAGTTAGGATTTACTGAATTTCAGTACTTAGTAACCTTTTTCCTCGTAGGATTGACACTCTAACTTTTTACACACTATATTACTTGAGGCGACGCGTGCAATTGTGCACATAGGCATATTATTTTACATACACGCATTCATGCCTATCACTCACAAATCCTCTCCTCACAACCTCATTCCCCTGCCCCTAATTTATATTCATGTTTGAATTATATGACAAAAAAATAAATCATGTGGTCTTTGTAATACGTACAAATACATGTGAAGGCAAATGAATTTTTCAAAGTTGATGGATGTTATCTGTTACAAATTTGTTCACATATACACAGAAACAAAAAAAAATAAGGGAAAGGAAAAATTACAAATAAAGAAAAGAAAATTATAGGAAAAATAAGGTTTGTCAGAGATGAAGGATGTCGAGTCTCGTGAGGAATCGTGATCTCCTTAAAACATATTCGCTGTCTCCTCTGGTTCTTGGAGAATATCACACCGGCGTCTGTCTACCAAGATGAAACGACCTAATGAATAGTCGGAAAAGCACCTTGCTCCACTTCGGCGAACTAGAAGAGGTTGCTCTATCACTAAGTTGTATTACACTTTGGGTAGAGTTAGTGAAATCTTCGCTTTGAAAGGTGTAAGACTGAGAAGACCCAGATTTTGAAAATGGCAAAATGGTAATTTCGATTCAAAATCGAAATTTTCTAGATCTCGGATAACGAAGCAGACTTCAGTTGGAATCGTCTAGTGAAATCTAGCTACCATCGAATTTAAGTCGAATTCAAGATAATTAAATTTCACGTTTTCGAGTGTTGGGTGTCGGGTCTTGATAAAGCTGTCGTGAAAGACATGTAACGTGACATCTACCTACTACATGTACTCTTGTGACATGTTGCATAGATTGATGAGAGGATATAGAAATGAATGGTTGAGATTGTGCAGTGTCAAATCAAGAAAAGTGACATATTAGAATTATTGAAATGTTAAGTGAATAAAAACAAAATAGCGAAATAGTATTCTTCTTCATTTTGAGACAAAAATCGGCAGAAGAGGGAATTGGCAGTAGGCTGGTTTTTCATTTTTAGAGAGAGAGAGCTCCTTCTCTCTAGATTTCCGGCCTTTCGGATCGTAGGTTTCGGGCCAAGAATTAAAGTTGTTCTCTTGTGAGGGCTAAGTGGCCGGACAGATTTTGGTGGGTTTCGACAACTCCAAGAGGTAGGATCTTTTCCTGCTGTGTTATTCTTTGGCTAAAATGTATAAATGAGTTAGGAATATTAAGAGCGATTTGGCGTAATTTGATCTCGAAAACATTTGGGCAGAATTCAGAAAGTCTTGTGGCGAGTGAACGGTGTCAGCCGAGGTTTCCTTTGTTCACGTGATTTGCACAGTGTGAAATTTTATGATGTTAAGTGATTCAAATGAATTGTTTGTGTTTGTTAATTAACCCATAGCAGGCTAATTTTAGTGTTATTGATTGTGAATTTGAATAACATGATTTATGTGGATTAGTATATTTAGTATATGCATATTTTATATATTGGCATGAGTTGTTGGAATTGGCATGTCGTTCGTATGCGTTTGGGGCACCACTGAGATGTTAGGAGTGAGTGCGGGACGCTGAAGAAAATAAAAGGAAAATATTGTGAAAGGAATTTCGACGGAAAATTTTCCGGTAGTGGGAGATTGTCAACAATTCCGTCGGAGGGGCCCATGGTTGTTTCGAAGGTTATCAAACATATTCTCCCTCGGAGGAGTAGTCGATATGTTTACCAAATCTACGATAGTAAGTTTTCGGAACAAAAGCTTTTGTTTTGAAGCGTAATTTTACTCGCCTTTGGCTTAGGCATGTGTGAAGTCGGTGAGGACTCGGGACATCAAGGATTGGGCATATGAACATTCAAAGTAGGATCATGTATTTGTAGTGTGATTGTTTTGCCATGATGTGTGTGTACGCCAGAGTGGGAATAACCCATATAGGAAATTTTCACTCTTTGGATTGTTTTTAGGAAGGTTGTCAGCTTTATTCTCCTCGGAGGGTAGTCCAATATGTTTACCAAATCTCGATAGTAAGTTTTCGGGAACAAAAAGCTTTTGTTTTGAAAACTGTATTTTACTCGCCTTTGGCTTAGGCATGTGTGAGGGAGTCGGTGAGGACTCGGGACATGGGATTGGGCATGTAGACATTCAAGTAGGATCATGTGTTTCTTGAGTGTGATTGTTGCCATGACCATGTGCACTTAGGTGGGGAATAACCCATATGAAATTTTCACTCTTGGGCTTTGTCATACTGTCGAGGATCAACTATTTTAGTGCGGTATCTGGGGAGGATGGCGCTCACTTGAGGCCGCGCATTACAAAGAAAATCGGATTGTGGCTTTGGTAGAGACTTTGTATAACATGTATTAAATTGTACATTTAATATATGTTGAATTAGTGATTTATTAACTCTTGAATATGGTAATATAGTTGATATATTTTGTAGTGTTCGTCGGGGGCCCCAGTGGCTGATTCATTTCACTGCATGTGGACCCGATGTGGTCATTGTAAACTGTTGGGACGGGGTTTGTACTGGGTAGGCTCCTGTCTGAGGAGACTGCCGTTTTCCCATGGTGGTGTCGGGTTGCAGGCGGCTCACAGTGTTCAGCAGGTGAAAGTTGTCAGCGAACCCCGAAATGGGGCGTCACAAAGATCTTTGACCTATAGACGTCTGGTAGAGGAGGAACAGAAAAATTAAAAGTTTCATACGGTTTCAAAGCCAACGGAAGGATGACATGAATTCCCATAAAAAATGTTTTAAAATACTTTAAACTTTGACCAACCGTTTCAATGAGTAAATTTCATTCAAAATTAAAAATGAATCTAACAAAACCCCACATGAATGAAATTGACACTCAAACACAAGACCAACGATCCCTCTGATGATGAAATGCGGTCGGTGATAAGTCACAACGATTGTTTACCTTATGATAGGTAGGTGTTACCCTTTGAACCTTCCCTCATAGAAGTATGTTTATTCTACTGACTAAACAGTAGATACAATGTCCTTGAACAGTTATGTCATTTGTGTAGATGATGACATACCTTACACAGGAATCTTCCTAACATCTTCCAGTTCTCACTTTTATGTTCATTTTGGCCATGAACATGTGCGGTCTGAGCTTAAGCCAAAATTATTCTATTCGAATTCCTTTAGGCCCACTTCACTCTTACATAGGTGATCTCCTAATTGAGAGGAACTCATAATGGTCTTCAATCGCATAGAGATCATTAAAAGCATAGGTTAACCTTTTCCTTATGAGCATCACTATTTCATCATAGGAATGGACAAGGGAATATCCTCACAGTGATTGATCCAAGTCTTTATAATTTAGTTATCCCTTTGAACCTAATTCTTGGGATCTCTAGTTAGCTAGGTTGGGTATCCATTGTATTAACTTATTCTTTTACGAATTTAATCTCATTCCCTTCGATGATTTTTCAACCAACTCTTTGTTTAACCCTTTGGTTAGCTGATTTGCAATGTTATCCTTAGATTTTACATAATCTACAGAGATAAGTCCAGTTGAGACTAGTTTTCTAATGGTGTTGTGTCTACGACGAATATGTCTAGACTTACCATTGTATATACTATTTGTGCTTTCTACTAATATACAAATTATTCTCCTTGATAATATATATAAATTGAAGATGACTTTGGCCATCTAAATATTCTCTAAGTAGGCGTAACATTCTAACTCTTCCCATTTGTCTAAATGCTATAGCTCATATTCTAGTATGGATTTGTATCTTAGTTTGTTAGTTTCAGCAAAGGCTGCTCTCCTAGTGTAAACACATAACCACTATGAGATTTTGAATCTTTAACATTTGATATCCCAGTTTGCATCACTATAATCTTCAAGTACAATAGGATATCTTGTATAGTGTAACCCATAATACCGAGTAAATCGTAAGGACTTAAGTACTCTCATAATTCCTTAGCAATGGTTGGCTCTAGGATTACTCATATAACTACTCAATTTACTAACTACATGGGCTTATTTCGAGTTGTCTGACTCCATTGAATACACATTATCATGCCGGGATGAGAAGCTAAGCTGGGGCTCTTTGCACTTTATCGGATGTTGTGTCAAGTCTTATAAGCTGTAATCAGCATGTAGTCTCTAAATACAAAAAAATAAAATTGCAGTAGTGGTGTTTTACGTTATCATCACATGCATGCGATCCTGAGTCTCATTTACATGTACAAAATTATACATTGCATTTACGATCGGGCGCAGAACCTGTTGATGAACCCTCTTAGTGTCTTGTTGTGAGAATCTGAGGAAGATCACTTTGGCTCCTTCTTCTATACCTACGGATTAAAAACCAGTGCTAAACTGCGCTTAGTAGAGGCTTATAGGTATTATGCATCTCTACACATTTCTAGTAAGCATATAACAATAGGATATCGGAATTTTCATGCATTCTCATATAGGAACTTATCAGTCGCATGTTTATAACGGACTTATGTGTCGGAGATTCTGAGTATTCTTATTCGGAAGTACCGTAGGTATTACGGATGAGCGATCTGTTATTGTTTACTTTTATTCATCTGTTCGGAGTTATTATCCTTATAACTGTAGAATGCCTGAACCGAGTAATAATAAATGAGCTAAAACCAATGCAATAAGTCTGAGGAATCACATCTGATCTTGAAGTGTGGTAGCCGTGAAAGCGGGAGTGTGTGCCCGATCGAGCGTGCTGCCCGGCGTAGCGAAGTGTGTAACTTTGAGTGTGACAACGATCGAGCGTGCACATCGTAACATAAGTGTCGTAGCCTTAGCGAGTGTCGAATCTGCGGTCGAGCGTGCGTAATCACGCGTGAGGGAAGTGTGTGTGCTTAGCGGGAGTCTTGAAACCTTGAATCGAGCGTGCACGCTCACGTGGCAGAGGAAGTGTCAGTGGCATTTACTACCTGGTCTTGGCATTCACACCAATTATATGTATTCGAAACTTCCTATCTTATTATGGGGGCATGAGTTGCCCATCGAACTGGCAGTGACGAACTTCGTAGGCGAGACTTTGCTTGTGAGCGGCCCCCGTGTCTGATACATTTTCACTTGTTCACTTTCTTATCTTAACGTATTAATCATTTATTAGAGTTCCTAATATATAGGTATCTGGTGTAAACAACTATGCAAAAATACTGCAAAAGCAAGTTAGCGGGAACTAGTGGTTCCGATTACCACTATGTTTGAATGCAGGTACAGGCTTAGGTTAAGTGGTACCGGTACCACTTGGATGGTACCAGTACCATTTTGCCTCTGCATAAGTGGTACCGGTACCACCCCTGTTTGGTACCGGTACCAAGTTGCGATTCTACCCAGAAATGGCAGAATTCACCCTTTTTCATTCACTTTTCTTCATAAATCCTCTTCCTAACCATCAACCCATCCAAAACCAACATGGAAATCCCTCCCGACAACTCCCACGAAACACTTTTAATGGTGGTTTATAATTTCTTAAAGCAAACCTTAGCCAAAGAATACAGGATTCATACCAAAAAAGTTCGCCAAACTTTGCAAAACCATAGAAATAGGAAGGATTCCATATCTAATTGATATGACTAAGTTTTGCAGCTTGACTTCCCATAAATCTGATTAGGATGTAATTCTGTAAAACCACAAGGAACAAAACTAATATCCAAAAATTTTAACAATCCATACCAGAAGTAGTTTTATACAAAAATCATACTAGAATCCATACCTTTGCTTGACTCCTCCTTCTTCCTCTTCTTCTTCTTCTTCCTCTTCCTTTCCTCTTTTATCCCAACCGTGTGAGGCTCTCTTGTTTGGAGACCAAAATGAAATATTTTGGTCTCCTCACCCCATAGTTAAATTTTCTTTTATTTGCCTTTTAGTCCTCCCTCATTCTAGTAATTTTTCTAATTTATGTTGTATTTCTACTTTGGCCTCTAATCTTATCAACTTATGACTTTATGTCCCTTTTTGACAAATTACAATTTTGTCCTTATGTCTTCTAATACAATTTCAGGTTTTCTCAATTTCCATGTTTAGCATTTAATTATGAAAATTTATTCTGCCTCTAAGCTACTAAACATGTTGAAAACGACTAGGGTATATTTCGGGGTGTTACACATTAGACTACCTATTACTCTAGAGTATTCTTCTTGAGAAACACTTCTTCTTTATTCTTCGAGAAATGTAGAGTGACATCTACCAGTGTTCTGGCTATACCAAAATCGTCTTTGTCAAATTTCCTAAGAATATCGTCAACAAAGTGTGACTAACTTAGAATGAGTTCATCTAATGTTCTTTTGATTTTTTATTCCCAAAATTACATCAGCAAGTCCCATGTTTTTCATATCAAACCTAGAATTCAACATGTTCTTGGTAGATGTAATCATCTTATCATCACTACAAATAATAAGCATGTCATCTACATACAAGCATATAATGACATATCTATGTTCCACCTCTTAGACATAGACATACTTGTCACATTCATTGATCTTGAATCCGAGTGACATCATAACGTTATCAAATTTCTCATGCCATTGTTTTGGTGCTTATTTTAATCCATATAAGGATTTCACTAATTTACAGACTTTGTTTCCTTCTCCTATAGCAGAAAAACCCTCATGTTGCTCCATATAGATTTCTTCATCTAATTCTCCATTTAGAAATGTTGTTTTTACATTCATTTGATATACTTCAAGATTTCTTAGTGCAGCAATTGGAAGCATGATCCTTATAAAGTTTATTCTCATCACGGGAAAATATGTGTCAAAATAATCTAGGCCCTTAGTTTCTTGTAGCCTTTGATCACAAGTCTTGCCTTGTATTTGTCAATTGATACATCTACTTTCTGTTTCCTCTTGAAAATCCACTTGGAACTTACAGATTTACAACCTAATGGAAGATCTACTAGTTCCTAAGTATGGTTATGTAGTATGGAATCAATTTCACTCTTAATAGCTTCTTTCCACATGAGACTCTTTGTAGAGTTCATTGCCTCTTTGAAAGCCTGAGGTTCCCCTTCAAGCACATATGTTAGAAAATCTAGACCAAAATATGCCTCTTTGAAAGTCTAAGGTTCCCCTTCAAGCACATATGTTAGAAAATCTAGACCAAAATATTTTTCTGTTCTTTCTCTTTGAAGACTATTTTCATTAACAGTCTCAAGCACTCATTTCGACGAGTTTGGCTCTTCTCTAGATCTATACATCTTCAAAGAAAGATGCATTCCTCTATTCCATTATCATGTTCTTGTGAGTATTTGGGATATTTGACTCATGGACAAGAAATAGATAAGCAGTACTAAGTGCATAACCAATGAAAATGCAACCAATAGTTTTAGGTCATATTTTCACCTTTTTGGGAGTGGAGGAGCGCCACTTTGGCAGTTGTCCCCCCGCTCTGAGTATTTGTAGGATGGCTATCGTCCTCTCCATAAGTCATATGGAGTCTTCTCTACTTTCTTTTTAGGTACCTCATTCAAAAGGTAATTAACAAACAAAATGGTTTCTCCCCACATGTTTTGTGGCATACCAAAACTTATCAACATTGCATTCATCATTTCCTTTAGAGTCACGATTCTTTAAGCTCAAACCACTCCCATTGGACTGAGGCGAATAAAGTGTTGTGGTTTCATGCATAAATCCCATGTTGAGCACAAAAGTCAAAATGTGATTCAGCCTGCCCACCTCAATCACTTCTTAGCATTTTTAATTTTTCTTCATTGATTGATTCTCAGCAGTTTATAGAGAACAAATTTCTCTATCGCCTTATCCTTACTTCTAAGTAAGTACATATGATGCCAGTCTTCATCGTCTGACAAAGGTAATAGAATATTTATTACCACCTGTTTATGCGAACTTCCAAATCACATATATCACTATGAATTAAAATTAAGGAGTTAGTGTACCTTTTCAACACTTTGAAAATAGCCAGTTGGTTTTGCCTCAACCTAGAACATATGGTTTGCATCAATTTGGAAAGGCTGGTATATGATTTAAGTTAATTAAAATCTACCTGATGTATCATAATTAACGTAATAAATTAATCTATCATGTTATAGATTAGACGACTCAAGCATGTAAGGAGAAGTACTCGCTTTATTCATGTTTAACTTAATTATAGTCATTACAGCAACTTCCACATACCATGGATTCACATACGCGCAGCGTACATGCAACTTTTGGATAGTACAAACTTGTTTGACTCAAACACCAACTTGAATCCATGGTTGTTTAACAATGAACCAACTACCAAGTTCTTTCAGATTTTAGGCACATACAAGACATTGGTCAGAGTCAACTCCTTCCTAGACGTCATCTTCAAGACCACTTTTCTTTGGCCCTTGATTTCTGAAGTGGCAAAGTTCCCCATGAACACTTTTTCCTCAGTTTCAATTGGTTCAAAGGTGGAGAACATCTTCTTGTCCGAGCATACATGGCGGGTAGCACTAGTGTCAATCCACCACTCCTTGGGATTGGATCCCACCAAGTTCACCTCAGAGATTACTGCAGTGAGGTCAATGTCAAACACATCCTTGGAGATGTCGTCAACCACATTGGCTTCCTTAGGTTTGTTCTTCTTTGGCAATCCGCATTTAGAAGATTTATGACCTTGCTTCCCACAATTGAATCATTTCTCTAGGAACTTTTGCTTATTAGAGACCCCTCCTTCAGGTACCAACTTAGAGTCTTTCCCTTTTTGTGCTTATTTGTCTTGGAACCTTAACCAAGTTCCATAAAGTTTGCCTTCACTTTTGTTAAAGTGTGAGCCCCTTTCTTATCAGACCCTTTGTTATCTTATTCAATGAAAAGTCTAACAACCATGCTCAATTCCTTTCACTTGTGCTTGAGGTATTTATTGAAGTCTTTCCAAGCCGGAGGTAGTTTCTCAATAACGGCTGCCACTTGGAAGCTTTCACCTAGTACCATTCCCTCAGCGTGTATCTCATGGATGATCACTTGAAGTTTTTGGACTTGACTGGCCATAGTCTTGGAATCTATCATTTTGAAGTCAAGGAATCGGCCCACGATGAATTTCTTAGCCCCGGTATCCTTGATTTTATATTTTCGATCTAGAGATTCTCATAGCTTCTTTGCTGAACTCTCAGTGTAATAAACATTATACAAAGAATCAATCAACCCATTCAAGACATAATTTTTACAAAGAAAGTCTAAATGCTTCCAAACATCTATCGCACCGATGACTTGGATATCTCGCTCGTCTTCCTTGAGCTTCGGAGCATCTTCAATCAAGAATATTGCAAGATTCAAGGTGGTCAAGTAGAATAGCATCTTTTGCTACCACCGTTTAAAGTTGAGCCCATTGAACTTCTCGGGCTTCTCCCCTGGAGAATCAGAAACAAGCTCGGAAGTGTGCACCATTGGTGCTTGGGCAACAACAGTAGGGGCTGCCACTTGGCCATATTCAAGCACACCAGTATTATTGGATTCAATAGTCATTTTCCTGCAAAACCCAACAAAAATGTCAATCTTTTCCTTTTCAAAAAAATAAAAATTACTTCTACTAAGTATTCTCAAGAAAGACTGGTGGGATATGGAAACCCTGGCCAAGAACCAGCCTCCTTAAAGAGATTCAATTCCTAAGAAAGATTGGGGGGGTCACAAACGGCCTAGCTTAAGATTCAACCTCCATAGACAAAACTTCTCTGTATCGTAATTTTCAATTTCCTAAGACCAAAAGGAATTGACATAAACCCACAAAGTGAGTGTAGAGTTTAGCTCAATAGGCTTATATCCTTATCATATATTCCTCACAAAGAAAACTAAACTAAGCATGTAGCTAGTGGTAGAGCACTTCCCCCTTGAATGTTAGGTCATGGGTTAAAAATCTTTCAAACCACTGTTTGTTTGGTTTTTAACCTTCTCTTGAAGAAGGATTTTTTTTTTTTCCTTCTCAAAGGAATAAAGGAAAACTTCAAAAAAAAAAACTTTTCCTTTACAAAAAAACTTTGTTTTAACCCCTTAATCAAAAGTTTTTTTCTAAGAATTTATTTTCTTAAAAAAAATGCCCTTATATATCCAAGGTTGATTAAAACCTTTTTCCAAAAAAAAAAAAAGTTTTGATAAAAGACTAAATCAATTATTTCCTTACAAAACAAATCTGTTTTTTTTTTCCAAAGGATCAACAAACCTTAAAAAGAAAAAATAACTAGATAAAAAATTATCTTTAAGGAAAAAATATTTCCTTTTGTTATGGCAAAAGAAATGTAAGTTTTTTTTTCCTTTTGATCTCAAAAAAAAAAAAACCCCAATCCGAAAATCGCAAACCTCCTTTTTTTTTTCCTTTTAAAAAAAACTATTTTACAACTGTTTGACTACCAAACAACAAAAAACAAAAAAAAAATTTGTTAAACAAAAAACCAAAAGATAAAATTGTTTAAAAGGAAACAATTTTTTTCCCTTAAAAACATAAACAAATTTTTCATTCCTTAGTATTCTCTTTCACCTTTTTAATTTTTTTGCGAGAACAATTTTTTTTCCTTTCTTAGGAAAAAAAAAATTTCTCCCTTAAAAACGTCTATATCTACAAGGAAAGGAAATTTTCCTTTTCCTTTTTTTCTTTTGATCACCTTCTTTTCTTTTTTTTTTTTTTCTTGTCTACTAGATCTTCCTTCTTGTTTTTTCCTTCCCCCATTGAATCGGTTTTAAGACTGTTACAAATTTGTTCGCAAATACATGGAAACAAAAAGATGAGGGAGAGGAAAAATTACGAAGAAAGAAAAGGAAATTACAGAAAAAAATGTCAGAGATGGAGAATGCCGAGTCTCGTGAAGAGTCACAATCTCCTTAAAACAGATTCATCATCTCCTCTGATTCTTAGAGAATATCACACCGGCTTCTGTCTCCTAGAATGAACAGCTAATGAATAGTCAGCAAAGCACCTTGCTCCACTCAAGCGAACTGAAAGAGGTTGCTCTATCACTGAAAGAGGTTGTTCTATGAGCGTGTCTTTCAAAGAAGATCCTGACACTATATATAGACTTCAGGCAGATGATGAACGGACAAATTAAAAGCTTCTAACGGTTTCAAAGCCGACGGAAGGATGGCATAAATTCCCATAAAAAGATTTTTCAATATTTTAAAACTTCGACCAACCGTTTCAAACGTTTCAATGAGTAAATTTCATTCAAAATGAAAAAGGAATCTAACATTATCTACATGCATGGAAGGAAGCATGCTACCTCCTACCACTGTGCGTTAGTTTTTGTTGGCTATTGCTGGCAGCCTGGTAGTGATAAGGTCTGAAAAATATCTAGAGAAGAAGAAGAGAGAGTTGGGAAAACTAGGGCTTCAAATTTTGATAGGATTAGTTATCAGTTACAATAGCTAGTTCTATAATCGTATTTCCACAAAGTAAAAATGGAGTCAAATCCATTTCCGCATTCATATACATATATATATATTATTTTTAAAAGAAAATGCATCTCTAAGGCTCAAATCAACGAAATCATCCAAAAATTAATAATGAATAATCTCTTTGCATATCTTTTTTACACAATACCGTAATGACATGGCCGGCGAAGATGCAGACAATCAAGGTAAGCCCTTTGAAAGTCACAGAGAGGATTTTTCCAAGCAAGGAAAGAAGAGATTCAAAAGTCAGAATCACAGCCGACCCAGATTTCAGAGCTCAACTTCAGTCCGGAAGAGGAAGATGAATGGAAACCACATGGGTATGGAAAGCACAGTCACAGATTTGGAAGGGCTGGCTCAGTAATGCTAAGGTGAACATTGAAAACTCAAGAAATTAGAAGGGAAAAAGGTAGGTAACTCATCAACTGGCAAGGATGGACCCGGAAAGCTCGGAGATCAGAACCTGTTTTGGAGAGCACCACTAGGACCCACCAAACGGGAAAAGACAGTGCTAGTAGTATAACTCTTTCGGAAGAGGAGAGAGTCTCGAAGGAGACACACTGAGTATGGCAGAAAACCATTAAACGGAATCTGGAGTCGGAGGGTCATTATCTGGAATCAGTGACGGACCTGGACCTAGAGTTGCAATTGATCTCCTGATCTTGAGGTTGGAAACAAATTACCTAACCATTATGCTACTATCTTGAGCGAGCACAAGCCTGTCATGTTAGATCTCCTAGAAACAAGAGTGAGTAAGTGGGGCACATGCGGACAAGCAGTCGGGTATAGCAAAAGCAGTCGGGAAGGAAGGAGAGCATTGGGGTTGAAGTCCAATGTTAGTCCACCTGAGGATCAATCCTCAAATATGAAGGTACGTTTCAATGGTTGTTCTTTTCAGTGGTTTACGTTAGTCCTAACCCCTCTTTGAAGAGGCATCTCAGTAGGCAAGTGCTGGAGCCAAAGGGGCCTCCAGTTATCTGGGAGATTTTAACTCTCTAAGTCTTAGCAGCAGCAGATGAAGTCTCCTCTCCTCTCCTCTCCTCTCCAGCATACACTTTCAAATTAGACAAACGTAGATGCTCAAGTTTCCAAGAACACAGATTAGTTGATATGGGGTTTGATGGGCCCCAAATTCACTTGGATAGGACGCTGTGTAATATGGAATGAAGAATCTTGTTTAAAACTGCTACAAAGTTAAATTCAGATCATGCACCTGTGCTAATTGAGGAGCAACACATGCAGTCCCAATCTTGTTTTCGTTTTCAGGCAGCAGCCTGGATGATGCACCCTCCTAGTTTCAAGAGTGTAGTCGAGTCAAGTCGGAGGAGCCCAAGGACCTCTTCCTGCAAAAATAGCAAATCTCAATACAACACAGCTCTCTGCCAAATGGAATAAGGATCATTTCCGAAACATTTTCAGGAGAAAGAGATCACTCTGGGGCCAGACTAGGAGGAATCCAAACACAGGTTTCAGTTCAGAGACATGGTGGGATAATCAAATTATAAAGGAAGCTGCAAAAGGCAAGGCTTAAATAAGATACCAAGTGTTATCACGCCATAAGGAGCAACAAAAAACATGTAACATGCATGAAATAATAAACAAACATCTGTGACATTCATCATAGGCAGTTTCAACAGTAGGCAGGCCTAAAAATAATACATAGTTTTTTATAATAATAATAATAAATGTGAGAAATAATTATAACTTTACAACCTTCCTGACTTATCAGCCCCATCAAGTGCACTTGGCAAGCCTAAAATATGGGTTTAATATGAATATTATGCCTTAAACACTCTCCTTCACGTGCAACCTTATACCCGCATGTGGAGAGTCAAACAAACCAAATAGAACCCTTCGTAGACTTTCACATCAACAAATGGTGAATAAATTATAAGGGTGGACTTTCAAACCACCCTCCCAATACTCCTAATATTCCTCCATTTATGGGATGGATAAGACCAGGATCAGGTTTCAGTCAAATTCCACTTCCTGGATGTATCCCCCCCATCATCATAAACAGCCCACAACAAAGCAAGAAGCAGAAGATTGAGTTGAGATCCCTCCTCCATGCCTAAAGAATACAACATCCCAATTACTGCAAGATAAGAACTAGAATGAATGTCAAGAATTGGATGAATTCCAGCCGAAAGATAAGTTTAGAGACAACAACATCAATAATAGCATTTATGGAAAGCGTACCAAACAAATTAAACAGCCAAGTCGTCATTTTCTTACTTACCACCCCCATTGAATGGCACCAAATAATCTTAATTCTGCACAGCAAAGTATTGAGGAGCAAGCTCAGGTAGCCACAAGTAATCAATTCTAGTGATGTTGCGGATGTAACAATGATTAGTTTGCACTAGTTCATTGAAAATTATGCACTCTGGCTTTGCCCGGAATAACACAGAAGAAGGATGGACCCGCACGAACTGACCGCTTGCCAATGCCCTGATGCCATTCCCCCATCCATCATCATGCAAGGAAACAGGGAAGCATTTCCACATAACCAACAAGTATATCCACCACAACCATGAGAAACAATTTAGAGATCTGTTAGAGGAATATCTTTTCTACAGATTGAGATCATTTGTTAAAAGGTTGTAAATAGATGTTCAAACCCGTAGAGAAGAGATAGCCAAATTGAACTTGTTAAGAAACATATTCATACCTGTATGTACCTTCAGGTTGCTTCAATGCGGCATTGAGGAAGAAGGAAGCAGCAAGGCATCTGCGAAACTGAAGCATGTCATCTCCACAAGAAGCAACACGAAGACCCATTTGTTCAGCATGTCGTCGAATTTGACTGCAACAAGGGCACAGAATAAACTTAAGAACACATATCTAGCTAGAAGAATGACTACTGTATATTAGATACTAAGAATCACATGAAGATCGATGACATAGACAAACCTCCTAAACAGTCTTTTCACGTGCGAAATCAGCAGCTAAGAAAAGTAGACTTGTATGGTTATGGATGGATATACACAAATATATCCCTCTTTTCACAAAGACAATAGAATATGTTAAGGATTAGTCTCCTAATCCATTTAGGATTCTTTTCCTTCTCTCTTTAGTCTCCTAGTTAGACTCTAACTTTGTTTTCTTTTTGCCTTAACACTAGGGTATATATATATATATATATATATATATATATATATATATATATATATATATATATATGTATTTTTCCTTTGTAAACTAACAATAAGTCACGAATTCCTTTTCTCCCAACATGGCATCAGGGCCATAGAAAAGTTTGGGAATATTAGGGTTAAGGTTTCGCCGTGTGGTCAATTCCGACAACCCATCCAATGACTGTGCCTCACTCCAGTCGTATTACAATCGTCGCAAAGCCTCTGCAGACCCTGACCACCTTCGAACTGACGGAATTCATTTGGAAAAATTTTTGGCGAGATTTTGAACAAACTCTTACTCGGAGCGTAATGGACACTCCACGGGATCGTCGAGCCTAAGCTCCCCAGCGGTGCAAAATATCAGGCGTGGGTTCCTCCAGTAGCCTCCGTGGGAGGGACCGATGACCATTGTGTGTGAGTGTATTGTTATTCCGTTGATTTTTGGAAAAAGACAAGAAGAAAAAAAACAAAGTAAGGAATAACACTTTTTGAGAGACCCAGAGGGGCCCACACACCGCCGCTGTCCCTCACGTGCCGGCGCATGAGGGCGCGTGACAGCTTCTCCAGTTGCCGAACTTCACCACCTAAGTCGCACATCGTAGATCTGCTGGCCTATCTCCTGGTTTTACGCTCCAGCCTGAATCGCATCTCCTCTTGTTTTTGTATACAGCCGAGTTGTACTTTTAAGGTTTTCTTGATTTTTCGACCTGTGACATCTTCGGGGATTTTAGAGGTTGTTTGCCCCCTCTAGCCCCTGTTTCATCCTTCAGATCTCTTATAGTTGTGATCTCTTACTTTTTGGTTTCTATGGCTACCAAAGGTTCAATCTTTTCTCCCATTTTGGCTGCATCTACTATTATTACATCGAAGAAATTAGCTGCATGCCCCTTTTGCACTCAAGCATCAAAATCTACATCCATTGTGTTTGTTGCCCAGACCAATAATGCCTTTGCTCACCTTTCACATTCCTTTGGACCTTAGATTCTTGATTCTGGAGCCTCTGATCATCTTTCCGGTAATAAAGATCTTTTTTCTTCTCTTACCTTTACTTCTCCTTTACCCATGGTTACTTTAGCTAATGGATCTCAAACCATAGTTAAAGGAATCGGTTCGGCATGCCCTCTTCCTTTCCTACCCCTTACTTCTGTTCTTTATGTTCCTAATTCTCCTTTTAATTTGATTTCCATCAATAAGTTAACTCGTGATCGTAATTGTTTGATTACCTTTTTTGATCACTCTGTCACATTGCAGGACCGAAGTACAGGGCAGACGATTGGCATAGGACGTGAATCTCAAGGCTTCTTTCATCTTAGCTCTTACGCTGCCTTGCACTTCATGGATCGTCTCTCATATTCCTGTCGTCTTGATATCAAAATTGCAAAGCGAAGAAAATGGTTCTCGTTTTCTCGTTTGTCCTCAGTGGAGTGGAGATCATGTCGACAGGAAACATGCCGTGTCTCATTCCCAAAGCGTCTAGATCAACAGACAAATTCTCCTTTCGAGCTTGTCCACATTAATATTTGGGGTCCTTCTCTGGTTGAGTCTACCTTAGGGTTTCGGTGCTGTTCTTTTATAGATGATTGATACCAGTATGCTTGGTTATTTTAATGAAACTGTCTTGAGTTGTTCTCTATTTTCCAAAGTTCCATCTTCAAAATTCGAACTCGATTTAATACTTCCATTCGTATCCTCTGATGATAATGCGAGAAATATCTTTCTGCATCAATCTCTTCCTTTATCTCTCACATAGGATTCTTAACTTGATCCTCTTATGCTTACACTCATCATGAATGGAATTGGTGAAATATAATAATCTATTCAGTTAAACCATTCGCACTCTCTTACATCATCATAAGGTTCCTCAACATTTTTGGGGGGATGCTATCTTAGCTGCTTGTTATTTGATTAATCGTATGTCATCCTCCGTTTTGCATGATCAGATCCCTCATTCTATTCTTTTTCCTAATCAACCTCTCTTTTGCCTTCCTCCTCGTGTCTTTGGTTGTGTCTATTTTGTTCATATTCACTTGCTCTTACTGACGAGACAGTTCTAGGCTGGCTCATCTTCTTGAGGTTATTCTATACTTCAGAGGAGTTATAGATGTTATTCTAAACCTGTCGGTACTTCAATTACTCTTGATGTATGCTTTCTTTTGACTCCTCTTTCTTCTCCTCTGAAAAGCATCCTCATGTTTCGGATGTCTTACATGTCCCTCTTGTCTTACCACCTCCAGATTTCCCTTCTCCACCTACGAATGTTGTGACTCAACCACTTCAAGTTTATACTCGCCGTCCTCGTCCTCCAACAAAGCCTCTTTCTGATTCATCTTCTATGCCACCGTCATCTCCTGCTCCGAGTCCACAACCACCTGATGATCTCCCTATTGCCATTCAAAAAGGTACTCGCTCTACTTGTAACCCACATCTTGTTTATAATTTTCCAAGCTATCATCGTTTATCTTTACCATACTTCTCGATTTGTAATCCAATACACAAAATCCAAATGAAGCATATGTTAAGTGTATTATCAATGATTTTACTGTATATGATGAAACGATGTTCTGATATAGCTATATATCCAGACCTCTAGCACAAATAACGCGCATAAGTTCCATACAGATTACTTCTCAATCCAATTTCTTTCAAATTCATTAAAATTTCATGTACTGATTCTTGAATACCTACTATGGTAGAATATCCATGGGGTATTTTCTCAGATTTTGCACTGCCTTTGTTTCCACCTTGTCTTCTGTCTTTATCCCTACAAGCACTAGTGAGGCTCTCTCTAATCCGAGCTGGAAACTGGCAATGGTTGAGGAAATTGATGTTCTTTCCTACAATGGCACATGGGAGATTGTCACTCTTCCTTCTGGCAAGTCTCCTGTTGGTTGTCGTTGGGTTTATACAATGAAGGTGGGATCTGATGGCCGTAGACTGGCCATACAATATGGTTGTCAAGGACATACTCGACAATACGGCTCGGACTATTATGATACCTTTCTCCAAGAGTCAAGATTGCCTCTGCTCGTCATTTCTCTTACGGCCGCTTATGCTCATGGCCCCTTTTTTAGTTGGATATCAAGAATGTCTTCCTTCATGGTGATCTCACCGAGGAGGTATATATGGAGCAACCGCCTAGTTTTGTTGCTCATGGGGAGTTTGGCCTTGTATGCTCATATCGCTCCTTTATACGATCCTCAAACACTCGAACTCGTTTAAATTCGGATGAATTTCGTTGGTTCAAGAGCTCGGGCATGATTCAGCACAAACACCATCTTGCTTTTTATCATCATCCTTCATCAAATGTAAAGGTATTTACTTAATTGTTTATGTCACGACATTGTCATTACGTAGTGACCGATGGTATTCAGATCAGAAGTCAATGGGACATCTTGCGAATCCAAATGTCAAATCGCTACTGCGATATGAGCCTCTTACAAGATCCAGTGGTATATCATTTATCAGAGGTGAACCAACTATCTCTACTATCACTGACCAAATATTTCTTTCCGTGAGCGCAGTTAGTCGCCCCTACAATCACCTTGCGATGGGCCATTAGATGCCGCACCGTATTCTCTCGTTATGTCATAGGAACACTGTGTCAAGGCGTTGTATGAGAACATAGGTCATACCTGCATTGTCAAGCTACAATGATGCAACCGGTGCCTACCCACCGACAGACATTCTACATCAGATATTGTATGTTCATCGAGGTAATTTAATATCTCGAAGAGTAAGAAAGAAACAAGATGGGGCAGTCTCAAATCTAGTGCCGGGGTCGGTAATCGAGCCATGGCCTTAGCGTATGAACTCATATGGTCAAAACATCTCCTCCAAGAGTTAAGATTCGGGGAATGACGCACGTATGAAGTTTTATATGTGATAATCAAACTACTTACATATTTCATCTAACCCAAGCCTATGAGAGGACTAAGCACATCAAAGTGGATTGCCACTTTATCGTAGGTAGCATTGCATCGATGCATGACTACTAGTTTTGTCAACTCTAATGACCAACTAGCAAAAAATCTTCACTAAATCTCTTGTGAGGTGTTAGATAAAGTATATATGTGACAAGCCGAGTGCTTTGATCTATATGCCCACTGGTATGGAAGCAGCATGATTAATTCCTAATTCATTTAAGCATTCTTTCCTTCTCTCTTAGTCCCTTAGTTAGACTCTAACTTTGTTTCTTTTTCGTCTCTAACACTAGAGTATATATATGAATTTTTCCTCCTTTGTAAATTAATGAGAATACAAAATTCCTTTTCTCTCAACAGAATAAAATAAATATAATAAACTACTATGACTTAAACAGACAAATGATTGAATTTATATAGCCAACCTATGAATGTCACGAGCATGCCTTTGTAGAGCTAATTATTGATGAAATTTTCGCACTACTTTCAATTTTTTTTTCACTCCCTTCTTTATTACTCATTTCCGGCTCGATCTTTCTCCCACAAACTCATCGAGGCCCAGATACATTGATCAAGGTGATATGGTCCCCATCTAGACTCTTGAAAAGCATTTATCATAGCTTCGGTCACAAAGAAAGGCAAAATAATCTAAAAAGGGGCTAATTGAATATGAGATTTCAATAAAAATAACATAAATAATAATGAGGTGTTAAGGTAAGAAAATTGTTAAACAAACAACTCTCCTAAAAGGTCAAGCTTTTAGGATTTGGGTTTAATATTGAATATCATGGCTTTAACACCCTCCCTCACGTGTGGCCCCATACCTATAACTGGAGAGTCAAATAAATCAAATAGAGTTCTTCATGGACTTTCAAATCAACAAATGGGGAATAAATTGCAAAGAGGGTGGTCAAACCTGTGACTCTCCCGCCGCCAAATCAAAGTTTCGATACTTTCATGTTAAATGACCAACTCTCCTAAAAGCTCAAGCTTGTAGGATTTGGGTTTAATATGAATATTATGCCTTTAACAAAATTAAACTATGAAGTCTAAATTAACCATATAATAATAACAAGTATAAGAAGCTCCAAACTATCCCAACAACAGATGATAAAAACCTGTGATCCAACCATTAACATAATCAACGGCTAAGTGATTTAAAAATTTTCCAACATAGTTCAAGGATCCAAAATCTACATACAAACCTTGTGGTCCTTAAACAGAAATATATCATATCCAATCCACTCATGTAATATCACTAGCCCCTACATCGTCTTTGTCATTTCATCAAATATAATTACCCATGGCTTTGGGCCACTTTGGATTCCTGAAAAATATAGAAGGTGATAGTCATTCAGCATCCCTAAGCTAAATCAATTATTATCAACATAGTAGCTTAATGCAGATAGGACCCTAACAGAGTAATATCTATGGCTATTTATAGCATCAAACTTGTGATAAGCTAAGTAGCGCACATTGCTACACCAGAATGCACATATATACCTCTTCTAACTTCTCACGAGGGGTATAAAAGATGGATTCCACTGAGAGCATTGCCACAGTTATCAACATTTCTTCCAAACAGTTGAACTGACTAGCTAGGATGAGAGCTTTGGAATAAATAGGGTCCAAAGGCAAACGAGCCATTTGATGTCCAATGGGATCTGACAGCTTAGAATCATCTGTTATAGCACCTAGCAAGAACAACTGCTCCAATGATTTGACAATAGCCATCCTGTTAAATGCATAAAAAATTCATGACGTGATACATTTTAATTGATGTTACAGCACAAATTCTACAACACCAGAACAGGCTCAATGGTAAAAAAATCAGAATAATAGCCCATTGCTCCCAGGAAGAGAATAAAGTGGACAGCAGCAAAAAGAAGTCATCAAAAAATTATTATGTCTGACCCAAGTAAAATATAGCAAAAGAAAATATAATGCATATTCACAAAATTACGAATCTGCTTAGACTAGGGATACATAAATCCATATAGTATTTACACATGGACGACTAGCATACGTTGGTACCAGTGATGCACCTTGCTTGACAACATAGTTTTAGGCTTTTAGCCAACAAGACTGAATAATACGTGATAGCAAGTTTCAACTATCATGCAAAGCTTCCAAATAAATATGTTTTAACACGAGTATTTCATATGCAATGAAGATTCACCAGCATGAACTTCATATCTACCAGCATTACCACTGGAAAAATCCAACCCAATTAACAAAAGGTCACATTCAGAATAGATATCTGGTACCAATCTACCCAACTATCATTTTAAATTCAATTCAGTTCCTAAAATTTAAAGTTCATTCTTAAATGCCTTTTTTATTTATAATGCAAAACTAAGAAGATGCAATGGTTTCAAGAAGGCCTCCTAAGGATGGTTGGCTTCAGGTTGGGGGATCATAAAGGCCCATATTTGGTTGAATGTCAAATGACATGGATAAAGACAGCAAGAAAAGTCATGAAGAAATAGTTAAAACATCACTAGAAGTATAAAAAAACCGCCAGAGATTGACACCCTAACCAAAATAATGCAGCTTGCAACTTGGTCACATTATAGTAACAATGACTCATCAATAAGCATGCACTTGCATGCATGCATGCATATAAAAGTTGCTTAAAAATTTTCACCTTGATGGTTTTTCCAAGAAATCGAATCCAATTATATCATCCACGCCTAAAGCCTTTAGCTGCAAAATGACATTCGAGAGGTTGCAACGCTTGATCTCTGGCTCTGTAGAATCTGCAAGTTGTCCAAATTCACTCTCTGGGTAGAGCCGAAAGCACTTTCCAGGTCTTTCACGCCCTGCACGTCCACTGCCATGAGAAAACTTCAATAGCCATCCCAGGGTATTGATCACATGCATTCATTCAAAGATGTATCCAAGACAAACTCAGATCATGAACATTGTTGAACTGGTGTACCATCAACAGAACGTGAAGCTCAAATCTCATTACCATCATAATTATCACCGCACAGAACAGTGGGAACATCTGAAGTATGTTTTTTTCAGAGGTTTAAGAAAAGTGAAGCTTAAATCTATCAACCCACAGAATAAATAAACAAATAGCTAGTTTTCCATTTTTTTTTATAGGCAAATAAATAAACAAATAGATAGTCAAATGCTTTGTAAACAAAGATAACCAACCATGTTTCAAAAGCTAAGCCTGCGCTGATATTAAAGTTTGTCCCTAACACAAGTACTCAATTCATAAGGAATATGTGTGTAGCGAATTTGTTAGTTAAATAATAAGTAAGTAACTCTCTAGTAACTGAAATTTTAAATGAATCCTCTACAGCATCCCAAATTCAGCTCAAATAATCTGTTAAGAGAAAAGAAATTCTTGAATTTCATTGATTAGGGATACAAGGGATTACACATATTTATACACAATAGAAGAGGATGAGAAAACAAAACAAAAAATAGAAACAAAATTAGAATAGAATAAGGAAATTTAAGAGGGATAGAAAAAGCAAAAGAATCCAAGTCCTATTAGGAAACTAATCCTTAATACTCCCCCTTAAGCTGGAACATATAAGTCATATGCACCAAGCTTGTCATAGATATACTTAATCCTAGCAATCATAGAGCCCAACAACCAGAGAAATCACAACTGGTAGTACTATTGGGTTGAAGAGAACCCAAAAAAGGCTTTCAAATTAAGGTCGGAGAGGGATGGAAATGAGAACTGATGTTCCAGTGATCCAAACAGAGATGAAAGATGTCGTAATAGAGAGGGACACACTCCCAAGACACATGCAAGGCTCCTATTCAAGAGATGGTTGCTGGAAAGGACCAATAAAGCCTAGAGAAATTGTAGTCGAATACAAAAAGGGGGCAAAAGTCTCTCTTTTAGGCATCAGAGAGGTAGGACAAGAGGATAGGAGGACTTAATTAGCAACAAGCGACTCTGGCAGTGGAAGCGCATGGCTAGAAAAGTGCCCCACACGCCCTCACGTGCTAGCGTGTGATATTCAGCACTAAGAAGAACAGAGATGCATGGAGGCGCGTGTCTTGCTGATTTGGAATGCAGTGGACACCAATGGGAAGAAGAACCTCTGACGCTTCTGGTGCAGTGGTTTTTGGCTAGAAAAAATGTCGTTAGAAAAAAGTTCGCTAGAAAAAATGTCAGCGATGAGGTGTCTTAACGGCGGTGGCTCCTTCCGAAGGGTTCCAAAGTGTGATTGATGTGACTGAAATGAGGCACAACCACTAGATGGGTCATCGAAGTTGACTAAATGGCAAAACCCTAACAACAAGTTTGATGAGACCATAATGAGACAAGGTTGTCAAATGGGTTGCCAAAATTGATTACACGACTAAATCCTAACCCTTATCTCTTTATGGCTTTGATACCATGTTAAGAGAAAAGAAATTCTCGAATTTTATTGATTAGGAATACAAGGGATTACACATATTTATACTCAATAGAAGAGGATGAGAAAAGGAAACAACAAAAAAATAGAAACAAAATTAGAATAGAATAAGGAAACTAATCCTTAACATTTTTTTTTTTTGATAGGCATAAACTAATCCTTAACATAATCGAGATTCATTTATGTTAACCTTTTCCAGAGAGATATACCCCATGAAAGATTTCAGTCACTCACTCCTTGAAGAGCTTATGCTGAGGTTTTAATATCCAATGATTCAATCCCCCGTATGTGCATTATAAGTGCGTGTTTTCACAACTCCAGGATCTATAACGACTTGATTCCAGGTAATGTAAATTTCGATGTGTTCTTTGTGCAATGATTGTTACACACTTATAAAAATCATTGAGCCAAATCAACTATAAGCAATACATGGATAAATGACTACTTTTTAGAATAATGCATTAACAGTTTGCCTATCCTATTAAAAGTTTTAAGCTTTCAAACATCAACCATGAAAGGATCAATAGGGAAAAGGAAAGAATCTGATTTTTCTCTTCTTTTTAAGGAAAAGGAAAATATGGGGAAATGATAAAAAGGGTGGGCTACATATAAAACAATCTTAAAATTCTTTTACTAAAAACTAAAAGCATTTCCGCAAACATGTAACAGTTTCAGAATTAACAACCCCTAACTATGGAATACATGGTGTGTTTATCTAGGCAACATGAAGTTGATGCTCACACAGGATTGAGTATGGATGTACACACAAAGCTCTTTTGAAGAAAATTTTCTATCATGTTCTCTGATTCTTCCTGTGTTTCTGCCAAGGGGGCTTGAAAATGTTTGATATGGAACAAAGGGTTTGTTAACGATTTGATATTACAAGAGCATAACTTAAACCTTAAGATGATGTGGTTGAGTCTTGATATGAGAATTGAGCTTTAACTGAACCTCCTCAAATATTATGTTTAATATCAGAATAATATTTCAAAAGGTTAAGATTAGTTAGGGAATAATATTTCTAAAAGATCAAAAAAATATTTCTAGTCCATATAAATGAGGCTCACTCCAGAACTCTCAAGACAATTTAGACAAGCTACAATGTAGAAAATCAAGCTAGAGGATTAGAAATATATGTTTCCTATAATATAATGATCGTATCCATGTATAGGAGATCATTAGAAAATATAGTTGAAAAGTATTAACAGCTGTATATTATCTAGGTAAACTTACTTAAGATGGATATGGCAGTTCCCATGATTTAAGGATCTGATTGGATCCTCTTTTGTGTGTGTGTATATATATATATATATATATATATATATATATATATATGTGTGTGTGTGTGTGTGTGTGTGTGTGACTGATTCTTAATAAAAAGATGAGAAAAACTTTCAGACAGCTTCATGGTATCAGAGCTAGTCTGATCTTGTCACCAACCTTTTTCTGCTCCATCATTTTATCCTCTTTTCCTTTGGACTTCATCTGTCCTCAATGGCAGATTCTGAGCAGGCCTCCTGTTAGTGGACCTCTTGCCACAACTCCTCCAGTCCAGAAAATTCAGGCCTCCACAGAGAATAGCCTTATCCCAATAACCAGCCACAAGAAGTGTTGTTCAGCAAGGTGATAATCCACTTGCTCTTGATGTTAGTCAAACACTTCCATATTCTTGGATAGTGGATTCTGGGGCATCCGATCATATGACAGGTGATCGAACCTTGTTTTCATCCTATTATCCACATCATGGTACTCTTACTGTTCGCATAGCTGATGGCACTTGTTCTAAAGTGGCTGGAATTGGAACTGTTAATTTATCCAAAACTTTAGCTCTCCAATCTATGTTGTTTGTGCCAAATTTGGATTGCAATTTACTCTCTATTAGCAAGTTGAATAGAGACTTGGATTGTGAAAGTAAGTTTCTTGCTGAATCTTGTGTTTTTCAGGACTTGAAGTCATGAAAGATTATTGGTAATGCTGAGTTTTGTGCAGAATTATACCTTCTCAGAGTCAATAATTCTCCGACAACTTCAGAGTGTAGAAATCTTGGAATCAAGTCTCATTGTCAGTTTGGTAGTTTTAAGTCATTTGATCATTCCAATCAGGTTAGTACCATAATGATGTGGCACTACCGTCTAGGTCATCCAAACTTCCCATATCTTGAACGCTTATTTCCATCATTATTTATCAAAAAAAATGCAAAATTATTTCAGTGTGATGTATGTCAATTATCCAAACATGCTCGCAGCCATTATGCACCAAAACCTCATACTCCATCTCTACCCTTTTCTCTCATTAATGGGGATATTTGGGGACCCTCAAGAGTTGAAAATATCACTAGGGCACACTGGTTTCTTGTGCTTGTAGATGATCATACACAATTGAGTTGGACATTTCTCATGAAAAACAAGTCCGAAACCAGTCCAATCTTCCAAACATTCCATAAGATATCAGAATCAGTTTCAAACCAATATTCAAGTTTTTAAAACTGATAATGCCCGAGATTTCCTTAACTCCATACTCGGGTCATACCTTCAATCTCATGGAATTGTACATCAAAGCTCATGTGTGGACACACCCCAACAAAATGGGGTGGCTGAACGCAAAAATCGCCATTTGCTTGAGGTGGCACATTCTCTATTATTCACATCCCATGTTCCTAAAAATTTCTGGGGAGAGGCTATCTTAACTGCAACCTGTCTCATAAATTGAATGCCTTCCCAAATACTCAAATTTAAGACACCATTGCAAAGTTTTCTCACTACTTATCCCAACTCACATCTTGTGTCCCAAATACTACTTAGAGTGTTTGGATGTACAGCCTTTGTCCACATACATTCCCAACACTGAAGCAAACTTGATGCTAGGTGCACAAAGTGCATTTTCCTAGGTTATTCACCGAACAAAAAGGGATATAAATGCTACTGCCCCATCACCAAGAAAATTTTTCATTCCATGGATGTCACTTTCTTTGAAAACAAACCATATTATCCTACCCTGCAATTCAGGGGAGAAAATAAGTAAGAGACTGCAGAATAAGAATTGGATATCCCTCATTGACACTACATCCGAAACTCCAAGTTCTCCAAGTCCTATTCTCACTTTTGTTCCAGTTTCAAGTCATCCAATTCCATTATCCAAACCCATTCCAAATCCTGAGTCAAGCGTTTCAAGTCCAACTTGTGTCCAAAATAAAGAACTCCAAGTCTATTCTCAGAGAAAAAGGCAACCTGAAAGGCCCGAATCTGAACATGTACCAGCTCAGCAAATCCAAGAGTCCAACCTGGGTTTAAGTACCCCTGAACTTGACTCTGTTTCTGTGGCTGAAAAAGGGACTGAAATCAATCAAAATCTGGACCAGCACTTCATTTCTGTGATAGAAAAAGGGACTGAAACATATCAAGACCTGGACCAACTGATTGCATTAAGAAAGGGTATACGTTCTTGTACCCAACACCCACTTCGCTATTACTTGTCATACTCCAACTTATCACCAGGTTATAGGGCCTTTGTGACTTCTCTAGACCAGATTCAAATTCCCAATTCAGTCCAAGAAGCACTGAAAATGTCTCAATGGAAAGCTGCCACCTTCGAAGAGTTAAGAGCACTTGAGAAAAATGGGACATGGACTCTTACTAATTTACCACCAGGAAATATGTTATTGGATGTAAATGGATTTTCTCAATCAAATATAAAGAAGATGAAAATGTTGAGCGGTTTAAGTGATTATCAAGAAACTTTCGCCTTTGTTGCCAAACTAAACACTATTCATGTCCTTTCTATTGCAATAAACCAAGATCGGCCATTGTTTCAACCAGATGTGAAAAATACATTTCTAGATGGGGATCTTGCAGAAGAGGTGTACATGGATATACCACCAAGGTTTGAAGACAAATTTGCTAAAGGAAAGGTATATAAACTTCAAAAATCTCTCTATGGCCTTAAACAATCGCCTAGGGCCTGGTTCAAAAGATTTACAAGGGTTCTAAGACATGATGGTTATACTCAATGCCAAGCAGATCATACTTTGTTTGTCAAGCATTCAACTTCTGATAAGATCACTGTTTTAATAGTTTATGTGGATGATATAGTCCCCACTGGTAATTGTAAAGAAGAAATGGCTCATCTTAAACATCTTCACTCAAGAGAATTTGAAATCAAGGATATGGGGCACCTAAAGTATTTTCTCGGGATGGAAGTGGCTAGATCAAGTAGAGGTATTTCTGTTTCTCAATGGATGTACACCTTGGATCTCTTGAGAGAAACCAGAATGAGTGGGTGCAAGCCAATCGAAACGCCTATGGACCCTAATACTAAACTTGGAAATATCATCCAAGGAGAAGTTGTTGATCGAGATATGTACCAACGACTAGTAGGGAAGTTAATTTACTAAACCCACACTCGACCAATTATAAGTTTTGTTGTTAGTGTTGTTAGTCAATTCTTGAAAAAGCCCTCCAAGGAGCATATGGAAGTTGTGTATCATATCTTTACATACCTTAAAAATGATCCAAGTAAGGGACTCGTGTTCAAAGACACCTACCAGATCCCTTGAAATTTATACATATGCTAATTAGGCTAGTTCCCCTGTCAACCGAAGGTCAACTTCAGGGTATTGTTCGTATGTATGGGGAAATTTAGTGACTTGGCATAGTAAGAAACAACAAGTTGTTGCTCGAAGTAGTGCTGAAGCTGAATTTTGAGCCTTAGCACATGGAATTTGTGAAGGAATCTGGTTAAATCATTTGTTGATTAAACTAAGGATTGAGACTGAAGGCCCTATAGAAGTTCTATGTGACAACCAATTTGCCATAGCAATCGCAAAAAACCCAATGCATCATGATAGGACAAAACATGTTGAAATAGACAGACATTTCATCAATGAAAAGATTGAAACAAAGGTGATCAACCTAGGACATGTTCCTTTACAGCAGCAGATATCTTGACAAAGGCGCTACACCGTCCTAATTTCTATGAGCAAATTCGAAGTTGGGAATGGCTAGCATATATCATCCAACTTGAGGGGGAGTGTAGAAAATCAAGCTAGAGGATTAGAAATATTTGTTTCCTATAATATAATGATTGTATCCATGTATAGGAGATCATTAGAAGATATTGTTGTAAAGTATTAACAACGGTATATTATCTAGGTAAACTTACCTAAGATGGATATGGTAGTTCCCATGATTTAAGGATTTGATTGGATCCTCTTTTGTATATATATATGGGATTGATTCTTAATAAAAATATGAGAAAAACTTTCAGACAGCTTCATACAATTTAGAAGACAATTGAGGAGGCAGAAGTTGGAGAGGAACTCTTCAAGGAGAATAAAGTTTCTTCAAATATTCAGTAAATTTTCTTCAAGTATTCAAAGAAGACTTCAAATCATCTAAAAATTACAAAGGTTTTTTTAAGAATGTTAGGGCCTATTTGGTTCCTATTTTTGAAAACAGTTCTTTAGAACAATTTTTGAAAACACAAAGAAAGTCATTTTGGTGTTATCTGAAAACTGTTCTTGTTCTCTAAATTTAGTGTTCTTTGTGTTTTTGGTGCTTATTAGGAAATTAATATTCTTCAAACGTATTGCTCATTTTGGTGCCTTTCAATTTTTTCTCAAAAAAATTAGTTTCTTACAAGTGCCTTCAAATGATCAAGAATCTCAAAGCTTTCAAGTTTCAAAATCCAGATCTACCAAAAGACCTATCCAATCCAAAATCAAACTGTTATTCAAGTCACAGCCCAATGCACACAAAGGTCCAAACTATGCCAATGCTCATCTCAACTAAAGACCAAAACCACTCCAAGACCCAAGTCTGATAAAAAACCAAGCCAAGCTAAGGCCAACGCCAATTAATGCTATAAGTCAAGACAAAGCCTAAGTCACATCACGGCCCAAATCAATCAAAAGCACAACTGAACTCGATATTTAAATTAAGACCTTGTGACATCAAAGGGGATAATAGATATTGTATCAAATCATTCTTTAAATTAAAAAAAAAAATCAATTTAAATCTTAATTTCTTCTTAAAAGAAATTTGCCTGTTCATGGAGCAAGCTATCATTTTTATTTCCCCTCCCAAAAGGTGGAATTCTCAGTGAACTAAGATAGAAAAGTAAAGCTTGTTCAGAAGCTTCAGGCACAGGTGGGAAGCAAAAGAGAGGGAAAGGATAAAAGCAGAGCTACTATGAAGCTGCTATGCCAAGTTAATCTGGTAGAATTGGAGAGAGAGCTATATGGTACACTGAAGACAACCAAGCTGAATTAGTTTCTTAAATCTGGCACAAGCTACAGATCAACAGCTCAGACAGGGGATAAGTCAAACTAACTTGGTAATGGTAATAAAATGATGTATTGAACTTTATCATGATTTCATTTCATTTAATTACTCAGGTCCAAAAAACTCCAAAAATCCCATTTTTATTGCACAAAACATGTAGGTGAACTTTACAATTTAATATGAAAACCAGACCAGTTTCTGCACCAGTTTTTGAGGTCAATCAGGCTATATAGTATGAGACTGCTTGAGTAAAAACCTGGTTCCATCAAGGGAGGTTAGAATGAGAAATTAAGGGCCTGTCTGGTAAAAGTTTTTTTAAACTGTTTTTGGTTCTGAGAAACAAGGAGAACAAGGAAAACACAGATAACACGTTTGGTTCCTTTTTTTTTTGGAAAACATAGAGAACACATAAAACACTAAATTCATAGAATAAAAACAGTTTTCAGAGAACATCAAAATGGTGTTCTCTGTGTTTTAAAAAACAGGCCTTAAGACTTCCATTTTAACAAGTACGTATGCAAAATCTACAAAGCAAATGACCAAACTTTCCCTCGCTTCTGAAGAAGAAAAACTTATGCATCCAATAAAGCACAGATTAGGTCAACTATAAATTCTAAACATCTCCAGCTCATAAACCTTATGAAAGATAGATCACCTGCATGATCATTATACCTTACGGAATCCAGCTGGAGCAGGCATGAAAGTTTTCATTTGCTGTTCTGAGGGTAGAGATGAGAACATGGGAACGGTAAGAAGCTTTTGACTTCCTTCAGGTATCACAAGTCGCTTCTTGCACAAGTCGCTCAACTGATTCAATCTCTTCTTGCCCAGTCAAAAATACAAGTATATCACCAGGGCCCTCCTCTAAATGAATCTAGAAAAGTAAAGGATAAAAACACACAAAAAGTGATAAGAACAAACGTCAAATAAGTAGCAAGCAAATGGGGCTTAAAGATGGATAAAAATACATTTCGTTCTAGTAGAGTAGACTTGTTCAGGTAAAGCTAAAGAAAAGATTGGTTCCTGAAAACCCATAATACCATCTGGAAATAGAACTGAAGAACCTGGACTAAGTGATATGTGTCACAGCAAATATTGACAAAATGACATGTGAAAATTTCATAAATAGACTTTTTCAAAAACACATAAAAAGCACTTTAAGAACTATTTGGCAAATAGAAATGAAAGTCACTGAAATAAGCCCACATTGAAAAACATGAAACTTGCAATAACAAGTTGAGCTGATGAAGAGCATTGGTCAACAACCTGAAATATAGTAATTAAAGCTGCATCTACATAATCTGGCTCAGCATGATGGGTATAAAAAATATCCACAGGAAACTGTCGTCCTTGAATGTGTACAGATTTTGCACCACCAAAGTACTCGGAGAAACCTCGTGCATCCAAGCTGGCAGACATTATGATCAACTCAAGGAAGAGAATCCCATACCTTGGCATTTCTTGAGAATACCAACACAGTGAGCATCATATTCTCTCTTCAACATTTTTCCGTGGTTTACCTCTGTGTTTTCAATATTAAGACATTTGCTGATAGATCTAGACCTTGCATTTTGTACATTTTTCAATAAGCCCAGCAACACATCAGTGTGTATAGTTCTCTCATGAGCTTCATCAACAATAATAACTGAATACCTAGAGAGAAATGGATCCAGTAATGCTTCCCTGAACATCAATGAAGTTCCACATCAGTTTCTACCCAATAGTAGCCCTCTGAAGAAGTTTCAAAAGTAAAACAAATAAACGTTTTTCTTTTTTTGATAAATGGGGAAAAAAGAGCCAATGATGCCACAAACCTTGTTGTAACTACCGTCCTTTTAATGTGTTGAACCCCTTTAACTACCTTTAAAACACAAATCCAGCTTTACCCTGATTTCTCTTTTTCACAGGGGGCAAAATAACAAGCATTTGTGTTAGCCTAATGGTTATCAGCCAAATCTCCTAGATTTTGAGGTCATGGGATCAAATCCTACTATCCCCTTCAATTTCTTTTCAGAATTCTGGGAGGGTGGGCCACATGCGCACCTCCTGGGCAAAACCTAACTCCACCCCTGCATTCACAAATCCAGCTTATTGTATTTATCCACAATGAGCAGCATTTCTTCCCAAGCCCATAATCTTAAGAAACCCCCATTTTTACAAAATAAATAAATTAAATAATAAGGATGTTTTGGTGTTTTAGTATTTCAAAGGTGCTAACATCTTTTTCATCAATGCAAATTTTTTTTTTTTTTGATATGTAAGAAAGCTAAATATATTCAAGAGAAGAGCCACCAAAGTGGCGACTCGAAGAAGTACAAGGAAGCAAACCAGGCCCTCAACAGAACACAGCATGTCAAAAAAAACCTGTCCAAAACACTTGGAACACATGGAACAAACAACCAAAAACCTGTCCAGAAAAGGACAGCCCCTTGGACCAGCCCAAAACACAAAGAAGACTAAAAAGCACCAACATCACTTGGAGCCCAGCCATTAGACCAATATTTGTATTTTTCATCAATACAAATATGTATCTTAATATTTTGTGATTCTAGACAAATCTGGTGCCCAATGATACTCATGACCTTTATTCATTCCATGGCTGAATTTTGACTAAAATACCATACATGAACAAGGTAGTCCATGCCCAAGTTTGTTCAACATGACTAGATACTGAACATTTAAAAGAAAAAATTGCTGCAGACCAACATATCCCAAACAAAGTCATTTGAAAATTTCTACCTTAGTAGAAATCCATCTGTCATATACTTGATCCTTGTTGAACTAGAAGTAACATCCTCAAATCTTATGGAATATCCAACCTTTTGACCCAACTCAACACCACACTCTTCAGCTACCCGTTTTGCAACAGTGACAGCTGCCACACGTCTCGGTTGAGTGATCCCAATGATTTTTCCATCATGGCAAAATCCACCGCTGAGTAGAAACTGAGGTAATTCTACACAAATATTATTACAAAAAAAAAAATTAGAGAGAAATAAAAGCTATTAGCATCCAATTTTCTTCCAGTAAAAATAAGATAAGGAATAATACAAAAACGAATAGCACAGACAGCATAATCAAAATTTATTTCATATTTCATATCTATAGAAAGCAGAAAAATCAAAATAATTAAAAAAATAATTATATTAGACGAAATACAAATATAAATACACATTCACAGGTTGCAGTTAAGCCATTCTATAACTACAGCAAAGCATGGAGCCATATGTCATATTCTAAAGAGGATATCAAGAAGATAAAAGATAAAAAATATGCCATGTTCCTCAGACATAAGAACTTCTAAGAATGGCCTGAACAAACCAGCCATCATAGGTCAACTATTTTTATAGCTCCTAAACATATTGAGGTTGCCTTGAAGTATAAAACAAAGACAGATCCATGCAAATTATTACGAAGACAAAAATATGCCATGTTCCTCAGGCATCAGTACTTCTAAGAATGGCATGAACAAACCAGCCATCACGGGGGTCAAACCTATTTTTATAGCTCCTAAACATATTGAGGTTGCCTTGAAGTATAAAACAAAGACAGATCCATGCAAATTATTACACAAGATATTAACACAAGAGGAACAAGAAAAGAGATAGTCCCCATGATCACAGCAATGTGATAACCATTTGCTAGAATGGTAGAGAATATGTAAAAGCCAACTACCAACCGTATGGTGCATAACAAAACCACAACACCATAAAACCCTTTTCAGATATATTCAGTCATTTGGAAGTAACTAATTTAGATTACCATAAAACAAGGATATGAAAACTTACGTGTTGTTTTTCCGCTTCCAGTTTCACCAACAATTATCAGCGTGTCATTCTTTCGGACTTCCTCCACAAGTTGTTTCTCAACTGAAGGAATCAAAATAAAAATATATATAATTATGAGTGAATATTTGAATATATATGTATATATTGAAAAATCAAATTCTAATCTTGAAATACAACCTTGCCATAATAAAAAATATCCTACTTAAATACTTTTTTACAAGTAAAACGTAAAGAAAAAAGAAAGAAGATGCTCGAAAACAGTGCCCTAAGGTATATAGGAGGTATACCACGGGCACCAACAACAACACCAAAAAGAAAATAAAAATACAATCATGTAAAACACTACCCCTCAAGGATGCCCTAACATAAAATCTACAATAGAAGAGGGGTCTTGAATCAAGAAAATCAAGAACCACGCCCTAAGATTATACATAAATTTAACCTTGAGGGGTAGCTTAGTTGCGGTTTGAGTCCCCTCAAGGCCACCGGCGGCTTTACCCAGATGTTAACTTCAAATCCCCATGGATTAATTGAGGTGAGTGCAAACTAACCCAGACATCCATGGTTATAAAAAAAAAAGATTATACAGAAATTTGAATTTAATTCTATGAATAGAATCTTCTTTGTTTTCAAAAGCTTTATTATTCTTCTCCCTCCATAATGTCCAAAAAAGACTTGTAATTTGCTACACCTTTTGTCTTTTCTTCCCCACAAAATATCCATGTCAGTTGAGCAACAATCCTTTCACCTCGGATGGAAGAATCCAAGACACTCCAAATAAAGTAAATAGGGCATGCCAAACATCCCTTGTCTTGCTACAATAAAGAAGAATGTGATCACAAGATTCTTCCTCCTCCCCACAAAGGTAACATCTATTCGCCACTGCTCTACCTCTCTTTTAAATAATGTCCAAGGTTAGAATTCTGCTCTCATGTTGCCTCCCAAGCGAAGAACCTCACTTTTAGAGGGACAAAATACTTCCATATTACCTTAGATGAAAAATCCACATGCCCTCCTGGCTCTAACTCATTATACAACTGTTTGACAAAGAAATTTCCTTCTTTTTCCCCACCATCTTATCTTCCTCACTTTGTACTCCTCTCCCTTGCAACCTCAAGAGGAATCTCTCCACTTTCCTCCAACTCCTAGTCATTGAGCTTCCAACGAAACATGAAGCCCAACATTCCTCCTAAGTAGTACCACACCAAACATTCGCCACCTACTCCTCTTTTGAAGTGGCGAGTAAGAATAGTAAGGAGAAAGCATCCCTTAAGGATTCATCATTACACTACCTGCCCAACTAGAATCTCACCCTCCTTCCATACCCTTAGCAAAAGCCACCCTACTACCCACTACATCCCAATCCATCCTTATGGCTTCCCAAACCCCAACTCCACACACACCTCTCAACTAGAAAGAACGCCATCCACCCTCCTCCTCCCCATATTTACCGCTAACCACTTTATGCCAAGGCCACCCTTTCATTTGTAAAACACCAACTCCATTTGCCTATCAAAGTTCTATTAAGAGTTGCCAAATTTCTCACCCCCAAATCCCCTTTTTGCTTATCGCAAAAACAGTTGACCAACTGACTAGATGAGGTCTCCTCTTCAAATCTCCCTCATCTCCAAAGAAAATCCCTCTAAATTTGTTCCAATCTCAAACTATCTAAGAAATCCAAAATAATAACGTAAAGAAAATAGGCTTATAAGAGAGTATATTGCAAATTAGAGTCAGTCTCCCTGTCCCTCCTCTAGATAAATATTGCCTTTTTCCAGAGAACTAGCATTTTTCACAATATTTATTTCACGCCATCCCAGATTGAAACATATTTAAAAGGTGCACCTAACGGAAGACTCAAGTAGGAAGAGGGGAGAGCACCAACTTTGCAACCAAACTCTTGAGCTAACACCTCAATGCTCTTTATGCTACCCACCGAGATAATTTCCCTTTTCTCTAACTTAATCTTCAAAAAAGAGAGATCTTCAAACCACATAAACATCCCACAAAAATAAGTTAATTGCTTCTCATTAGGTTCATAGAATGCTAAAGTATCATCGGCAAAGAGTAGTTGAGAAATCTCCTCTCCCTCTCTACCTCTACCCCTTACCTCCAATCGGACAAAAAGGCGCCCATCAAGGCCTTATTTATCAAGCAAGAAAGGGCTTCCATCAGTAAAACAAATAAGTAAGAAGAAAAGGGATCTCCCTGCATTAATTCCCTAGAACTGCAAAAGAAACTCGTAGGAGAGCCATTGGTCAGCACTGAGTAACTCACAATTGTTATAGACAACTTTATCCATCAAATACATTCCTCCCCAAAACCCATTCTATGTAGATTTCCAATGACCATATCCAACTCAATCCCCCAACTAATATCCAAGTAGCTCTAACCTTTTTTTTTCTTTTCTTTTCTTTTTTTTTTTTTGGATAACCATGGATGTCCTGGCCAACTTGAGCGCACCTCGACTAATCCCACGAGGCCCTGAAGTTAACGACCAAGTAAACCTCCAGTGGCCCTAAGGGAATGCGAACCAATGACCATTCCAAGTAGCTCTAACCTTGATAACCAATGAACTTTATTTTTCTTTTGCTTTTTATTTTTCTACATATCACTCGTAAAAGCATGACCTTACGATTGATTATGAGACTTTAGTTGTGCAGGCTGGTAATCATGTATCATTCTCTAAATATTCTTTGGTTTATCCATAGTTATCAAAGGCGTGCTTAAAGCCTAAGCACCACCACTCCCAACGACAACGCCTCGCCTAGCGCCCCAACGACAACGCCTCGCCTCATGCCTTAGGGTTTTTTTCTGTAACAAAAACAAAAACGACGTTGTTTTGGTCTTATATATATATATATATATATTTCTTTTTAAAATGACCAAACATTTGCCTGGATAAGTTATTTTAACTTATCCAAAACATCGTTTGTTTTAAGTCAGGACTCTGAATAAAAATAAAAAATAAAAGCCTCAGGCTCAAAAACAACGCCGTTTTGGTCTCTGGGGACATGATTTTCAAGATTTCAGCCCTCCAACCCCATTTCTGCCATGGTTCAACTCCAAAAAAAAGCCCTAACGCTCCCAACTACTCTATAATGCCTATAGAAGAGGAGAAGTAAAAAATCAACTAAAATTGCCAAGAAATTGCGAGAAAATCATGTAAAAATAGGAAACAGCTATCATAAAAATCATAAAATATATATTTGGCATATGGTGAGCCTCACTTAAAAAAGCTCGCGCCTTGCACCTCAAGGCCCTAAGAGGCCTTTGAGCTTCAGTGCGCCTTGCGCCTCAAATAACTATGGGTTTATCTTCTACCTTTTGTATACATTATCGTCCTTCCTTTTACACTTTATTTTGTTTCCTTTTTGTTCCATTATTTTGTATATATATAGGTGTCGCTATACCATGTAATTCATCCATTCAATAAGAAAAGCATTATTTTCTTCTCTCATTTCACTACTATGCAATCTTGGCCTTTGTATCAATTGGACATCAAAAATGTCTTCTTGCATGGAGACCTGGAAGAGGAGGTCTATATGGAGCAACCACTTGGATTTGTTGCTCAGGGGAAGTATGGATCGAAGGTGTTACGCAGCCTCATTTATATGGCCTAAAGCAAATTCCTCGAGCTTGGTTTCACGGCTTACTCGCGCTCAAGAAGCCAGATGACTCGTAGAGATGTTAGATCACCGGTTTTCTATCATCATACGAGTTCGGGCCGCACGTGATTTATTCGATTGCTTATGGATGACATTGTTATCACAAACAATGATCAGGATGGTATTCAGAGGTTGAAACAACATCTCTTCAGCCACTTTCAAACTAAGGACTTGGTGAAACTCAACTATTTTCTGGGATTGAGATAGCTCAATCTAAATCCGGCGTGGTTATGAATTAGAGAAAATATACCTTAGAAATATTAGAAGAGACAGGTATGCTAGATTGCAAACCTGTAGACACTCCTATGATTTTTAATGTCAAGCTCATACTAGGACAAGGGGAGCCTCTACGTGATCCAGGAAGATATCGACGACTTGTAGGAAAACTAAACTATCTCACCATCACCCGACTAGACAATTCTTGCAATCACCATGTGATAGCCATTGGGATGCTATGATTCGTATCCTCCGTTATATTAAGGGAACACCATGCTAAGTGATGTTATATGAAAACAGAGGTCACACCCGTGATTATCGATATTGCGGACGACCGCAAGTTCACCGCAGATGTACACTTCACTAAAATGTAGACGATTGCAGAAACCAGCATCCCAAAAGTAAGAAATCTGATGTTCTAGCTTGCGGCCTTGACGACATGTGAGCTCATATGGCTAAGACATCTTCTTCAGGAGCTAAGATTTGGGAAGGGTAAACAAATGAAGCTAATATGTGATAATCAAGTTGCTCTTCACATCGCATCCAACCCGGTCTTTCATGAGAGGACCAAGCATATTGAAGTGGATTGTCACTTCATCAAAGAGAAGATCGCATCCGGATTCATGACTACTAGTTTTGTCAACTTGAGTGACCAACTAGCAGACATGTTCACCAAATCTTTCAGAGATCCTAGAATTAAGTAATATTTGTAACAAAGTTTCAAGGCATTCGACCCATATGTTCTAATTGAGGAGCGAGAATCATGTACATTCTCTAAATATTCTTTGGTTTATCTCCTACCTTTTATGTACATTATCCTCCTTCCTTTTACACTTTATTATGTTTCCTTTTTGTTCCATTATTTTGTATATATATAGGTGTCTCTATACTATGTAATTCATCCATTTAATAAGAAAAGCATTCTTTTCTTCTCTTGTTTTACAATATAGAAAGGCAAAAAGAAAAGGAAAAACATATTTCTAACGAAATAAAAAGAAAATAACAAGCATAAACTGGAAGATAAGGCGATATCAATCATCGTGGAGAATATGATTAAACGCCAACTTCTTGATAAACTAAACAATACAACAAAGAGCCAAAAAGGGGATAATATACAAGCATTATCTACAACAAGAAACAAACAAATGAAACCAACATAAGTTACATAGCACATGTAACAATCTCAATTAATACCTGAAGCAATCGGAAGAGCCTTTCTCTGTTGTTCAAGCCTTTGCTTCCTGTAGTATAGTCAAAAATCAAATGAACCATAATTTAAATGAAAAGAGGGAAAAAAAACAAGGGAAAAAATAAGCCAAAATAGAAAATGCGTGTTTTTCCCATATGGCAGATTTCTGATCATGATAATTCATGGGTTTTTTTTTCATATGGCTAATAGGAACATAAAAACAAACAAAAAAAAAATAAGGGTTCCTTTTCCTATCCATTAAGGCACCTTGTTGGAAGGAACGAAAAGAAACCCTAATTCAATTTCTCTCACTGCACCATATTAAAGCTATCCTACTCATCAAAATAATTAATTTACTTCATTCAGCTACAAAAAAACAAATAAAGAAATAAATTTTAAAAAATAATTGAAACTTATTTATCTGCATCATGAGACTTCCATGGAAATCAACAGAAAAACGAAAGGGAGAGTTTAGAGAATATTACCGGTTAACCTGATAATATGGAAAATCCCTAATTTTACGCTTCTTCTTGTCATCGTTATCCACCAGCCAAGCGGCCCAATTTTGTCATTCGATGGAATACTCTTGTACATTATTGGTCATTTCTAGCTCAGATTCACTCACGGCATTCCACTGTCACCGTTTAGCCACGGAGGAGAAACCAGCAAAGATCATGACTATGATTTATTGTTTTAAATTGAACTTTGACTGGAGGCGGTGATGATGTGGGAGCAGCAGAGGTAACAAGCACTGGAGAGAAGCTACAACTGTTTGACAGAGGATGAAATTTAGTTTGTGAAACAAAAAAATGAAAATTCAATTTCAAAATTGTTTTTTTTAGTTTAATCATAAAAAAAATGTAAAAAGGTAAAAATGATACTCCTCTTAGAAATCATTTTCATACTTCAAAAAAAAAAGCGTTATTTACTCGTCTTGCGTCCTTTTGTAACTTTTTTTTCAAAGTAAATGGCATGTGAGGTTTTCAGTTTTTTACATTGAAGTAAACTATTTTTTATCTGTATTTAAAATAAACTATTTCTAACCCAAAAAACATTCCTAAATAGAGAAGACCGTTAGATAAACCTCAACCTGAGAAGTAACACAAATTGACAATAATTCCATGGTTGTTCAAATACACTACATGAAAAAAAGGCTTTCAATGACAGTTTTTCACAATCAATATAAGGTATATTTGTTAAGGTAAGTTTAAAGCTACTTTGACATATAAATATGTCAAGATAATAGGAATCTTATTAGTGCATCATTTGTCAACGTTTCTTTAAATGGTTGATAAAGGTTATTATTAAACTATGTCAGGTTAACTTGTGCTTTTGTCAAGCTCTTTCTTTGCTCTATGTCAAGGTTGCTAAGAAATGTGTAACAATATACAATTTAGCCAGTTGCCTAAATGAGTCCTCGTCCAAGAACCCTAATAGAATCCAAAACAAAATCCAAATAAGAATTTTTATATCCCTAAAAAATTTAAGAATCTAATTTTCATTTTTGTTTGTTGAAAACAATGCAATATCAATTTGAAAATTATAAAGTATTTTATTTACATGGATATAAATGTATACAATTTGGCATTTATACATGATAAAAAAAAAAATAGACTATTTGGCATTTATACTTAAAGTAGACAATCAAACACTCTTTGTCTATATATGAAGGAAGTTTATTTATTTAATTTTAAGGTCCCATTGAATGCATCATCAATTTAACATGTTGCCAAAAAAATTCTCATCCTCATCCAAGGCAGAGAGAAACAACATGACTATATATTCCACATATTAGAGTTGCATTCATTTGGGAAATAATTCATACCTCATTGACTTCGTCAAGGGAAGGTCTTTTTGATGCTTGACTAATTACATCACCTGAAGAAATGGGAAAACAATGTGAGCTATAGGATTTCAGAATATCTCCTTAACTATGGTAGTGCTACAATGAATGCAACAAAGCAAAGAATCCCACTAGTCCATCTTCTTTAACAATTCGTAAATATCCATAACTCAAAATGCACAATTAAAACATCTAACATATCATTCAAAAGCTAATCAACATTTTTCACCTAGCTTAGAAAGAAAAATAGAACATAAGGGAGAATGTGTAATATTACTTTTACACATTACTTTACAAACAAAACAAAAGTCCAACTTAGAGCATCGAGAAAAATAACTCAGCAATAGATACATGCCAAAGATAATGATATTATGAAATCAGATAAAAATGATAACCGACAGATATATAACTAAACTTTCAAGAGGTAACAAGGCAAGAAAGAATTCAAAGCTAAAGAAGGCAGCATTGAAACTTATAAAGAAAATTAGGTGAATCACTAATAAAGAAGCGAACATTGAAAATAAGAACGGTGCAGCAGGAGCAAAATTCTCATATATCTTTGTGCACTGTCCTAGAGCTTTGCAACTTTCTTTTGGTAGGAAACACTGCATTTAAATCTAATGGCTTCATAAATATTTCCCCTCATACACCAATCTTCTTTCCAATTTTAGTGAAACCGTTTCCCAAATGGGTGCCCAAAGAGTCTCAATATGTTTTGGCTACCAAAAGGTTTAAATAAGATCTTCGTACTAAATCATTTCAAGAAAAATGTTACAAACTCCAATACACATAGAAATTTCCCAGATTCATAGCAACAAATCCAATTACTTAGTTTCAAGAATAAAAAGTTGCTTGACATGCTTTATATGACTTCATCAGGAGAACCCATATGCAAGAAATATAAAGGTGGTGACTCTTGATCTTCGCGTTAAAAGCCAATATTGTCCACATAAAGAAGCGAATAAAGCAAGGAACTTACAAACTTAGAGGTGATTAAGACAAATGAGAAACTATTGAGAATTAAAAGGAAATATTGATAAACAAGTTCTTTAATTGATAAATCCTCTGTGGACCCGACCCATGACGAACATCATAACCAACTTGGTTCCAGTCAATCTCTTCTTTGTCACCTACCTCTCTACTGCTATCTGGATGAACCCTCGTGTTACCACGATTGAAAGATCTTCCTACCAAAGTGTAGCCCTCTATTCGCGATTTTCCTAAACACAGTACTAGGAAAGAAAGAAAACAAATCTCTGACTTTGGAATCAAAAGAAGGATCCACCTACAAGATTTTATCGATAAAGGGCTTTTTTTTTCTTGTAGTGATATATATATATATATATATATATATATATATATTATTGCTAATTAAGGCTAATTTTTAAAAGAGCAACAAAACAAGTCGTAAGCAGAATGATATACAATATTGTAGAACTGATGTAACACACACCTGACTCCACTTTACTTTGCTGACTAGCCACCTTAAGTGTCATCTAGTTCTTTGATGCCAGTGGTTTTTTGAAATTTATTAACACTTTTCTTTATCGGTTGAATTTTTTTACAACTTATGTTAAAATGTTTAAATTTGTTTTAAATCATTAATTAAAGAAAAATATTTTCATCAATTATTTTCTATTAACTCTCCTCAAAATGAAATACTTCTATTTTAATAATTTAACCAACACAACAATGTACAACTCAATATCTACACATCTACTCAATTGAAAAAAGCTTGAGTAAACAAATATAAAAATGTTAACTTTAGTAAAAAATCTAACTAGTCTCATACCTTCTCATTTCTTTTTCTTTCAATAGACTTTTCTGTTGATCATATTTTGGTATTAGTTTCACCTTAATTTTAATATATATATATATATATATTTGATCGGTAAATAGCAATATATCGATCAAAAAGGAGGAGCCGTAGGCTACCAAAGAGCATGCTAGGAGTATGCTAAAGAGGAGCCAAAGCGGAGAACAAACGGAGAGCCAAAAGAGAAGTCAAAGAAAACCCACCAGCTCATACATACATATATATATATATTGATAAGAAAAGAGAAGTATATTAGAGGAAGGCGCTAAAATTGATCCCAAGAGAGAGCACAAACAGAAAAAACTTACCCCCTCAACAAGCAAAAAACAAAAACCACTATAAAAAACAGCCCCTTAGTCACTTACATCTCACCCAATCAATAAACCCAACTAAGGTCGAAGAACCATTCTTTATAGACAAGTTAGTCTCCGACCAAAGAAAAAAAAGAAACAAGTATTTTAGATTCTGTATGGACAAAAAATCTTCTTAGAAAGCAATTCTATTTCTAGCCTTCCACGCTATCCAAAACAAGCAAGAAGGAGTTGTTTGCCAAACTTTCTTCCTTCTCTTGCAAACAAAAGCACCTTTCCAACCCAAAAACATCTCTCGTACTGAGCCTAACAAGATCTACGTGGCACCAAAAAGAGAAAAAAGTAACTCCCAAAGAACTCTCGTTTTGCTACAATGGAGAAGGAGATGATCTACTGACTCCTCACATTGTTGACAAAGAAAACATCTATTCACTAGAGACACCCCTCCTTTGAAGCTTATCTAGGGTCAAAATTCTTCCCCAGGCTACTTCCCAAGTGAAAAAAAAAAACTGATTTTTAGCTTAACACAAGACCTCCAAATCATTTGCCAAGGGAAGGGCTCAAAGGTGCTCAACTGCAAGGCCTTAAACATGGATTTTACTGTGAAAACTCCTTTGTTCGACAATTTCCACCTAACCATATCTACACCTTCCTCATCCAGGGTGTATCTTCCAAGCCAACACAAAAGGCTTTCTGCCTCATACACTTCCCAGTCATTGAAAGGCCTTGGAAAGACAGGGTTCCAACAACCTTCACCAAATACATCGTTCCAGCACACACACACACAAACATATAAGCACCACCGATGCCCTTTATCTTGTTTTTCACCTAACATCCAACAGTTTAGCCATTGACATAGAGATGGGTGGTCATAACACACACACACATACATGCATATAAGCACCACTAATGCCCTTTATCTTGTTTTTCACCTAACATCCCACAGTTTAGCCATTGACATAGAGATGGGTGGTCATAACATTTAGAAACCCCTTAAGGAAACCAAACGTATCTTTTTAACTTACCCACTACAATACTCACATTTAGGTTATAAAACCCATAACAACTACTTTAGAGAGAGTCTACAACACTTGGAGAAGGCCACAAACGCAGCCATGATGATAATAAGGAGAAGGAAAGAAAGCCCTTTACCACCATTATTAATTTTAGCAATAAGGCAATCAGGCAATACAACTTTGATCTTGTATTCTATGATCAGCGTTTTTATAGGCAATATTTAAACATTTGTAGATGATAAAAGAGGAATTTTTCTTAGATAATGACTCTCGAGGTTATCATGAGAAAGGAAGAAAATACAATATATATATATATATATATATATATATATATATATATATATATATATATATATATATATATATATTAATAAATAGTTTTTAACTACCAGATTTGTAGTGGTCTTTACGATGCTAATGGGCAAGGTAAATATGAAGGCAAGGTCAACTGCAATTATGAGTCCTCATTGTATCTGAAGGAAGAACAAGAAGATGATGACCATAACTTTTTTTTGGCCTAATTTTCTGTATAGAAATTACATTCCTACAACAATGCTGTATCTAAATGAAAAAAAAAACACCCAGAGATATCATTTGACATGTAAAATATAAGCAGATGCCATTTCTTATGATAAAAAAAGATAAGATATGCGAACAAAATAAAATAGCTTTGATTCTGAACCTCTTCAAGTAGTTGTATATTCCTCGACTTTCCCAAAAATCAAATCAACCTCAAGAGAAGTAAAATTTTCCTGAAAATTAAAAACCCGCATCCCGTAAGGGAAGAAAAAAATTCAAACACACCAAAGCCCAAACTTTTTCACCACAATTATTTCCCCTCCATAGGAAACACCCATCATTGCTCCTAACAATCCTTTTCAACCTTAGAAACTTTATCCATTAAAAGTTAAAGCACAAGGTAAAACTTTTCTAGCAGGACATAAAAAAAGGTAAAAGATAACAAAATAATAGGTATGAAGAAACCGCAGTTCAGGGCAAAGGAGGGATTTCACATTAGGTTCCTAGTTGATCAATAGTTCATCATATGGATAACTCACAATGCACTTTGTGCATAGGGGAAACCTTTAAAAGATGAACATATTTTATAGGTTACTTTTAAAAGATTTACAGCTTCCTACTGACATCGTGCCATGTCAACATAAGAAAAAAAAAATGCAAACCTACAACATCCATCTACTGATCTCTCATTGTTTTTAGTTTTTTTTTTTTTTGAGTAAAAAGAAGAAAATATAAAAGACAAAAACACCAAAACAGCAATTGAAGTACATAGGGAATATAATCAATATATACAGCAAACAAACAAAAAAAATGCAAAAAAAGAAGAAACAAAAACATATGCCCTTCCTCACAAAAAAAAAATTTCCTCGGTTACTCTCCAGTTGTCTCAGGTTAATAGACAAGAATAAGTTGATTTGCTATTACTCCTCAATTATTTATTTTCTTCTTCCTCAGTTACTCTTCAGTTGTCTCCAATTAATAGACAAGAATAAGTTGATTTGCTAATACTCCAAGTATAATAACCACAAAATAAGATGTTTGCTGAAAGAATTTTATCCTTTCCTTCCAAATAATAGCTACTTCTGTTGTTATGTGATAATTAACCTAACAAAAATCAAGCAAATAACTGATCAAAAAATAAAATAAAATAAAGCAAATAACAGCAACAATAACTGGAAAAATTAAAAAAATATCAAAAGAAAAAAAGGAAGGTATGATTGAACATGAAGACCTAGTACTGTTTTTTTTTTTTCATTTTTTTGTTTTCTTCTTCCTTAATTACTCTTCAGTTGTCTCAGGTTAATAGACAAGAATAAGTTGATTTGCTAATACACCAAGCGTAATAACCAAAAAATAAGATCTTCACTGAAAGAATTTTATCCTTTCCTTTTAAATAAAAGGTTGAACCAACCGTTACTGTCGTTATGTGATAGTTAATCTAACAAAAACCAAGCAACTAATAGCAACAACACCTCGAAAAAGAAAGAAAAATCAAAAGAAAAAAGGAAGACAATCTTAGATGAAGCAGAAAGATCTGTCCAGTGACAGAAGTGAAAGGTATTGGTCAAAACAAAAAATATTAAATGCAATAAACAAGACTAAAGATACTGTAGAAAGCAAATTTACAGAAAAGCGAGGAGATAATAGTTCCAAAGAGGTGGCTGAAAACACTAAAATACTTGCCAAATAGTGAAGAGGTATTAGTATTGTCATGACCATAATGAAATCAACAAACTTATTTCTTTAAGACAAACTTTTTAATTGGCCAAGTTCATTGGATTGGAAATTGACCTGAAGGCCAATTCATTCCCTAAGTTTAAAATTCCTAAACTTCTACTTTCTCCAAGAGCTGGAAAAGAACCTAATATTTTTTTTCAACACTAAAAGCTCTAAACTTTTTCCAGGCTTATCATATGACAACTTCAGAAGTTGGAAAACACAAAGATTTCTTCAAGAGCATTGTATGATAGGTCAAGGTATGAGATAGAAGTGAGGTTTCCAATATTATTTGGAAGCTTACCATGAAAACTGTTATATTCAAGATTGAGGTGTTCAAGGCTTGTTTTATATTGATATAACCAATTGGGAATAGGAGAAGAAAAGCTGTAATGGGACAGAACTAGGAATCTAAAACAAGTCAGACGGTGAAGACCCTGTAGTAATATTGGACCATGAATCTCAATTGTCTTCATATTATTATTTTTTTTTTTTTTTTTTTTTGATGAATAAACAGAAAAATATATTAAAACCACCAAAAAGAACCCTGGGAGTACAGGGAGTACAAAAGGGCCCTCAAAGGGGAAGAAAGAAAAGAAAACAACTAACCACCCACACCCAAGACACTAAAAAGCTCATTTATAGTCCATCCAAAACAAAAAATCAATCAATAATCTTGGTCTCTCCACACAATGTATATTAATACCCAAGACCAAAGGTTGCTAATAAAAGTAGGCTTCATCCTATTGATTGAAATACCCACACCCTCAAACACAATTCTATTTCTTTCCTGCCATAGAGTCCAGAAAATACAGAGTGGGGCAGCCATCCACGCCTTCTTCCACCACTTTCCAACAAACAAACCTTGCCAAGATAGAAGGGTCTCTTTCACAGAGAGAGGAAACACCCAGCTAACACCATAAATGGCTAGAAGCAAATCCCATAGAATTTTAGCCTTTGAACAATGGATCAATAAGTGTTCGACCGTTTCTTCCCCTTCACCACAAAGAAAACACCTATTCACCAACGATCTACCTCTTTTCTTTAATTGATCAAGCGTTAACACTTTACCCCAAGAAGCTTCCCAAGTGAAGAAGCCAACTTTGGTGGGCATCCAAGAGTTCCAGACAAAGCGAAAAGGGAAAAGGGACTCTTGTCCCGTAGTCAACAATAGATTAAATTTCTTCACCGAAAACCACCCATCCTTGACATTTTTCATCGGCAACACATCCTCCCAATCTAGGATAACCCTCTTTCCTTGAATATCATGCATAAAAATCTGAACATCCTCCATCTCGGATAAACAAGATCACTCTTGAAATACTCGGGGCAGACAAACCCAACACAATTCAACATGTGGGTGATACCATTCTGCCCTTAGAGTTTCACAGTTCTTTGCAACAGCATCATTTCCCAAATAAAAATGATCTGCAATTCTGGAGCATTCCTTAATCCTTATCAAAGAAGGCAAGCTTAGCCCTCTTGAACTGAAATTGAAAGGGGCTGAAGTGGTGGCCGACTACGCCTGATCGCCCAAGAAACTTGGCAAGCTTAAACCTAAGAACTGAAATTGAAAGGGGCGATGAAGGCAAGCTTACTGTTTGGCTGTGCTCTAGGGAGAGGTTTCGTCGGAGAGCGATCAGTCCAAGAAACTGACCGGAAATAAGCTCTCCGAGTCTCAGTTCCACCGAAGAGGCGGCCTTTATCTTCTTCACCTAACATCTCACTTCTCACTCCCTCATCAAAATTCTACAAACTAAGAGAAACCCATCAAAGGTTCGTTCCAGGAAAGGCCATGGAAGGTGGAAAATTCCAGCCTTGTGATAAATAATAGCTGAAAAATTGAATGGCCTTCGTCTGTGCCCTCCTTTTCTCACCTAAAACGATTTACTGTTTCCCTCTCTTTCTCCCAAATCTAGAGAGAGAAGAAGAAATCAAACACAAGCCACAGCCCAGTAAAGGTTACATTACGTTATCAGGATGGTCATAGATTCAACAAATACCAAAAACCAAAAACAGACAAAAAGAAAACGAAGGAAAATGCAGGAAAATTAGAAATCAATTTAATACAATCGAGTTTGTTGAAGATGGCTTACTTGAAACTTGAAAGTCCATTGCAGCGTCGATTTCTAAACCCTAGAAACAAAAATATTGATCCATCCAGAAAACAAGCCCCATTTCAAAGCTCATTCCCTCCGATTCAACTATTGGGTCGGGTTAACCCGCATTCTGTTTGAAACGGTAGTATAGTTTTGGATTAAAATACTATTTTTCAAAAAAAAATTATAAAAATAGTTTTGATTTCAAACTATTATCCAATCTAATGCATTTGAGTCCCGTAGGTGACAGGTAAGATAATGTCGTTGCTTCGCTACAAAGCAATTATCACTGTCCTCAACAACGATATTTTAAAAAGATTTATTATAATAATAATAAAATTAAAGCGACAATAAATTTTTTTTAAAATATTAATAAAATAAATATGAAAAACAACTTAAAAAGAATAATATAAAATAAAAGGTAATTATAATTTAAAATAATTTTATTTTAAATTATGCGATTTAATGGATTTTGCATGAAGCTCGATTATTTTAATAAAAAATAAGATATCTTTTTTAAAAATATTAATAAGATAAATATAGAAAACAATTTTAAAATAATAATATAAAAAAATGACAATATCATTTTAAAATAAATAATTTTTAATAATTAATATAAAAATATCAAAAAATTTGTTTTTAATCCTAGATAAAATAATTTTTTTTCAATGGATAATTTTAAATTAATAAGATAATATAAACTATATTTTTTTTAACAGATAAATTTAAATTAGTTTATATCAGATTAAGTGTTTTTTATATTAATTATTAAAAAATTATTTATTTAAAATTATATTATCATTTTATTTTATATTATTTTTTTAAATTATTGCTCATAATCGACTCTTTTAAAGAATTATTATCATTTTAATTTTATTAATTATATTATTAATTTTAATCTGAATAATGCTTGATCGGGACGACAATTGAAATTTTAAAATGTTGAAAGCGCATTATTGGGGACACCAAAACAAGCTTTTGCTTTTTTTCTAAAGGCATTATGTTTTTCTTCCCATTAACTTATTTTTAATATTTAAAATTTTGTTGGGAATAGAAAAAGTCAAAGCTATATTTATAATCTATAAAAAAATATTTTAAAATCCAAACAAAATAAATTTTTTTGATATTTGATTTAATTATTAAAAAATTATTTATTGTAAATTATATTGTCATTTTATTTTATCATTATTACTTTTAAATTGTTTTTCATATTTATCTTATTAATCTTTTAAAATATTATATCTTATTTGATATTAAAATAATTGAGTTTTATGCAAACAGATAATGTAAAATATAATTATTTTAAATTATATTTTCCTTTTATTTTCTATTATTCTTTTAAATGTTTTTCATATTTATCTTTTATTAATGACTTTTTTAAAGGGTGTGAATGTAGCCTGCCTAAATGAATGCTCGCGAGCTGAGACCCGAATTAGGGACTTTGGTCAGCTTTGTTCGGCTTGTAATAAGTTTATATGTGCAAATGGCCATGATATGTAATAAATAAACCTATCTCACATTTTTATCACTTGAGTCAAGCCTCAAAGGCAAAGTTTATTTAATAATTAAAAAAAATGTTATGTTTTGAAATAACATATTTATTTATTTTTATTTACTTTCTTAATACTATTTCAAAAATAATAATTAGATGAATATAAAATAATTAAAAGTAAAGTATTATACTCAAAATTTACTTTTTATATGTCTTTAATATAGGAAACAAGTTAAAAATGTCTTAGGCTTCAAAAGTACAAACTTCTATATGAAAAAATGAATTTTCAAGAATTTATTCTAAAAATATATTATTTTAGAAAATTAATTAAACAATGAGAAACATTATGAAAACTGCTTTTGTCATCAGAAACAGTTTTTTAAATGTTTTTCATTTTTGAGTTTTCAAAGAAAATTTTATTTTCTAAAAATAATTAACAAGGATTACAAGAACTATTTTTAAGAAAGGGAGAGAATACACAAAACCCAAAGTTAATAAGGTGAGAAACTATAAAAACCAACTCATGCATCTAAAATAAAGAAAACAAAAATAAAGGGCTTGTTTGTTAACCGTTTTTTATTATGAAAAACAAGGAGAACAACAAAAAACATAAAAAATATGTTTGGTTTCCGGTTTATTTTTTTCTTTTTTATTTTTATCTGAAAAACATAATAAAACACAAAAAACACTAAATTTAAGAGAACACCTTTTTGGTGTTCTTTGTGTTTTCAAAAATTATTCTCAAGACTCGTGTTAAAAAACATGAACCAAACAAATCCTAAATGGAGTTTTAGACGAGAAATCTTTGTTGAAAAAAATTACATAAATTTAGTTTAGAAACCAATTATTATTGCAAAATAAGCGCATAATGCGGCTCATGGACATGACAGCTGGGGTGTGGGTGGTAAATATCGGCTGTCGTGACAAAGCGACAATTGGAATTAAAATTGTCAAATGCATATTCATAACAGCGCCTGTGATTGAAACTGTAATAATTTACGAGGTAAGGGAGGGGAATAGGAGGAAGAAGACGAAACAAACTAAGGGCTAAATTACATATTTTTAGAGGAATTTAAGATCAAGTATAATATTTGATTCAGATTCCAAATCCATGATTTATTGTTAATTATTTAAACTTTTAGAGAGAAAAACCATGGCCAAAGGCAATGACATTGCAACAAACAGATTAAGCGTTAGTTTACATTTACGAAGGAATTTTGCAATTGCAATGAAGTCAAAAGCAAGTCCAGATTGTGAAACACCAAAAGTAGAGAAATATGATTCATTCAATTGCCTATCAAGGAACATCAGTATCATTCATCAATTACAAAACAATCAAGGAATTACAAACCCCCCAACAGAAAACTTCCCAAAATACGAGCTGAAAAGAAAAGAGTTGGAGCTTTTCTCTTTTCGAAGTTGATTTGCAGATATAAGATGGTATAAATCATATTTACCATTTATTCTATATTACGATTAATCTTGCTTATCATCTTGAATAATTAATAGCGGTATAGTTTGATGTGAAGATTATCGATCCGAGCTGATATGCCAGATCAAGAATGCTATTTTGTTGAGGCAAGAGAATTAAAATGAATGCAGGACAACCAGCTTGATGTCCAGCGATGGATTGGATAGACTTCAAATAATCGATAAAATCTCATGCATCTTAATCTCGGTGGAACTTGAACATACAAGCGGCTGGGGAATCAGCATCATACTCAAAGATTGGAGGCATGACCTCATCAAGAATCATGCCATTGATCTCAGCCTTTATAAGACGAGAGATGAGGGTTAAACTTTGAATTAACCAAAAACACTGATTCTAATCGGCTGATAAGCAGTTAAAGATTAGCATTTCTTGAAAGGTTACAAACTGAAATAGAGTTTCTTTCCATACTTCCATCACCTGGCTCAGTGTTGAGCCTAACATTAATAACAAGTGAGTATAGAGAGAGCAGATCTGTATTCTCTCTTACCAGTGTAGTTTTGCTAAAAGAAGGGATTGTTTTCTCACTTCATTCATGTAGTGATGTATGATTCTTAAAACAATAAAGTAACCAGCCTGTTGAATCAAGTGTTTATAAATTATGTATTAGAATGTTGGCATTTTCTGTGATTTTCTATTCTATTCCGCGTGTGTGGCGAGATATTGTGCCGGCGTGTGTGCAATAACCACGGATGCCGTATCACGAGACCTCGGGTTGCGACAGCGTGGCGCGGGCGCTCGGTGTTGTGGATCGACCAATGGCGTGCGCCTCGAGGAGGATCACTTCTTGTCCCCAGCGGTGCGCGATCAATTGATCTTTTGCACACATATATTGTTTAGGACTGGACCAGTGATATATACCCAATATTTTGCTGATTTTACGCAAGATTTTCATCCATGGAGTGAATATATGATGAACACGCTAAAGAAGATGAGACAATGAAAATTTCTCAATTTAGGGCAAGTCCTCTATGGTTTATCAATAAATGACAACATTAAAAATTGAATGCAAATATTAGAAACCAGATAATACTTTTCACACTTATCTTTTATGGTCATAAGGTGTGTGATGTTTTCATAGGCATGTGATGTTAGTCTGAATTGTGATAGCAACAACAATATTTTCTTAGAAGAGGTTGTTGAAAGTTGAATTTGCCCATTGGAAAGCATACTATTTCATCGACATTTCATGATTTTGAAAGAAGAATAACGTGTTAGTTACTTCCCATTTTTTAATGAAATTCACTATGGGAGGATACTATTAATGATAAGGCTTGGTGAGATGTTCTACCTAGCTTATCACATTCTATTTGGAGAACCATGGCTATATGACAAAAACATGGTTCATTGAACTAAAACAACACAGATTCATTCCGCAAAGATGGTAAGAAGTTAATATGCCAGCTCCTTAACAAAGAAGTCGCTAATACCACCAAAACGACAAGGATGGCAAGTCAAAATTTGAACATGAGAGTAGTAGGAAACCAACCAGAAAATTATGTGGATTGTAGAGGAAGAGTTAAGAAAGATTGATCAAGAAATATATGCTAAGATAGAAAAAGTTTTCTCGTCGGAGTTGAACTTTTCCCTTACTGGAAACTGAAGCAGAATGAGTCAAAAAATATACCGAGGACAACCCACTTTAATATGAATAAAATAGAATGAGTTTACAATTAGGAACTCAGATTACGCTACCATATAATAAAGTTTCCTATTCAGATTAGACTTCAATTATACTCTATTATGATTTTATTATATAATGCTTCTCTTTTTCTTTTTTCATTTAGACTTCTAGTTTATTTTTTCCTCTTAGGTTATAAATATTTTGTCTGGAAACATTTGAGCATAGCATTTTTATTCGCTTACCCCCTGTTTCCAATTCCTTTCCATTGGGTCATTAGAAATTCAAGGTATGAGAAAATATGAAAATGATAAAGTGCCAATGAAGCAGAATGTACCAAACGTTGAATAGCAAGATATCAGAACTCAGAAAGATTAAGGAGTGGAATTAAAATCCTTGTAAAGGCCATCTAATAAAAAAAATCCTTGTAAAGGCCTATCAGCAGAGACACGGGAACTAAGCTTAGACCAATAAAAAGATATTATCAGCATCCCAGGATTGGGGCAGTAGATATCACTACTTAGCTTGAGTATCCTCACCCAAGATCAGCTCAAAATATTTGTTGCTTGGCATTTATCTACTTGCATATAGAATTATAATGTCTATTAGGGAAACTTGTCACTTATAAGATTTAGCATCTATTGGGAGAGGGTTTAGATTGGCTTTTGTATATATATATATTTACAATGGATCAATGAAAAATACAAGGAATTTATTCCTCCAATTCTTTTGTCTTGCTTTCTACATGGTATCAGAGCCTAGGGTTCAAATTTAAGCCAAAACAAAGAAAAAAAATAAAAAATTTCTAAGGCATCTCAGAATACATAGTAGGCTGCGGAGATTGGTTTTTTGAAACACGCACTTCGAAGGAGCGTGGGAGGTGACCGCCAGGTATGCGAGAAGGTGCCGTATGACAACCCGGACTACCAGAGTGCGGTGGCCGGAAAAGGTGTGCATGTGGCACCACAAGAATCTGCCCAATCAGCATCTAGTTTTTTTCCTACGTTTCAATCACTCTTCTACGTCTACGGTTACCCTTGCAGATGGATCAACATCTTGTGTCCTTGGGTCAAGGACAATTCATCCGACTCCTCTAATTGCGACCTGCGGTATGAGCTTATCTGGTCCTCTTTTAATTTAATTTTTGTGAGTAAACTCACTCGTACACTTAATTGTAGTATCTCATTCTTTCCTAATCATTGTTTGATTCAGGATCTTTCGACGAAGCGGATTATTGGTCAAGGATGCGAGTCTGGGGGTCTCTACATCCTTGAAATAGAGGTGCCAAAGTCTGTTGTTTGTTCTGGGGTTGTTACCCCATTCGAATTGCATTGTCGCATGGGTCATCCTTCTCTCCCTTTGTTGAAGAAGCTATATCCTCAGTTTTCTAGCATATCCTCATTAAACTATGAGCCATGTTAATATGCTAAGCTTCATAGAGTGCCTTTGAGTCAAGTCAATAAACCGGGAACAAGCTTGCACTTTTTTTTGCCACTTCTTTCTTCTTTTTTATTTGTAGCTCCTTTTGAGTTAGTTCATTATGATGCTTAGGGTCCTTATTAGGTTTCCTTTAGTTTAAATATTTTATTATCTTTCTTGGATAATTTCTCTCATGTCACTTGGCTTTATCTGTGAAAAGTCATTAAAGGCTTTTATATTTAGTGCTTTTTGTGTGAAATTCAAACACAATTTCATGTCTACGTACAAACATTATGATGATAATGCTAAGGAATATTTATTGGAACCTTTTCAATCCTTTGTGTACAACATAGGATTCATCGGACCTCGCGTCTGATACACCCTCTCGGGAATGGGGTAAATTGGGAGAAATAATGAACATCTTAAAATTGCGGACCCTTTTATTTTGATGATTAATACAAAACTTTTGGGCGGCTGCTTGGTCTCCACTGACTTATTTTTTTATTAACAGGATGCCCTCATCGGTTTTTAATTGGGTTACTCCTTACCACCAGTTGTTTCCAAATAAATACATTACAGTCCCTAATGATCCCAGTATTTTGGGTGCACATGCTGTTCGGGATGTTAAGTCCTCGAGTTTCTAAACAGTTCGAAGTCCTTAAAGTGTATCTTTGTGGGATATTCTCGTGTTCAAAAAGGGTATAGGTGTAATTGTCCCACTCTTTAACGTTACTTTGTGTCTACCGATGTTGCATTCTTTGAGACTACTGTTATGAGTCAGGGGGAGGACGAAGACTTGCTTGTTTATACTCTTGCCTCACCCATTGTCTCTCCTGAACATGCTTCTATCCCTGCTCAGGTAAAACCTCCAATCACTCAGGTCTACACTCGACGCCAACAACCCCCAATCTTGACCCTCTACCAACTGCTTTGACATCAAATCCAGTTCTTAGTGATGATCTTTCTCTTACTCTCTATAAAGGTAAACGTCAGTGTGCTCATCAAATTTCCTCTTTCTGCTCTTATGACCACTTGTCATTACGTTCTTGTTCTTTTATTGCATCTTTGGACTCTATTTGAATTTGCCTACAAGGTTTGACCTCGCTCACTGCAGTTTGGCGTAGGCAAATTATAGGAGATGGATGCTTTGAGTGACAATGGTACTTGGGACTTAGTTCGTTTACCTGCTGGGAAGAAAGTCATTGGTTGTCGTTGGGTGTTCACAATGAAGGTTAATCTCGATGGATCCATTGCTCGGTTGAAAGCCCGCCTTATTGCTAAAGGTATGCCTAGAACTATGGCATGGACTATTTCAAAACTTTTTCCCCTATTGCTAAGATGACATTTGTTCGGCTTTTTATTTCCCTAGTTGCCACTTATAATTGGGATCTCCACCAACTTGATATTAAGAATGTCTTTCTTCATGGCGACCTTCAGGATGAGGTGTATATGGAGCAACCTCTAGGGTTTGTTGCTTAGGGGGAGAAAGGGAGGGTTTGTCGTCTTCGGAAGTCTTTGTATGGTTTGAAACAAAGTCCACGTGCGTGGTTTGGTAAATTCAGTCAAACTATTGAGGAATTTGGCATGTAAAAGAGTAAATCTGACCACTCTATCTTCTACAGGAACTCTAGTTCATGTATCAATCTGTTGGTAGTGTGTGTGAATGATTTTGCTATCACTGGGAGTGACTCCAAAAGGTATCTCATCTTTTAAGTCCTTTCTTCAGAGCCAATTCCATACAAAGGACTTAGGGATGCTAAGATACTTCTTAGGCATTGAAGTTATGCATAGCAAACGTGGAATCTTCTTACATACCGAGAAGGAAGCTAATCGCGATCTATTGTTTGAAACTGGAAAGTTGAGGGTAAAACCATGCAGTTCTCCTATGGTTCCAGGCGTACACCTTATTAAAGAAGGCGAAACATTTGAGGATCCTGAGAGATATAGAAGACTAGTTGGGAAGCTAAGGCCCTGTTTAGTAGGTAGAAAATTTTCTGTTTTCTCTATTCAAACTTTTCGAAAACAAAGGAAAACGCGTTTAGTTACGAGAATAAGACGAAAACAAATTTGAAAACAAAGAAAATGAATTATTTATTTTGGCGTTTTATATATGAATCGAGAAAACGGGTAAAAGTACATTTCCTTGTTTCTAATTAAATTCAGCAAATTCAACCAAATAGAGGGTTTGAAAATGGCAATATTTTCAACCAAATTCAAGTACGAAAGCGTATTTTAAGAAAATGGCTAAAGATTGAACTCATTGAGAAAATTTTCGTAATGCAGTTTTGGATAGAGTTGAAAATTTTTCGTGAACCATGGGGCACTAAATTACCTTGCGATCCACTTGTCACGATATTGCCCGCTTGAGTGATATTGTAAGCTAGTACATGTCTTCTCCGATAGTTGATTATTGGGCAGTTGTAGAACAGATTCTATGTTACTTGAAAGGAGCCTCAGGACATAGTATTTTATATAGTAATCATGGGCATAATAGATTTGAGTGTTTCGCGGATGCTAATTGGGCAAGATCTAAGGAGGACAGGAAGTCCACAACAGGCTACCATGTCTTTGTTGGAGGGAATCTAGTCTCATGGAAAAGCAAAGAACAGTGTTATTACGATCTAGTCTGAGTCTAAATATGAAGCGATGTGCGATGCGTATGTGAATTATGTGAAGCTGTCAACTCTTGATCGAAGTCGGCATTAGGAGACTTACTGTCGACAAAACTGCAGCGTGTGACAACCGAGGTGCCCTTCATATTAGTTTCTAATACGGTATTCCGTGGGCAGGGACTAAGCATAATAAAGATGAAACGTAATTGCGTTAAGTAAGAAAATACGCATCATTGATTTCTCTTGGATATGAAGACTAGTGAACAATTGGGTGATATCTTCCTGAGGCTCTAAATAGGGACCAGGTTAGTTATTTATGTAACAAGTTAGGCATGATTAATATGTCTCTTGGCAGGGTATTATGCTTACTCTTCTACTTTACATATAGAGTTGTAATCTATTGGAAACTTGTCTTATAAAGTTGTAATCTATTTAGAATGTTAGATTGACTTTTGTATATACCTTATATTCCACATTGATTGATAAAAAATACAAAGTTCATTACTCCAATTCTTTACATCTTTTTCTACACTGTTGTGAAGCTGCAAGCGCTCTGCTAAATTCTGAACATGAACACGGGAATTTCGTAGGAGAATTGAAAATCGAGGAGTACTCGGGAGATCAAAAGGCCAAATGAAATGAAATAAAATATATAAAAGGAATGACCCAAGGCGGCGTGTGGTACTGTTAAAAAAATAATGAATGGATAATTATACATATTTCTATGTGCGGAAAGCCCCTGAGGCTTTACTCAAGTGGCAAAGGTTAAGGATAAGGAGTTAGGGGAGGTTCTTGATTCAGAATCGATGAGGACAAAATGAAAAATACTTACTATCAAATAAATATATATATATATACCTTATATATACATATATATATATATATATATATATATATATATATATATATTTTAACATATATATATGGGAGAAAGATGAGAAAAATGTAAAATTAATAAAGTGGAATTGGTAGAAAATATTCTTATTTTCCTAGGATTACATTAAATAAGAATTCAATAGTTTATTTCATAATTGACATGGTATCAGAGCACAATCTCTGAAATCATTTCATCTCAGGTTCTTGGTTACTCGCATTCTTGGTTACTTGTGTTTTGTCTCTTAGTTCTTGTTTCAAATTGAATCATGTCCTTAGAACAACATGAATATTTTCTTGTTCTATTTAATGGCAAGAATTATTCAGCCTGGGCATTTCAATTTCAAATCTTTGTCAAGGGAAATAAATTATGAGATCATATTGATGGGACAGATCCTACACTTGACCACAAGAAGAAGGAAAATTATGTGAAATGGAAGGTGAAGGATGCTCAAACTATGTCGTGGATTCTTGGAAGTGTGGGACCCTCCATACTTCTCGATCTTAAGCCTTACAAAACCTCTAGAGAAACGTGGGGTTACTTGAAGAAAATTTACAATCAAAGCAACACAGAACGAAGGTTTCAATTCCAATTGGAGTTGGGTCAACTCGTTCAAGGCAGTATGTCAATCCAAGAGTTTTATTCTTCCTTTGAGAATCTTTGGACTAAGTACACTGATATTGTATATGCAAGTGTTCCTCCTGAAGGATTCATTGCTATCCAAAGTGCATAAGAGACTAGCAAACGTGATCAGTTTTTAATGAAGTTAAGAGGGGAGTTTGAAGCAATTAGGTCCAACTTAATGAACAGATCTGAGTTCTCTGTGGATATTTATGGGGAGCTTCTCAAAGAAGAATAACGGATCATTACGCAGGTTGTCATGGAGCAAAAAGCTCAAAATTCTACTCCCATTCATATTTGCCTATGCGCTCAGGAAGTGTCAGAAGGCCTTTCTTGTGGGTGTTATCCCTCTTTCTCATCTTACTATTGATCTTCAGCTAGCTGAAGTCTTGACAAAAGTTTAAACACGTCAGCACACCAATTTCTCAATACCAATTGATGTTGATAGACTTACTTGCATCAATTTGAGGGGAGATGTTAGTGGAAGAATAACGGCTCATTACACAGGTTGTCATGGAGCAAAAAGCTCAAAATTCTACTCCCATTTATGTTGCCTATACTGCTCAGGGGAAGTGTAAAGGAGGCCTTTACTGGCGGTGTTATCCCTCTTTCTCATCTTACTACTGATCTTCAGCTAGCTGAAGTCTTGACAAAAGTTTAAACAGGTCAGCGACACCAATTTCTCAATACCAATTGATGTTGATAGACTTACTTGCATCAATTTGAGGGGGGATGTTAGTGGAATTGGTAGAAATTATTCATACTTTCCTAGGATTACATGAAGTGAAAATTCAGTAGTTTATTTCATAAATGACATGAATAAGAATCCATGTGTTTGTCTGAATAATGAACGAATGATTATTCCTATTTGTATGAAACAAAAAAGTATTATTATATATTTTAACTTTCATTTTGGAATCAACAATAATAAAAATATAAATGCTCCATGAAAGGAAAAATAAAACACAATCAAACAATAAGCACAACTTACATGGACAAATGCAGTATAATGACCACCCCCCATGCTTCCGTAGTGATTACTAACTGCATAAAGCATGTAGCGATTAGATGCCATGCATTTTTTGTGGGTTATATATGTTGACAAATCAAGATTATCAACTGGAAAGTCAACATAAGTTTCCAGCTTGTTCTTCATAAACCGGCTGTAAGAGAACCTCTTCAAATGAATAACCAGAATCTCTGGTAGTCTCCAAAGATCTAATTTCTTACTAGCTTGGCGATGAGTCTTGCAACCAGGACAGTACCTATAATTACATATCACAGAACCAATCTTTAGAAAGACAATAGCAGACCAAATTTTTGGCAAGAAACCTACAAAAATGTTTGATTACAAGTGAAACTTCAAACTAGACAGAGAAGCCAAATTTTAAAATAATTTTTTTTATAAAAAAAACTAATAAAAACCATATGCTTGAAAACATAGCTTTTCACCCCAAAATTTTGTCACACCCTGGATCACTATTCCAAGAAGACCTGACTCCCCATCCATGGATCAACTCATGGTTTCAAACCATACCAGAGCTAATCCCCTTTAACTAAGTGCAATCATACAACCACAATTATTTCAAATTTAAAGCATCAAATTCAAGCAATCAAACAATTAAATAAAATCTTCCAGATTCAACCATAGCACACTTCAAAACTTATAACGAAGTCTAAAAGCTCCAATTATGATAAAACTTTCTTAGTAAATAGGCACATCCACTTACTCCAGAAAAATATTGAGTACAAAAAATTAAAGCAATTTCAAAGTCTGAAGCATTTGATTTCCACAGAACAAATTTAACACAATTTTTATTCTGAAATCTAGGCACATTGGACAAGCAAAGTATTTAAATTATGTTAATGCAAACAGGAAATTTTCTTAGTTTTTCTGTCCTAGAATGTGAAGAAAACCTAACCCTAGATAAATCAATTCATAATGAAATTAATTTGGCTTGAAATCAAATAACAAATTCTAGAACTTCTACTTTAACCCAAATATGTAGATGTGAAATTTTATACATGATGTTTGAATAAATATAGTCTGTTTTGCAAAATCCAAATATGATAGCAATTTCTACCAGAATCACATGCCAAGAAGAAGTAACAAATGCCCTTCTCGTCAATCATGACTTATAACATCCAAAACAAAACACGGACTACAGAAAAAAATAAGTAGCGATTTAAGCACAGAAAGTTACTTAAACCAGATCTGAGTAAGCTTTAAGAGATCCTGAATAACACGAATTGACAAGCAAATAAATTTAGTGAGATATTTAAGCACAGAAAAATGTAGAAACCAGATTTGATTAAGCATTAAGGAGAGCGACAGTTTGGACAAACACAAATCACAGTCAGTACTTATCCCTGTGGCAAACAATAAAAGGTCTCATGGCCAAACAAAATTATCTCTTTCTTGACATGGCAAGTACAAAATAAACAAGGACATAATTCAGGCCAAACATCAAGAATGACAAAGCTCAAGAAACAGATTAAGTTGCTCGGTTTAAGAATGTCTTTTCATGCTGTGAAGATAGTTAAATAAAATTGAATTTTATATTAGTTTAAGAACTCCAGTACAACGCAAGTGGCTTCAGTCATATCTAGCATGTTTTAATTAGTAGTTCTATTTTAAGAATCATTAATAGCTACACTTCTGCACAATTTGATATTGACTTGTTTGGTATTATTTCAGGTCTTGGGGCATACTAGTTATAGAGCAACATCATGGACATTTAAACCAGTGTCATTATAGGTGAGCTAAGGCAAAAAAAAACAACCACAACAAGAAGGTGCAGCGAGGTGGCACCAAAATCACATGGTTTTAGACCAAATGAACCAAGTGCAATGCACATTTAAAACACTGATTTCCAGTAATTTAATTTATCACTTTATTATTTTTCTTCTTCCCTGAACTGCTTGTTGTATAATTCTACACCTTACTTTGTTTCATTGTACAGATCTTATGGTCAATAATAAGTAAGGAGTCCTTTTTTAAAAAAACTTAAGTTGCAAGAGGTTCAATAGGTTACATTTTGGCAAGAATATATAAGGTCTAAAGACCCGACTATAGCTTCCTTTTCTTCTCCATGTTTTTAATTCAACCAAATGTCTGTCTCCCCTTTCCCTTTTTGACATTTTTTGCTTCCCTTTCTTTTTGACCTTCTTAATTCAGTTCCTGAGTGATTCAATTTTCACACTTAGACAACACCTTCAGTTTCTCATACAAAAAAAAGTCATAGAAACGATCCTTCTACAGGTAATACTTTATAGCAAAGAACACTTACTACTTACTCTTCTCTTAAATTTCTCTGTTGAAAATATTTCTTTAATTTTTCTACATATTTAAAGATTATTCTGTTACAAGTAAAATTTGGGTTTAAATTTCCCTGTTGAAAATATTTCTTTAATTTTTCTACATATTTAAAGATTATTCCGTTACAAGTAACATTTGGGTAACTTTTTCTCTTCTTCTCTTTATAATTTTTCTATTTCTTTTATAAAAAAGGTAGTAGCGCCAAAAAGGGTGCATCAAAGAACATACATTGTATATAATGACCACCAAAGAGCAGAAACTCCCTTTCTCAATCCGAACCAAACCAATCAATAAAATTGACTTAGGACATAGGAAAAGAAGAGGAATAGTTAAAAAAAAACTAGGAATGTGAAAAGACAAAAAAAATTTAAAGGAGGGAGAGAGTCATTTTGATTAGAAGCACATTCTCAAGCCTGTCAATCTTCTACATGTCAATTCTTCACATGCCAAAAATAGTCAGATTGAGACTTGATGAATTCAGAGAAATTTCTTGTGGGGAGATATGACAGTGTGTTTGGACAAGGAAAGCGGAGGCAAGGGGGTAAAGGACCCAAGGGTGTCTTAATAAGGCACTTCTCTCCAAGTGGAATTGGCACCTTACGCCAGAAAAAGGGCTTTTTGGGATGGTATAATTAGGGTAAAGCATGAGGAGCAAGAGGGGGGTGGCATAGTTGTGAAAGGCACGCCTAAAACCCAGGCGCCACTACTCCCGCCACCGGCGCCTCGCCTCGGGGGAGGTGCAGGGACTTCACAAAGGCGCAAGAGGCCCCAAGTAAGCCCTCGCCTCAAATCCATCTTGTGCATCACTTAAAAAAATTTATTTAAAATTTATATATAAGGCTGAGATTATAATTTTATTTATATTAGGTAAAGGTATGCCTCACTTAAAAAAACTGAGTGTCTCATAGAGTAAAGGTGAATAGCTGAGATATATATATATATATATATATATATATATATATATATATATATATATATATATATATATATATATATATATATATATATAGTAGGAGAATGCGCCTCGCTTAAGAAAGTCTACACCTCAATGCCCCAAGAGGCTTTTCCACCTTGCGCCTCAAATAATTATTGGGGGTGGAGCTCCTGCGAAGTAAGAAAGGGGTATGGTATGGGGTTGTGGAAGGAAATACGGAGTTGGTGGCCTCTTGTCAATGCTAGATTGTTTTTTTGTGATTGGAAATAGGCAAAGAGTGAAGTTTTGGAGTGATACTTGGTGCAGAGAGGCACCTTTGAGTGTCTCCTCCCCTTCCTTGTTTACAATCGCTAAGTTGAATGAGGCTTAGGTGAGAGAGCATTGGAGTAGGTTAGAGGAGGGAGAAGGTTGGCATCCCTTGTTTACTAGACCTTTCAACAATTGGGAATTGGAGGATGTGGAAAGGCTACTAGCTCAACTTGGACAAAAAATTTTGGTCGATGAGGAGGAGGACAAATAGAGATGGATGGTGACAAAACAAGGTGTCTTCTCAGTTAAGTAAATGTACAAGGCTTTAAAGTCAAGACTTACTGAGTCTTTCCCCTAGCATTTGGCGTGGAGGTCTTGTGTGCGACCAAAGGATTGCATTTTCACTTGGGAGACACTCTGGGCAAGATTCCAACTCTTGACAAAAAAGAGGCTTTGCTCTTGCCAACAGATGCTAACTTAGGCTTTTCTCTTGCCAAAAAATGCTAACTTTGTCACGAGACGAGGAGACCATGGACCACTTTCTCCTTCACTGTGTAAAGACGAGGTTGTTGTGGAAGCTACTCTTCCCTCTTTTTGGCATTACGTGGGATTTACTACTCTTTGGAGTTGGAAAGGTTATTTGGTTGGCAAAAAATAGGAAAAGGTTTGGCAAGTAGGACGATTATATTTATTTTGGACAGTTTCGAAGGCTAGTAATAGGGTTGTTTTTAGGGATGAGATGTTGTCTATATATAGATTGAAGACTTTTTTTGTTTTCTTATTTCGTCAGAGACTAAACTGTTATTATTGGATAGTCTTTCAACAATAGCTAAGTTTATTGATTGAGCAGGGTGTAAGGTAGGTGTTGTTTTTTCTACATCCTAACTGTTTCTTGTGCAATATTTTAGGGATGATTACCTCATTCTTGTAATGACCAAGTCACTACTTTAGTTCCTTTTCATAATATACATTCTTTTTACTCATCCAAAAAAAATGTTTAAGGACATAGCTGTATTTTCTATGAACAAATTAGACCAATAAAACAAGTTGTACAAAACCATAGAGCCTCTAATAGAAAGCTTCATAGTGATAATAACGTTTGTCTATTTAAGAAACTCATCATGTTTGTAAAAACCTTTCTGTAAGAAGGACAATATATAAATGGTTTTCTCATAGGTTCTATATTAGTATGAATGGATCAGATTTAATGAAACATAAGATATATAGTAAATACTCTATTTTCCTTTTCTTCAAGTAACAAAAATATGATTATTAAAGATCATGACGATTCTTCAGTTCATTTGATTTTACTCTTATTGTGTATTATATATTATTATATATTTAAATGCAGTTGCTTTGTTGTTTGTTTGTCCTTTCTATAGGTGTGCAAAGCGCAATACATCCATTCATTAAAGAAAAGCATTCTTTTTTTCTCTCATTTCACATGATCAATTTTTTTTTTATCAGATCATTTCACATGATCAATTAAGTCCTCATAAACATAATAAAGGGGGGCATCTGTTGGTTAAAGATCACCACTCCTTCATAGTTGGTTTAAAGTCAACAACCACCTCCATGAAGCCTCCCAAGCAAAAAATTATACCTTTGGAGGAACCCATGCATTCCACTCCACACTTTGATTTTGATTACTTAACTTCTTTCACTTTTTTGTCAGAATGATTTTTTTCTTTATTCTTCTGAACAAAGTTATTTTGTAAATTTTCCTACTTTAGAACTCAACAAGAGCAGTTATGGGCACAAGTAATCTCAGCATAGTACTTTAAACTAGAGCCAAATAGCTTATATGAGGACATCTGAATTGCAACTAGACTTGAAAAAATTGTTAACAGTAGAAAACAAGAAGTTGCCCTTGAGGCCTAGCTCAAGTGGTAAAGGGATGGGATAGGGTTATGAGAGGTTTCAAGTTCAAGTCCCAATGTGGATAAAAAAAATAAAATAAAATGTAACAATAATCATAATAATTTACAAATAAAAAAATAGAAAACAAAATGTTGCTCCATTGGTTAATAAAGAAACAACATAATTCTCAATCTGATTATCCTTCTGTCAAAAATAAAAATGAAAATTAATAAAATAAGAGAGATCTCATATAGTCAATCTTAAGCAGAAGAAAGCTTAATAGTAACAATTATAACCACAATCAAAGTGATAAGAACATATTAAATAATAAGTCCATAGCTTTTTGGGAGCATAACTGTCCTAAATTAACTACCAACAAAAAAAAGCCAATAAACCTGGAATATTGAAAGAATGCATTAAATCAACAATCTAACCAAAACCAAATTCTTTATGGACAAAAAATCTTAACATACGACAGAGTATATCACTTATTCAATGGGTAGCTATCAACAATGTAAATATTTTCAATATTAAAGAGCTGACATACACACTGACCACATATCATCTGGTCCAAGAGGCTCCTCCTTTAAGAAAGCTTCAAGGCATCTATATAGAGAAACTGACTCTTGAGGTCTTCTTGCAATAAAACCAGACTTGAAAATTTCGGGCAGTGAGCCAAAAAGGCGGATATCACACTGTTCTATTTTTTTCTCAGGCCAAAACACAAGTAGATTTAATCGCTTGGGCAACCTTGTCACTGGTTCATCCATTACAAGCTTGGAGTCCCTAGTTGATCCTTTATCATCTGTTAAGAAGAACTGTAATCCAGCATCAGAGTCTGGGTTAACTCCTTTCTCGTCGATGTCATTTGCACCCTCACTCAAAACGGGACTCATGGCATCTTTCATCTCAACTTCGTCAATCACAGTTTTGTTACTGCTGTCAGGATTGTTGGTGATACCTTCAGTCGTTATTAAGAATGGATTAATCAATTTCAGAAACAGGTTATAGATATCAGATCCGTTAACAGAATTACAAATCCTTGCCACAAGAGGAATCCCAAATGCTTTCCAACTAGAACTTAGCTTTCCATGGATGTACTGCCTGACAATGTAAGTCTCATCAGATAGCTTGAACATCAAGATTGATAACTTCATTAGAAGATGACTTAATAAGCATTTCAGTAGAGCAAGGATTATAAGCATTATTAATGTAATGATAAAAGAGGTACAAAGAAAGCTAAGAAACTGGATATCTTACATTTTAGTAGTAAAATTCACCATTATCCTGGCTAGAATGTAACAATCATGCTATGAAACAAAGTATTTGCATACATTTAACAGCATCAACAGTATCTAAGACTCTACTCTGGTATCAGATAGATTTTTTGCTCTCTAAACTGATCATTTAACCCCATTTTGTTTAAAAATCCATATAGAATCAAATACAGTGGGCAGGAAGGGGTTCCTCTCTTAAGATTGTAGTTTTGGGATGAATTGTTATTTCTTTCCAGTTTATGGCTTTAAAGTCACCTTTTTTTTTTTTTTTTTGATAAAGAAGAAGAGATATACTGAAAGGAGGCACCAAAAAGGCAACCCAAGATACAAGGAGAGAAGCTTAAACCACCCCCATCCACACACACACACAAAAACAGCTAAAAAAACATGCACAACACCCCACTCAACTAATTTATAACCCACCCAATCAACAAACTGCACAAGGGTCGGGGGACCACCCGCAAAAATCAACTTGGTCTCCGTCCAAAACCCCATCCCTAAATACAATGGCATTCCTAGTCTTCCAAACCGTCCAAAAAATACAGAAGGGCCTCGCTTTCCATACTCTTAGCTTTTCCTTAGCTAGAAAAGATCCTCTTCAACCCAAGAGGAAATCCTGCAGTGAAGTGGGCATAACCTAAGAGACACCAAGGAGAGAGAAAAGAAACTCCCAAAGCACCCTTGTTTTTGGGCAATGAAGGAGAAGATGGTCTGCTATCTCCACTCTCTTGACACAAGGAACAACAATTTGCAAGGATCAATCCCCTTTTCTGAAACTAATCCAAAGTTAAAATCTTTCCCCAAGTAGCCTCCCATCAAAAAAATTCTTCCAAATACAGAAAAAGTGTTGGAAGGTCTTTGCTCCAAAGCCTTGTACATAGCCTTTCACTGGAAATGTGCCATGCCCCAGTCCATCGAACTGTATCTCCACCCCCGCAATCACTCTCCTATTCCCAAGCCGCAACAACAATCTCTCTACATCCTCCATTTCCTAATAGTTAAAAGATGTGATAAAAGAAGGGTTCCAACAACCCTCACCAAGCTCCAAGCTCCACATATCCCCCACCCAAGCCTCCACACCAACTATCTTTCCAAAACTTGATCCTCTTCCCATTCCCTACAAAAAAAGAGAACTTGTTACTAACCAAATATCCCCATTTCCTCAAAACTTTCCACAATCCCACCATGAAACCCTCCCGACTTCAAAGTCACCCTATTAATCTGCTGGAGATGATTCAACGTTACCCAACATGTGTTCTCTTGAGAATCTACGAGCTTCTAGACCCACATACTACATCGAGGAAAGTTTTATAAAAAAAACAAGGGGGGGAGTGGGGGGGTGGTGGGGAAGCAAAAATCCTTAAAAAGCAAAAATAAGATAAATATCAAATAATCTATTTTAGTTTATCTATAATATTTTGTAATAGCATTTTCATAAGTATATTATATAAATCCAAGATATATATATATATATATATAGACACACAATTTTGAAATTTCTGTTTAAATTTTTCCTTTTTAGATATTTCTTTCTTTTGTTTGATTAACAAGGAAGATAATTTTCTACCATTTACTGAAACAAATTAATGTTGTTATCAGTAGAAAATTTTACCAAATTAAATATCAAATAATGAATATTAATTTCAATCTAATTTGACAATCAATGCCACTATTACTTGGTTTTACATTAAATACTTAATAATTTGTTTTATATTAACTAAGATAAGATGTGTAGTTTCGCATTGATGCATGATCTTCCATATGCATTCTCCCACATAGAACCTTCATCTCATCCAATGTTCTTCAGAATATTTAGATTTAGATGTATTTCCATTATATGCATGTCCATTTATTTAGAACTTGACCAACTAAAAAAATAACAAAATGTAATAAAATTGAAACTAATTTTGAGAATTAGGTAAACAATTCCTTCTTGTTTTTATTATTCTTAGAACTGATCCCATCTGGTAAAAGCAAATTGACATTTTCTCCTTTGCTAAAGCTGTTTCTAAAAAATTAAAATTGAAATTTATTAGACCAAACATTTTTTGAGCCAAAAATTCAAGAAATTGTACTTTCAAATCGTCCATGGGCACGGTAGTCTGTGTTTGGAAGCCGGGCTCCTCCTCCAGTCGTCAAAATCGTCAAGCGGGACCTCTGGGACACTTAGTTTTTGTTTAGTTCTTTGGATGCAGTAGTTTTGTGCTTTTTGTGTCAGAAACTGACCCCCTTTTCTAGGAGTTGCTTGATTTTCCAAAATCTGAGTTCTGGGATGCTCTTTGCTCTTGATCTTCTTCATGTGGTATCTGTGGTGATTCGGAGAGAAGAAGCGGAGACACGAGAGCTCGAGGCGCCCCAGATGATGTCAAAATCCACGAAAGACAAACCTTCCCAATTCGAATATACGTCAGGAGCGTACGTATGGGCGATCACCTCACTAAGGATCAACTAGCAGGGATTGAAAGAAGCGATGGATGGAGGAGGGGTGCTCATACAATTCATCGAATCAAGTAATTCTACCACCATCGGCTTGATGATCTTTGGGCCTCGTTAATCCTTTGTGAATTTGTTAAAAGAGCTAATGGGGATTGGCCCCGAGTTTGTGTTTTGGAAGGGGAATGTTTCTCGTATATTTGATGTGTGTAAAGTATTCTATCGATCGGAGAAACAAGATCCCGATCACTCACGGAATTTCCTTTGTAGCCTACAAAAGAATGCATTAAAGGCTTAATATGCTTATGCCCTTTAGTCGGATGTAAAATTGACAAAGTTAGCAAAACGGATGGCGGAGTTATGGGATTTCTTGCGCTCTTCCTTGAGTATGATTCGGTAAGACCCCGAATTTTGTCCAATCCTGAGATATCATCTCTCCGGGAGACCTTTAACAGGATTCTTATGCGAGGGTATCATCCTCTTCTTCACTTACCCTTGTATCTGCCCAGACAAGCAGTGCTCTTATTGGACAGACCATTGGAGTGGAGGCCCGACGAAATAGAAAGCGGGTGGTCGGTGATAACACTATAGGGCACAGTTACGGAGGTGTTGTTTGTTATTCTTTGCCATAAATCACGGTCATATATTCCCGAATTGTAAGAAAGCAGTATAATGTCGAAATCAAAATTTCGATCTGCTCATATCTTCTACTCTTTTGAGGCATCAGATCAATCAGTCCAGTTCTCGTAGCGAGGTCGCTAGGTTTCAATTTTATCGGGACTCATTGAGATCTCCATCTCACTCAGGTCTTTGCTATTGCCCGAGTCGAATTAACTGGATTAAATGCCTTGTATCTTCTTAATCTTTTGAATGGGTCATTGACTGGAGCCACATATCAGCAGCCCGGGAGTAACAGTCTTTTCTCTACCTTTCAATCCACAACCTTCACCTTCAGCATCACTCACGATAGATGGGATCAGATTACCATGTGCTTTCCCAGGTCGGTCTGATTATTGCCCATCCCATCTATTCCTTTGACATCAGTCTTTAGTTTACTGAATTTCTCTTTTAATTTGATGTCACATTTAGCGGAGTTAACTCTAGGCACTTGTGTTTATATCTCTCATTCTTTCTGATTTTGTCTCTTTCGGGATCTTATGTGACTGATTATTGGTGAGGGCGACAGTGCAGGAGTTTATACATCCTTGATCCTCATTTTGAGACCTATTGCTTATTCTGGAGTCCTACACCATTTAGGAACACATTCAGGATTGGAGTTATCTTTATTTATCATTATTAAAGAAATTGTATCCTCGGTTTTAAGTTGCTATCCTTAGATTGTGAGTCTTGTCAATTTACCAAAACATCATCGCCTTAATTTATAGTCTAGAGTCGATACATGAGAGTTAATTCTGCTCCTTTTGAGTTAGTCCATTCAAATGTGTGGGGGTCAGGTACTTGTAATCCCCAATGGGTTTCAGTCATCACTTTGTAGATGATTATTCACGAACCACTTGGTTATATTTAATGAAAAAACGCTGAGTTGTTTTCTCATTTCATATCTTTCATCTTTGAGATTCATATAATTTCATGTTTATGTTCAAAATCTGAGAAGTGATAATGCAAAAGAATATGTTTCAGAACAATTTTAGTCCCTTCATGCTTCAAAATGGCATCCTTCATCTGACTTCTTGTGTTGACACTCTTGCTCAGAATGGAGTTGTTGAGAGAAAGAATAGACACCTCCTTGAAACTATCAGAGCTCTATTATTTGGTCACATGTGCGAAGCATTTCCCACAGGTTGATGTTATTTCCGGCTTGTTTTTATTAAGCTGGATGCCTTCATCGGTCTTGAATTAGGACACAGTATCACATCCTTTTCCCAGTAGCCTCTATTCCTATTAGACTGATGTTGGATATACTGTTTTGTTCGAGATGTTTAAAATGTATCTTTCTTGGTTATTCCCGGGTTCATAAGGGGTATCGATGTTACTGCCTTAGTCTTGTGGTGCTTGGTTTTATAACGGATGTCGAGTTTTGAGAATGTCCCTTTCTCTTCACCCCAGTCCACACTAGTCGGATGACACCTTGTAGTGTATGCATGCCTCCCAGGTAGCCTCGCATTTCTGCTCCCGATAAAGCCTCACATCACTCGGGCCACCACTCGGCGCGGAGCCTACGATCTCTAGTCTCCATGTTTTAGCCGACATCGAGATCCGATTCACGATGATGATCTCCTGATAGCTGCCGTAAAAGTAGGCATTGAATTTGTGTTCATCACCATATTTCCTCATTTTTGCGCTTTATCTCTTGAGTTGTCTTCTCGGTCATGTTCTTTTATTGCTTCTTTGGACTCTATTTAGTTTCACCTAACATTTTTGAAGCCTTGGCCTTCTCACCACTAGTTGGCGAGTCTTTATGATGATAGAGGAGATGGATGCTCACAGATAGAGATAATTACTTGGAACTTGGTACATTTACCTCTCTTTGGAAAGAAAGCCATTGGATGATGTTGAGTCTTCTTGAGTCAGAGATTAATCAGGATGGATTTCATTTGCAGGTGAAGCATGAATTATGGCCCCGAAAGTGCGGCTCGGACCCACCATGGTGAGGACTATTCTGATACCTTTTCCCCCGTTGCTAAGATGACATATGTTCGACTTTTTATTTCTCTGGTTGCCACTCATAATTGGGATCTTCATCAGCTTGATATTAAGAACGCCTTTCTTCATGGTGATCTTCAAGAGGAGGTATATATGGAGCAACCTCTAAGGTTTGTTGCTCAGGGGGAGATTGGGAAGGTTTGTCGCCTACGGAAGTCGTTATATGGCTTGAAGCAGAATCCCCTTTGCCAGTTTACGATAAATTTAGCCAGCGGTTGAAATTTGGCTTACGGAAAGCCAATCCCCGTAATTCGAGTCTTATGGAACTCGGTTAAATTATCATTTTGTTGGTGGTGTAATAGATGTATTTGTTATCATTTGGGAGTATTTCTACGGGAATCTAACATCCTTAAGTCCTTTCTTCACGACCAATTTCATACAAAGGACCTAGGGATGCTTAGATATTTCTTGGGTGTTGAAGTTAAGCGGAGTAAACATGGAATCTTCTTATCTCAAAGGAAATAGGTGCTTGATTTATTGTTTGAGATTGGAAAATTAGGAGCAAAGCCATGTATGGTTCCCTATGACTCAGACATACACCTTGACATTAGAGAGAGAAATGATTGTTTGGAATCCTGAGAGATATAGGCATTGGTTAGAAGTTGAGCTAACGACTAATGCCTTCGTGCCAATGTTTTCGATCAATGTTGTAAGTGTCCACGTATCTTCACATTTGTTGACAATTAGGCGGTTTGTAGAACATAATGCATATTACTTGAAAGGAGCTTCGGAATGAGGCATTCCATCTGATAATCATGGGCCGCGATAAGGGTTGGATGCTTCGAATTATTTGATTGGGTAAGGTCGAAGGGAAGATAAGATATCGCATCACAGTTCTTCTTGTTTTTTGTTGGTGGAAATCTAGTCTCATGGAAGAGTAAATGAGGGTTGTTTCAGATTCGATTACGATCGGAATATGAAGTAATGGCATAGTACATGTGTGAAATCATATGCTTCATCAACTCTTGGAAATGAAGTCGGCATTAAGGCCCCATGGTCAGCAAAACTTTAGTGTGATAACGAGCGCCCTTCATATGCCTCAAATCCTTGTATTTCGTAAGCAGACTAAAGCATGTGAGGTCATTCTGAAGCCGTTCGGCGAGAAAATGCAGCTTGGTTTTGATTTCTACGAGGATATGCGAGACGGGAGAACAATTGGGTGATATTTTCACAAAGGCTCTAAGTAGGAATGGGTTGGCTATTTTATGTAACAAGTTGACATGATTGACATCTATGCTCCGACTTGAGAGTGTTAACATAGGTTGTAACTAGTTAGGAACTTAACATATAGGTTGTAACCCCAGTTAGGAATCCTAACATGTAGAGTTGTAGCAGTTAGAAATATAGACTACTCCCTCCTGTATATATACACATATTGAATTGACAAAAAAAAACCTGAGAATTCTTTCCTCCAATTCTCTCTTGGTTGTCTTCTACATACACCAACCACCAAGAGGCAACACCAAAACCAAAGCTACTAAATGGCTAAAACATCAACACTTTCAACAAGATCCCAACCAATAGAGAACACTAAAAAAAGTCGAAGCATCATTTATAAATATTTCAGTCTCCAACCACAGAAAACAAACAATAAAAAGGCTCATCCCCATCAAAGGCAATTCTATTCCTTACCTTAGAAACTGTTCAAAAGATGCATAAGGGCCACTCCCATAACCTTCCTACCCTTTTTGTCTATGAAAGAACAATACTAGCGGAGAACTACCTCTATAACCAATGAGGTAAGCACCCAAGATATCCCAAAAAGTAATTCCCATAAGGCCCTTGTCTCTACGAAATGGATATGAAGATGGTCTGTAAATTTTCAGTTTTTTAAAATAAAATATTGTAAGCAAATTGTATAAATAACCAAAATTACAGCATCTCAATTCTAGTTCTGATTTTTGAACTGCCTTTTCTTGGAGAGATAACCATACTGCATTGTAGTCAAACAATTCCAGTATAATACTTTTCTTCATAATTGACTTACAAATTATGACTCAAGCAAAGGTGAATAAACTACATGGGATATTTTTTTTGATAGGCACCATGTCTTAACCTGGCACGGAGCCGAGGCACCATGGCATGGCCAAGCTTGGTATGAATAAACTACATGGGATATGTATAGAACTTATGGATGAATCAACATATTAAAAATATAATAAAGCCCATAAGCATACAGAACTTACTCGTCGATCCGTTGATGCATGAAAACAACTAAACGGTCTTCATCAGTAACCTTTGGCAAACGATAAGCAACTAGTCGATCACCATCTCTAATCAAAGATAATGAATCAGTCGGATCCTCTAGATAACGTATAATCCGGTTGTTATATATCTGTATAGAACTCCACAGCTTCAGGGCTCAAAATGAAAATTATAGCCACAAATATACAAAGCATAACTAGTCTAACCTCACAAGCAAAAGACTTATGGATTAACACAATGGCTGCAATATACCTCCGCTACTAATAGTGTCTCATCATCCTTTAAACAACATGAGCTGCTTAAAGCCTGAATAAGATCCTCGCACTTTCCATTCTTGGGCACATTAATGGTGCACGGGGATGACGGAGTACTTCCATCAGCACTCACAACCGTTAAAGTCATTGTCCTCATTGTTGTTGAAGGTAGAGGTAGAGACAGATACATGAATGGATCAAACATAATGGAGACCTTTTTGCAAACAGGACAAACTAGCGTTGACCTATACTGTCCCTGCAATTGAAAATAAGCATAACCCATTTAGTCAATTATGCAACAAAAATTATCATGAAAATGTTCAACAGAACCTACATGTGTGTGTGTGTGTGTGTTTGTTTTCGTGATTGATATTTACAAATTTATGTCCCTGCAGTTAAAGATGAGCATAATGCATTTAGTCAATTATGCAACAAAAATTATCATGAAAATTTTCAACAAAACCTATATATGAGTGTGAGTGTGTGTGTGTGTGTGTGCACGTGCCCGCACATGCACTTGTGCGACTGATAATTACAAACTTATAGGAATGCAGTCTGATCTGATTGAGATATACATCTGAGTCCAATGTCATAGAAATTTTCCAACACTATCCAATCTGAGATTCTCATAAATGGTATCTTTTGTTTGGTCATGCATGATCTGATGATACAAACAAACAGTTTTAGACATGGCTGAATTATCAAAAAAAATGTTTTTCATGTTAGAAAATATGACTCCATAAATATATGGGACTTGACCTTATCAGATAGTAACTGCCTAAATCAAGCTAGGTTTGAATTTCAATTATTTTGTGCTCATTTGGATACACTTTCTGTTTCTATCTCTAAAAATAAATAATAATAATAATAACAATAACTGAATATGACAAAAGGTATGGAGTTATCTTATGTCCTAAAATTACTATTACTAATTTTAAAATTTGATGTAATAAAAAAATTTTGAACAGTTTTTAAAAATCATTATTTTCAAAGGTAAGACTGGGTAAGTTTCAAAGAGTTCTTACATTAAATATATGAGTTACTATAATTTTCTAGAGAACAACAAGCTTATCAAAACGAAACCATAGTTAACACATTATGCTACAAAGATCATAGAATTAGAATCCTGGTAAAACTGAATCAATTGAAAATTTTAAGTCTTCAAAGAAACAAATCAAAATATCAACAATCTTATGTAATTTCTTATCCAAGGCTTCAACTTCATCACTGATTAAAAATACAATCACTCGATGAAGTCCAACAAATTCATAAAAGGTTTCGAGTTAAAAAAACTTCACAAACCAGAACCTTAATACTAGGTACCAGAGCTTAAAAGGATTTGGCTTTTTTTTAAGTGAGATTAACATCCAGTGATCTTGGAAGTCCATCGTTATCATATATTTTGAACCAATGCTCTTGAAGTTTTGAAGATAAAATACAGAGGGAAGTTCAACAAAATGGTACTCACCTGACACACATCAACAATGATGGAGTCATTGCGAGCAAGATGATTCCTCCAATATTCATCAGCCACTTCTTCATCTGGCCTACTCTCTCCATCCTTAGCTTCAATATAGGGCTTGCATTTTACACGATTGAGATCTTCATGGAGCCCATCCAATAGAAAAGCAAGGAGCTCCTACCATAAAAAATCCATAAATGTCTAAGAGATTTTTTTTTTTTTTTGATAAACAAGAAATCTTCTACGGTAGAGACCTTTAGGCTCCTCTTCAAGATCCAAACCTCCAGGTATTGATCCCACCCACCATTCTTTGATAAACTTGAAAAAATAATATAATTATCAAAGAAAATGAGTGACCTTACAACCAATCCCCAATCCCTCTCCCCCCACAACCACCCAAAAAAAAAAAAAAAAAGCCCCTCAAAGAAAAGAGATGACAATTAAAACAACTTTTCTCAGAGCAGGAAGAAAACCTTACTTGGGAATCATGCTGATTAAATCCACTAAATTGGGGTGCAAAACGAGCAAGCCTTGACTTAAACATTCTTGGTGCCACTGGAGTTGCTCCAGGAGCCCATAACTTCCTTATTAAATCTCCAAAAGCTAAGGCAATCTCACCCTGGCCAAGAAGAAAATACTAAATAATTGACTAAACAACAAAATGCAGACTCTAAAAATGAAACAAGATGGAACTGCTAGCTTAAAAGGTAACTTAATAACTATATAAAACATTTTAAAAAAAAAAGAAACTTATTGACATACACCCATTCCCAATGCATTTTCATGATTTATTTCTCTACTATAATCTCCAAGAAAATAGTCCACAAGCTTTGGCGTGTGTGCTAAGCACTGTAGGGAACTGTTCATGAAGCATGTATTTCCAAGATTCTGCAATCCTGTCAAGCCCAAAGTACCAGCTTCACCAGAGCTTCCACAAAATGCAGGAGAGTTGGTCTGAACAAAATTAGAGTTCATACAGCCAAGGCTACCATTCATCGTAAGTGAAGCACCACAAGAGGAACTGGCCATATTAGATTGCTGTGCTGCCATCTCATCTTTCTTCCCTTCTCTGCACCTAAAGGAATCTGATAACCCATAAACTTGCAACTCCAGGAGAATCTGTAGAGATGCCCATGTTTCAGTACCACCACATAAACACATGGAGCGAATAAATAATTTCTTAGATAGATTAGGTAAGGTACCAACTTAAAACAAAATGCCTGGAAAACATAGTAGCAAATCAGATGCTAGAACAGACCACATATTGTAATGGTAAATAAGTAACAACTCACTAGAGTTACCTGCCAAAGAGATGGAGAACCTTAACACCATTAACTTAGGATGAATTTTACAAAGTCAATTAGAGGGTTCTATCAATCAAAAAAATAATTAGAGGGTTCTGTTTGACAATATTTAGTAAAAGCTTGCACAGAACTTAACCATGGTACTTTCCCACATCCCTTGGATACAGAAGAGCCTCAATACCATATATAAGAGATGCAAGAGCCCTCGAGCATTTTCTTCCATCTGACAAAAGAGCATTAAATTGGGGAATGGTATCCTAAAGAACATTATGAACACATTTCAAGCAGACTTTCACACTGACATCATTCAAGTAGACTTTCACTTATCTTTTTACTTTTGCCCCACATCTCGTCTTGGGCCTCCTATGCGGTGATGGGCCTATTTCTTTTTGTTTTTTTTTTTATCAGAATGGACCTATTTCTTTATGTTAAATAGACCAGATTGGTTTACAAACTATGCTTAACCCTCACCTCTCCATGGGTGCCCTTTTAGAAAATAAGACACTGTGTTTCCAGCCTGTCCAAAGTTGCGAAGGACCTGAACCTTTCCAAAACTAATGGCCCACTGATTTTGAAATTTGAACTGAAATTACAGTTTGATTGGATGTGATTGTACTCCACTGAAGCTCAACTATTGCCACCTGCTCCAATACATGAAGGCTTCTCCATCTTTTGATTTTGTTCCATTTCTTGATAATGAGCTAGCCTTCTTGAGTTGAAAACTCTTCTGCTCCAAATCAACTCACAAACTTCATAGCCATCTCCTTCCTCTTTGTATAAAGCAAGAAAGAAGAATTGGAGGAAATAATTCCCTTGTGTATTTCATTGATCCATTGTGAATATATATATATATATATATATATACAAACGCCTATCTAATCTTCTTAATAGATTACAACTCTATAAGACAAGTTTCCTAATAGGTTACAACTCTATATGTAAAGTAGAATAACACTCCCCCTCAAGTTGGAGCATAAATACTAATCCTTATACCAACTTATTTACACATAAATAATAACCGGTCCCCATTTAGAAGCCTTTTGAATATATCACTAATTGTTCTCTAGTCTTCACATATCTGTAGAAATGAAATGAGGTTGTATTTCTGCAAACGAAATGACAAATATCTCAATATGTGAATTAGTTCATGGAATCTACAGGATAAGAAGCAATATGAAGGCGGCCCTAGTTGTCACACAGGAGTTTGAAATTGAGTGAACCACGTGCGTTACGCTCCCGAGGAAGCGATAGGAAGATCGTCGCTAAAAATTTGGATCGATGTCAAACATGGCTTAGTGGAGGCTCGAGGGCGGGGTGTTGGCGCAGGGGTGTAGGTAGAGATGTGGGAGGCTGTCAAAAGGAGCCCACGACGGGAGTGGGAAGCAAGGTATAAACAAACAAATCGTCGTCCTCTCACGGCCGGTGTGGATAGGGTCTTGAGAAAAGAAGCATTCTCGAGAAAAGTGACATATTAAACTAAGGTACTATGAAGACTAGGACAATAACTTTTTGCTTCTCGTTCCTGAACTTGGGAAGTAGCAAGGAAGATACACTTGATGACTTAGGATCGGGGGTTTGACATGTGGGCGGACATCGGGTCAGAAACAGCATCGAATACTCCAGGCTGATAAAACAAAGGTTTATTTGGAAAAAGGATGTGATATAGAGTTTCCCAGATTGAGGAAGGCATGCGGTTAATCAAAAAACAAGCGGTGGAAACAGGATCGGCCCATAAATGCTTGGGCACCTGCATTTGAAATAAAAGAGCTCTGGCAGTTTCAAGGAGGTGTTTATTCTTCCTCTCAGCCACTCCATTCTGAGAAGGAGTATCAACATAGGAGATCTGATCAAGGATGTCATATTGAAGCATGAATAACTGAAACTATTCTGAAACATATTCTTTAGCATTATCACTTCTCTGAATTTGAACAAAAACATGAAATTGAGTGCGTATCTCAGCATGAAAGGCACGAAAATGAGAAAATAACTTAGAAAGGTTTTTCATTAGATATGTTAAGGATTAGTTACCTAATCCATTCAGGAATATTTTCCTTCTTTCCTTTTCTCTTTAGTCTCCTAAGTAGACTCTAAGTTTGTTTCCTTTCTTTACTCAACACTTAGAGTATAAATATGTATATTCCCTCACTTTGTTAATTAATGAAAATCAAAGAGTAATTTTTCTCTTCACAAAAAAGAAAAGGAAAAAAGGAAAATATTCCTAAATAGATTAGGAAACTAATCCTTAACACTCCCCCTTATGCTGGAGTATATAGGTCAAATGGGTTACACATGTATTTAATCGTAATGCATGAGCTTGTTAGACATATGCAATGATGGATTAGATCTAAGGTCGTTGGAAAGTCGCAAGATTAACTTCGCAGCGAGTTGATGTAGAAATGGCTACAAGTAGATTAGGAGAAATCGTGGGATAAGGCGCAGAGAAGGTTCCTTCGGAGAAGATCCAGAAGAGGTCGTAGAAGGGTTTATTGGAAGGTCGCGGGAGGGGTTTTTTTACCGAGAAGAGAGAAGGGTCAGAAAGCCCGAGAAGAGAAGATGCAACAGGAGAGGACATTGGAGAAAGGTCGGCTAGAGAAGGTTCGTTGGAGAAGATCCAGCCGGAGAAGATCCGCGAGGAGGGTCGTGAGAGAGAGGTCAGCGGAGAGGTCACGAGAGGTCAGTTTGAGAGTTCCTACTAGAGAAGGTCCATTGGAGAAGGTCCATGAGAGAAGGTTCGTGGAAGAAGGTCCACTGAAGAAGGTCCACAGGAGAAAGTTTGTCGAAGAAGGTCCGTCGAAGAAGGTCCACGGGAGAAGGTTTACAAGAGAAGGGTCGATGTGAGTCCCAAACGAAAAGAAATTTGAGTCGTAGAAGAGGTCACATGGAGAAGGTCAAATAGGGAGAAGATCAGTCAGGAGAAGGTCCATGGGAGAAGATCAGATTTATGAAGAAGTTCGCAGGAGAGGTCAGCGGGAGAAGGTGTGAGGAGAAGTCCATGAGGAAGTTATGGGAAAGGAGTCAGGCCAGGGAGGAGGTCAGTTAAAGAGGGTGCCAGAAGAAGGTCTGGGAGAAGGTCATGGGGAGAAGGTCAGCGTGAGAAGGTCCACGAGGAGGAGATCCGCGAGAGGAAGGTGCAGCCGGGGAGGTTAGGGAGGAAGGTCAGCGGGGAGAGGTCGACGGGAGGCCCCGGCGGGAGGAAGGGGCGCGGGGAGAGGAATCGGATTGAAGAGGTCCGGAGTCGGAGAAGATCAGTCGGAGGAGTCGCGAGAGGAGAGGGCTGGGAAGAATCCGTAGGGAAAGGTCGTTGAAGAAGGTCAGAATGCGGGAAGAAGAGATGTATTTGAAAAAGAAAGGGGGATGCTTCAGAAGTGACTACGATACCATGTGAAGAGAAAAATAACTCCTTGATTTTCATTAATTAACAAAGTGAGGGAACATACATATTATACTCCAAGTGTTAGAGCAAAGAGAGGAAACAAAATTAAAGTCTAATTAAGAGACTAAAGAGAAAAGGAAAGAAGGAAAATATTCCTAAATGGATTAGGAAAATAATCCTTAACAAGATCGAAACCCAATTGGGAACACAACTGGACATGGATACGTCAATATCTTCTATTTTCCTTATTTGGTCTTCATTACAATAGTATATCACAGTGCATGTATCCCTTGATTACCTCTCCTTATTTTAAAATTCTTTACTTTATATTGTATATCCCTTGATTACTCTGTAAGGAATTTTAACTTTCTTCTTATGTTACTATTATCTTCTTTGTATTTCTTATAAACTAGAGCTAGAATCAAGGGATTTGATCATTCTTGATGTCTATATATTGTAATTCTCTTAGTGAATTGAGTAGACAAAATAGTTCATAAATTCTCTTTCATTTTTGTCATGGTATCAAAGCCCAAACTCTGAGATCACTTCATCTTATGTTTGGTTCCTTGGTGCTCGAGATCTTAGTGTTTTACATTCTTGATTTTTATGAGTTCTTACATTTTTTTTTGGACTGATCTCTAAGTTCTTGTTTTGGTTGAGTCATGTCTTTGGAACTGATCCTGAACATTTTCTTGTTCGATTTAATCGCGAGAACGTGCTTTAGGCATTCAATTTCAAATTTTTATCAAAGGAAGAAAATATGGTCATATTGATGGGACAGATCCTGCACCAAGATAGCGAGAAGGTGAAGGAGAAACTCATGTAGAGAAATGGGAGGTGAAGGATGCTCAGATTATGTGGATCCTTGGAAGTGTGGAACCCTCATAGCACACTTAATCTCAGGCCTTATAAGACCTCTAGAGAAATGTGAGAGTACTTGAAGAAAATTTATAACCAAAGCAATATAGCACGAAGGTTTCAATTGGAACTTGAGTTGGGTCAACTCAGTCAAGGGAGTATGTCAATCCAAGAGTTTAATTCTTCCTTTTGAGAAATCTTTGGGTTGATTCTGATAATATTGTGTATGCAAATTATGCCTCTGAAGAACTCATTCCTATCCAAAGTATGCATGAGACTAGCAAGTGTGATCAGTTTTTAATGAAGTTAAGGGGGGAGTTTGAAGCAATCAGATCTAACCTGATGAACAGAGAACCAATTCCCTTGTTAGATATTTGTGTAGGAGAGCTTCTAAGGGAAGAACAACAGCTCCTTACACAGGCTGGCTAGGAGCAGAAAGCTCAACATTCTGCTCCAATTCTTGTTGCTTATGCTGCTCAAGGGAGATCTAAAGGCAGTAGAGATATGACTAATGTCCAGTGCTATAGTTGCAAAGGATTTGGTACATTGCCACTAATTGTACTAAAAAATTCTGCAATTATTGTAAGAAAACAGGGCATATCATCACAGATTGTTCCATTCGACCTCCAAAGAAATCTGAAACTACCTACAATGCCTCGATTGGTCCCTTGAATAACCCTAGTCTTGGTTAGTCTTCTATCACTCCTGACATGGTCCAGCAAATGATTGTTTCTGCCCTTTCTGCTTTAGGCCTTTCAGGTAACAAAAATTCTAATCGTAAGCCTTGGTATTTTGATTCTAGTGCTTCCAATCACATGACCAACACTGCCTTACCTCTAAATAATGTTAAAAAATATAAAGGAAATCTTCAAAATTCATACTCACTGATATAGTAATTCCTTACCTATCACAGCCTATTTAGTGATATTTCAACCCATTTATATATTGTTTTTGTGTCTCCTAAGCTATCCACTAATCTTATATCTATCGGCCAATTAGTTGACAACAATTGTACTGTTCAATTTTCAAATTCTGGTTGTCTGGGAAGATGATCGCGAAGAGGACCGAAGTGGGACGTCTCTTTCCTTTGCTTCTATCTTCCTCTCCCATGTCAAATTATGTTGGTTATAATGCTATTCAAAGTGATAATCAGGTGTGGCATAGAAGTTTAGGACACCCTAACTCTCATGTACTTCGAGTCTTGATTAAATCTCATTCGCTTGGAAATAAAAATTTGACTTCTTCTAAAATTGATATTGTTGATTGTGCATCTTGCAAACTTGGTAAAAGCACATGGCTTCCTTTTCCATTGCATATAACCCACACCACCAAACCTTTTGAACTCGTACATTCTGATGTATGGGGTATTGCACCTATAATTTCTCATGAACATTACAAATACTTTGTTACATTTATCGATGATTTCACTCGCTTTACTTAGGTGTATTTTCTTTAGTCTAAAAGTGAGGTTTTCTCTGTGTTTAAAGTCTTTCTTGCTTTAATTGAAACACAATTTTCTACCAAAATCAAAATCTTGCAATCTGATTCAGGTGGTGAATATATGTCAAATGAATTTCAATTTTTTCTTCAAAGGCATGGGATCATATTACAATGTTCTTGTCCTTTCACTCCACAACAAAATGGTGTGGCTGAAAGAAACAATCGTCATCTTCTTGATGTTGTTCGCACTCTTCTAATTGAGTCTTGTGTTTCTTCTCATTTTTGGTGTGAAGCTTTCGTCTACTGTTGTTTATTTGATTAATAGATTACCATTTCCAGCCTTGAATGATGATTCTCCCTATTTGCGTTTGTTTGGGCATGCACCAAATTATTCCAATCTTTATATTTTTGGATGTGTTTGTTTTGTTCACCTTCCTACACATGAGAGAAATAAACTTACTGCGCAATCTGTCGAGTTTGCTTTCTTAGGATATGCTAGAACCCAAAAAGGATTCCTTTGCTATGATCCTCATGCTTGTCGAACTCATGTCTCTAGGAATGTCATTTTTTTTTTAAATCAACCCTTCTTTAGCACACAACAACCTTCAGAATTCCCTTCTTTATCTTCCATACCACATTTTCCTAAGTTGCCAACAATAGTACAAAGGTTTAAACCTGGTTATGTTTATCGTAGACACACTCCTCCTACATCTGATCCTCCTACGGGTCTCACTAAGGTTCCTCCACATCTTCCTGTGGCATCTGATTCTATTCTACCCATTTCCAATGATCTAACTCCTCTTCGTTGAAGCTCTAGACCTCAAAAACCTCCTAAAAATTATGGCACTCAACCTGTAGCTATATCTACTACTACGTATCTTATTCCAGATTTCCCACTTGTTTCACATGGGCTATGGAACATGAGTGTTAGCAAAAAGCAATGGAAGCAGAACTTCAAGCACTTGAGAAAAATCATACTTGGGACATTGTTTCTTGTCCTCCAAATGTTAAGCCCATTGGTAGTAAGTGGGTCTATCTTTGTGAAACTCAAGTCGATGGCTCTTTAGATAGATACAAAGCTAGATTAGTTTGCTCTTGGCAATAAACAAGAATATAGTCGACTATGGAAGAAACATTCACAACTAGTTGCTAAGATGACCACGGTGAGAACCATTCTTGCCTATTGCATCTTCTAAATCTTGGCCTTTACATCGATGGATGTAAAAATGGTATTTGAATGGGGACCTTAAGAAGGGATTTTACATGAAACTTCCGATCAGTGTATCGATACCGGCTTCTCATGAGTTTGCAAGCTAAGACGCTCTTTGTATGTATGTGGGTCACTAGAGCCCCCAGTTTACGAGAGGATTTCGCAACACTCTTCTCACCTTCTACTTTCCACTTGGCAAAGTCACTATGATTCATCACTCTTCTATTCATGAGACAAAACCTTTGGTACTTGATTAACATACTCTTAGTCTATGTTGATGATATTATCATCAGCGAGTATTAACCAGTGGGGCTAATCTCTAAGCTTCAAAATATCTTACATGGTACATTTCAAATGAAGATCTTGAATCTCACACTTATTTTTGGGGCTGGAAGTTCACTCTCGAGATCATGGTTTTGTTCTTCCAAATCAACATAAATATATCCAGAATCGCAGCCAGGCTAGTTGGTTTAAAGGATATTCTTTTGTTGTTAGTGCATGATGGAGTGAATGTGAAATACGAAAAGATGAAGACGAGCTTTTGCTTGATCCTTTTTATATAAGACTAGTTAGTAGTCTTATCTACCTAGCAATTACAAGGCGGAGATATCTCATATCTTTGTCCGCCTATAGTTAACTTGAAATTTATGCACTCACTCATCATCTTCATCTTGCTTTGCGATTCCTTAGCATTGTTGATCATAATTGGAGTCACCTACTTGTGGGTTGTTGTTTCCTACAAAATCTGCTCTTCATTTGACTTTCTGGTGATCGCAGTTAGATAGCTTCTGGATACTCGGAGAGTATACAGGCTGGTGCGTTTTCTTTGGAGATGCCTTAATTTCCTGGAAGTGTAAGAAGCAAGATTGTGTCTCTAAATCTTCCACAAAGGCTGACTATAGGGCCATGTCTGCAGCTTGTTCTGAAATTATGTGGTTACGTGGTCTTCTTTCCGAACTTGGATTTCCTCCAACTAATCCTACTCCACTTCATGGAGATAATACGGCGCCGGCTCAAATAGATTTGCGAAATCAGGTACCATCATGAGCGGACAAAGCACGAGAGGTGAATTTTACATCATTTACATTAGGGAGGCCTTTACTTTCGAGGTGTTATTACTCTTCCTCATCTGCGCCTCACGTACGTCTTAAATAGTTGATGTCTTCTGAAACCTTTAAGCTCATACGACACACAAGTTTCTTAGTAGCAAATTGATGCTAATAGACTTACCCGCATCAATTTGAGGGGGGATGTCAATATCTTCTTTTTTTCCTTATTTAGTCTTCATTATAGCTGTATATCCCTTGATTACCTCTCCTTATTTAGTCTTATTTATAGCTATATATCCCTTGATTACCTCTCTAAGATTTTCATTCTTACTGTATTTATTGTTGTACTGCTGTATTTCTTCCTAAACTAGGGCTAGAATCAAGGGATTTGATCATTCTTGATGTCTATATATTGTAATTCTCTTAGTAAATTGAGGTGACAAAATATTTCAGAAATTCTCTTTCATTTTTGTCATCCTGAGTGATCTTGCTAATAGACAACAGATTGCAAGACAAATTTGGCACATGAAGTACTATCTTAAGTGTTATATCTGGACTCATACGTATAGTACCAGTCCTGACCACAGCTGTGTATGAACCATCAGCTATTTTGACACGATGATTCCCTAAACTGGGAACATATGATGAAAAAATAGAAGCACATCCGGTCATATGATCCGAAGCGTCGGAATCTATTATCCAAGGCTCACCTTTGTCTGCTAAACCTCCAAAAGCGGATAAGGCAGTACCTAATTGCACCATATTTGAAGAGCTAGAGACCTGAGATAGCATCTTACAGAGTTGATCCATCTGTTCCTTTGAAAGTGACACAGTTGGATTCAATTTTTCAGGTTCTGGTTCTTGGGATACAGCATGCCCTTTTCACGATTGCATAATCTTGAAGTTCAGTTCGCTGGTTTTCCTTGTATTTTCCAGCGAGTTTCACGTGTGATATGGACGATTGCAATGATCGTACCAGGCCTGTCCACTTTTCTTGTTTACACGTGGGCCAGCCTTAACAACTAGACCAGAATTATCAGCCCCAAAGTCACGAGATGTCCCCATCATCACCCTCCTTCGGCTTTCTTCACGTTGGACTTCAGTGAATGCTTCATCTATGGAAGGAACAGGTTTGAGACTAGAAAGACGACCACAAACCTCATCCAGATTGCTATTTAATCCAGCCAAGAAACCATAAACACGATCTCTTGCTAACAGATTTTTATACATAACTCCATCCTCTGGATCCTTCCATTCGATTTGATTAAACAAATCTAAGTACCTGCCAGAATTTTTTTAGTGCTTGAAAATATTGTGAAATGGATTGATCTCCTTGTTTGAGATCTCAAGCATAATTCTGCAATTCGAATATTTGTGAAGGGTCCTTGAAGTCTGAGTATGCAAGAGACACAATCCCAAATCTTTGGCAGTAGAATAAAAAAGATAAGTGTCACCAATGGACTCCTCCATTGAATTAATTAACCAGGCCATGACAATTGAGTTATGCACCTCCCAAATCTGATAGGTTGCATCAGTAGCGTCAGGCCTAGTAATCGTTCCATCAGGATAACCAATTTTCCCTTTACCTCTAACCACCATTTGTGCCAAGCGGGACCATTGAAAATTCTTTCAGTCAGATTAGATTGTGATTTGCAATCTTCTATTATGCAGTGGGGAACAATTCCAAGGGACTAGCTGTGTTTAGAAGAAATTTCAGGGCTTTCAACCTTGCTTGCTCCTGTCATGGTTGTTTTGACCATTTGCCTCTCTCAACCTAGTTAACTTTAAAAGCTCTGATATCATAAAGTTTAACAGAGGGAGAAAAGCATATTTACATGTCAACATCTTCCTCTCCAGCAAGCATGTTTTTCTCTGCTAATTTATACCTCTCTACCACCAAAATTCAATTTCAAAGCCAAAACAAATGACATTTCTAGTTGAGACTCCAGCATCAAAGCTTAAGTTCTTGGTTTTGATATCATGAATGCCCATAAAAAACATGGGCAGATAAAAAAAATGGACAGAACACAACAAGAAACAACATCTTAATACACATGGACAGAACAAAGAACTTAGTGCTTGATCCTTGTTTTTTCAAGGTCAATTAATTCACTAATTTGTGTAATGTATTTTTAGTTGTTCATTGATAAATCAAGTGATAAGAATTATGTTTTGATAATTAATTTGAACCCACAATGTGACACCTACGAAAAGATTGTTTTTATTTAAGCTCCCTAGCCCAAAAATCCAATTTTCCTGGATCAAAAGTCTCTTGTATGAGCAGCGTGAAATATTTTATCTCAAGCATCAAGTGAAAAAATAAAAGAATTTTAGTATTAGTATAGAAACACCAAATAATAACATCAACCCCATTCAGTGCAAACATATGGTAGCTACAGATACAAATAATAATGTTAACCCTGTTGAGTGCAAACATAGAGTAGCTACTGAGCAACCATGAAAAAAAACACATAAAAATAAAAAATCCATATAACACACTAGCAAAGCTACAAGCAGCATTGTACCCTATATATAAATCAGTATAAATGAATCAAGAAGTCAAACCAGTGTCATATTTAAGATAGAAGCATTAAAAATATAGTTTTCATTTTGACATAAGTACCAGGAGCAGACAGTGTTTATCTGTTTTTATTTTATTTTTTTATCGACAAAGTGTATATCTGTTTTTATCAATTTAAAATCTCAGATTATAAATATAAATAAACCAAGACCAAGCCAAGAGCATCACAGAGAAAAAAAAGGAAAAAAAATACACAATTTTTATTCAAATTATGGTATGACGATTTTCAAAAATAAGGAGTGGAATAACATTCAGCTCCAGGTATCAAGTATCAATTTGAAGTATTTTTAGACAGTTGAATATAAATGTCTTATCATCAATGAGAAGCATAATATGAAATTATTATCAAACAATTTTAAAGCTTACCTCCTGATCTGACTGTCGTTGACAATCTTTTGGTAACTTATTTCTGTCATTTGATAACAACAAGGTCGTCTGCCCAGAAAAGTCCCAAATGTGTAACTGGAAAATAGCAGAAGTTAAACTCATCTACTGCTGCCAGCTTAAATGAAATATCATTAATTAACAATCATAATTTATCACATACCAGCTCAGAATCAACACTAAAAATTTTGCAGGCTCTTCTGAAGAACTCAACTGCATTGTCCTGAAAAATCAACATGCACTGTAAGATATGGATTATAGAAATCTATAGATAGTCTAAAGACTTGGAAACCTGGAAAGATCAATAATCACTGGTTAAATGTTGAAAAAACGGAAAGTGTACTAAGTTTGGTCACGTTATTGTAGAAGTGTACAAGTACTTAAAATTCTTAGGCATTGATGCATGCCTACTCTTACATTACATGGGTTCATGTATGAGTACAAGTATGTGTCTCATATTTATGATCTTCATGTACACAAAAAAAAAGGCACTACAAAACCTAAACAAACCTAAGCGTCCCAAGGGCTCCACAAACAGGCTTATTCTTCTTTCTCAAAATAAACCTTTCTCACAAGTTGAACACTCCTTCAATCCACTAAAAAACCTTTGTCACTTTCTTTAACACATTTGATTTCATACTCTGAAAGATGGAATGTACCTTAACCATTTTATTGAGAGTGAGACCCACTACATAAAAACCTAACATCAAGAGGGATGTTGGATCTTAGGAAAACCTCTATCTGATATGAACTCAATGGACATGATGGAGGATGGTTGTTGAAAGATGAACCTCCGGATGTGATGTGATATGTTTTATTGAATAATCAGTGGATTAATGTTGACTCTGAATATCATATCTTCTATCTTCATCTATCTTGTACTATCATATGTTGGAAGGAAGATGGTTCCTTAATGGATGATTTGATTTGTTGGAGTGGATGTTGATGTGTGGAAGATATGAATGTTGAAATATTAATAATAAATGATCTATTTAGTGTGTGACTCATGAGTGTGTATATATATAAGTCCAATATGTAATGTAGTAGTAAGCTTTTCCGTGAATATAATAAAAATTAGGGATTCTCCCTTTTCTCTCTTTACATGGTATCAAAGCCAAGTTGGAAAACCTAATTTACTTTTTCGGTGATCGTGTTTCATCCCGGTCACTTTATTCTCCTTCCGGAACCCTCCGTTGTCGGATCTCCTCACCGCCACCGGTGACTTTTCTAACCCGAAATTTCTTGCTTGACGAAAACCTCAAGTCGGGCGCACAAGGCGATCTATGTTGGAGGAAACCCCACCGGAAAATAGCTCCCCACGTGCCGCTCCTCTCAGACTGACTTGCGAGTCACGCTCGGCTCGTGGCTCGCTACGGTAATGAGACTTCTATCGGGCTCGTCGGCGGCAAATCTTCTTTGCTCCATCCCTCCGTTGGTCCACCCAGAGCCTCCTTATCCACCAGCACGCCCATTTCGAAAGCTCCGCCACACTCAGTTAGTCGCTCTTCTCCACGGTTGGGTCCCACTTTTCTTCGTCTCAGTTCCACGGTAGTGGTCAAGTTCTCTGTTAGTGATTAGCCCTCCCATAATGGGATCTCTTCAATCAAACATTGATTCAATCTCTAGTTAGTGGATATGCAACTAAAATCCTATTTTACATGTATCTAGATTTCCTACTATCACATCATAAAAATTGATTGGTAGTGAAATTATCTTTCACAGTCGGCTTAGGACTTCACAGTTCGTGGAGACGAGGTTATGAGGATCATCTTATTACACGGAGGATCTTTATACTAATGTTGACAAAGTGTGGAAGAAAATAGATGCCTGACTATTTAGCGTATTATGGCGGTCAGGTTGATCCAAGAATTTTGCTTCATCTTGGGCTTACAAACATATTTCTAAGTTTTGGAATCGAGCCAAAGTTCTATACGAATGATATCAGCCTTTATAAGGTGGCTTTGCTGTCGATATCCGATGACGAGGACATGGATTTATCTATTATATTAGCCGGATTGCCTCTCTTAAGGAGGTTCTTGACATTAATCACCTTCTTAGTGATGGGGGCAGCCAGCCTTGAATTATTTAGTTTTCGTGGTCACTTTCTTGTGGCCTCCATTAGGATCTTGAGACCGTCAGAGATCAGATTCTTGGCCGGTCCATCGAGTCCCATCATGGATGATGTGTTTCGCTGCTTTCTTCAGTATCTCCTCCACTTTCGGACTTTGCATCTTATAACGCAGTTCTTACGTGCTAGTTTCTCGAACTAACCCAGCCGAGGAGGACAACGTTAGTAGCGAGTAGAATAGCGTCACTCATTGCACTGTTATTATGATAAGCCCAGCCACTCGTGATCGTTGTTATTAGTTGCATGGATGGCCTCCCTGCACTGCTCACGTGTGATCTTTTGATTCGATTCTCGGTAGCCCCGGACTCAGGAGCTCCACTCCCACATCTCAAGGTATTCCCCAGCTAGCAGTGAGTATAATATTCTCATGTCTGACATTAAATCAGCTTCTATTGCATCACATTGCCCCGGATCAGTCAATGCCTCTGCACGCTTACTCACATCTTCTCTTGGACCCTAGATTCTAGACTCTGGTGCTTCCGATCACATATTTGGTAATAAAGATTTTTTCTCTTCTCTTACTACTACCCTTACTTTACCTACTGTTACCTTTATTAATGGTTCTCAAACTATGGCTAAAGGTATTGGTTTGGCACATCCTCTCCCTTCCCTACCTCTCACTTCTATCCTTTATACTCTGAGTGTCCCTTTAATCTTCCATCATTAAAATCACTCATTACTCTTAATTGCTCCATTATTTTTTTGATAAGTTGTGACCTTGGGGCCAGGAGTGCGGGGGAAGGCGGTGGCATGGGCGTGAGTCTCGAGGCTCATCACCTCGCCTCAAAATCATCTCCTGCAGTTTGCGTTTCCACTAATGCTCCTCTCCTCATCCACAGTAGTCTAGGCCACCCTAGTCTTTCTAAGTTCCAGAAAATGGTCACTCGTTTTTCCACTTTGTCGTCACTTGTGTGTGAGTCTGTCGAACTTTAGGAAGCATGCCTAGGTGTCTCGGTCTACAGTTTGAATAATCGGGCAAAATCTCCTTTTGAACTTGTCCACACTAATGTTCGAGGTCTTGTCGATTGCGTCACTGCCCCAGGATTGAGTATTTTGTCACTTTCATTGATGACTATTCTCGATGTACTTGGTTATTTTTAATGAAAAATCGATATGAGCTATATTCTATTTTCCAGAAATTTTATCTTGAAATTCTAACCCCGAGTTCAATATTCTGTCGTGTGTTCACGTATTGATAATGCGGGGAATATTTTTACGCACCCCTTTATTTCATTTAGGTCCAACTTAGGATCTTCATCAATCTTCTTGTCTTCCATCTTTCATCTGACAAAATGGGATAGTTGAACGTAAGAATCGTCATCTTATTGAGACAACTCGTACTCTCCTCCTCGATTATCATGTTCCTTTTCGTTTTTGGGGGGACGTTGTTCTTATAGCTTGTTATTTGATTAATCGTATGCCCTCATCTGTGTTACATGATCAAATTCCTCATTCACTTCTTTTCCCTGACCAACCACTTTATTTCCTTAGCACCCTCGTGTCTTTGGTTGTACTTGCTTTGTTCATATTCTCACTCCAGGACAAGACAAGCTTTTCGCCAAAGCCACGAAATGCATCTTCTTGGGCTACTCCCGGAGCTTGGAAAGTTATGATTCCCATTATTCCTGGACTCATCGATACTTTCTCTACATTTGATGTCACCTTCTTGAGGACTCACCCTTCTTCTCCTCCTCAGAGTCTCTTCTTATTCTTGAAGTCTTACTCCTTCCCGTCATCTCAGCCTATGTTTGATGATGTACCTTCGACCACCCTTCTGAGGTTTATCATGTGCGTCACTATTTCGTTATTCCTCCCTTCTGGCTAGAGGCCTGTGACTCACTTACTATCCTTGACTCTCCTTCCCGATACGCCTCTTGTTGATAACTTACCCATTGCTCTTCGGAAAGGGAATCGATCTACTAGCAATCCTCATCCTATTTAAAAAAATTTTAGTTACCATCAATTATCTTCACCGTACTCTACATTTGTTTCTGCTATATCCTCTGTTTCTCTTCCTAAGAACACCAAATTCAGTGTGACAGTGATAGTAGATGAAGTGACTCAACTCTGCACTCAGTAGCCTTTGGGATCTTGTTGTTTTGCCATTTGGTAAGTTTACAATTGGTTGTCGTTGGGTTTACACCATTAAGATTGGTCCTGATGGTCAGGTTGATCGCCTTAAGCCCCGCTTGGTTACCAAAGGATATACTCAGGTTTATGGTTCTGATTATGGTGACACCTTCTCCCCGGTTGCCAAGATTGCTTCTGTCCGTCTCCTTCTCTCCATGGTTGCTATGTCTGCAGCCGCACATCGAGTTGGATATTAAAATGTCTTCCTTCATGGTGATCTTCTTGAGGGAAGTTTATATGGAAGCAACCACTGGTTTTGTTGCTCGGGAATCACGGTTTAGTGTGCGGGTTCTACGCCGTTCTCTGCGGCTTGACAATCTCCTCAAGCATGGTTTGCCCGTTTTAGTTCTGTTATTCAAGAATTTGGCATGCTTCGCAGTACAGCAGACCATTCAGTTTTTTATCATCATAACTCTTCGGGGCAATGTGTTTATCTGGTTGTTTATGTGGATGACATCGTCATTATAGAGCGTGTCGAGGATGGTATTCGAAACTAAAACAACGCGCACTGCCACTTTCAAACTAAGAAGCGAGGAAACTCAGTACTACGAAGTGAATCAGCGATCCGGTTCTGGTGTAGTCCTTTCCCAAAACGGAGTATGCTGACATCTTGGAAGAAACCGGGTATGTTAAATGTTGTAAACCGATTGACCTCCTATGGATCACAATGTCAAACTTATACCAAGGCGGGAGGTTTTAGGAGATCACAGGAATATCGATAACTCATTAGGTAAAGCTGACTACGCCGCATTCTTTTCGACCCGGACATTTCCTTTCCTGTAAGTGTTGTTAGTCAATTCCTACAGTCACCATGTGATAGCCATTGGGATGTTGTAATCCGCATTCTTGATCTCTCAAAAGTACCAAAGCGAGGTGTGTTGTGCAGAATAGAGTCATACCCAGTGTTGGTCCTACAGATGCAAATTGAACAGCTCACCTGAATGGCGTTCCGCCCGAGTCTTGTGTTTTCATTGGTATTTAACCTAATATCACGGAAGAGTAAGAAACATATGTAGTGGCGGATCTGGCGTTGAAGCGGAGTATCGGTATGTACACAGCAACATGTGGTCATATGGTGAATGCCTTCTCGGGGAAGTTGATATTTGGAAGGATGAACGGTCAGAGTACCATGCGTGATAAATAGAAATAGCTTTGCATGTTAAGTGTTGATCTTCCATGAGAATGAACGCGTGAAGTCATTTGTCACTTCATTAGAGAAGATTGCATCGGGATGTATATTCTGAATTTTAATCGATTCAAATGATCGGCAAGCGAGACATTTTTACTAAATCTCTCAAAGGTCTAGAGTGTCACGTTGTAACAAGCTTGGTGCATATGACATGTGCTCCACCTTGAGAAGTGTTAGATATTATCTCTTGTCTTTTCCTTTTATTTTCTTACTGTATTGTGGGACCCATGAGTGTGTATATATATATAAGTCCAATATGTAATATAGTAGTAAGCTTTTCCGTGAATATAATAACAATTAGGGATTCTCCCTTTTCTCTCTTCACAGGAAACAAAAGTCTTAGAAGGATCCTAGTAGGGATAGAGGGGTGGTGCAGAGATGTGAATTCTAGCAAGACTTTCAGAAGTTGGAAGGTAGGAGGAAAGTATAGGCTTGACGGCTCAGTGGTGCCGGGGAGATTTGTTTGTGTTAGTGGTGATGCGAGGAGAGAAGCGTTTCCTAAATTATTGTACACGAAGGAGAGGATTAGTCGAGAGGGGATGGGCTACTTTGGGTACAAGCGAGTTCCCCAGGTGTTGTTACCACTTATGACAAGAAAACCAATGTCTGAATTTTCTTGGTGAAAATAATAATAATTTTCTTAGTGAAAATTGATGTCTCAGATTTTCTTTGGTGCTGAAGATCTAAAAGGGAGATGGGGTTTGAAAGACAAGGTTCTTATGCAAAGGCTACAAAGAGAGACAATGCAATCTAGTTACATTTAGGAGGGAGGAGCGAGGCTTAGGAAGGAGGTAGCGGACCACTAGTTGGTGGGTAGTCGAGGAGTTGAGGATGACTCTGGGCCTTATTCAAAGAGTGATGTCCCAAAAGATTTATTTTATTTTTTTTAAATCCTAAAGTAATTCGAGTTTCAAAATAATGACCAAATTAGTCTCTTCTTGCCACATCACCAAAACCGTAGTTGGTGACTACGTTTTTAAACTTTTTAAAAAAATTAAAACCATAGTTGGTGACTGCGGTTTTTAAATTTTTTAAAACCATATGTTAGACCCTTGGTGAGTTTTACGTATGCTAGACGACTGAAGAGGTCCAGCATAATGGAATAAGAGGGTATTTGGGTCTTTACTAAGTTAGTTAGAAGTTGTGGTGGTTCTCATGTGCGCTATTGTGTTAAGCGTGCTATTTTTCCGAGTGGTTATATAAAGAGTCTTGGGAGGGAGGTTGGGCATTGATAAGTTTTTTTTTTTAAGCAATCATGCCCAAGGAACAAAATATTGGTAATTACGAATATATCGGTACTTGGATTTTACGGATATATCGGTAAATATCGATGGATATTTTGATAAAAATATCGATAAAGTGAAAATTAACAAAAATACTTTGAAATTCATACAAATACTTTGTTGAACTATAAAAAAACATAAATAAGCAAATATACACTTGTTGAAGACGATATTCGTTATAATTTATCGAGAAATTACATATAACAGTCATTTAAAACCAAAATGAAGACCGATGTGGCTCTATTACATTATTTGATGAAAAGATATAAATAGTGATGAAGACAATATTCATAACAAGATCTTCAAAATATTGAGATAAATCACAAGAAAAATAATTTGGGAGTCAAATGGAGCTTGGATGCGTCTGGATGAGTTTGTAAAGAAATTATATGATTTTAAGGGTATTTATATAACTTTTTGAAGTCAAAATAGTTATTGGATTATTAAAAAACCATTGTGATTTAATTCTAGCGAGTAGATTTGATTTAAAGTCCAAAATAGCAGATATTTTTTTGATGCGAGTAAAAAACGGATATTATAGATGAAGGAGAGTTCGAGTACACGGGAAGTGGGCGGGAGGAACCTGAGCAACAAGCAGCAAAGAAAAACCTCTTTACTACCCTGACGAGTTAGGAATTCCACAGCGAGTCGTTTTGTCCTCCCATACATATTAGCTGAGCCATGAGTGGTCATAAAGTTAGCTTTGATTTTTGATCACATTGGTGCCCTCATTCTCGAAAACATGACCTATTTCTAGCCCTCCGTAGGGTCCAAAATAGAGCCTGAAGGTGCAGTGCTTGATTCTTTGTTTTTACCCACGGGGCCTTGCCGGTAAAGGGGTTTGAAGCACCCGGTAGCGAGAAGGAACCGGCTAGTTCAACGATTGATAAAAAAGATTAGCGGCATTTTAGCTCTTGCAATGAAATCGGTAAATGGAGTGCATATTCTCCTCCTCCTCCTCGCACGCCAAAGCATCTATTTACCAAGTCATTCCTCGGCGTTTGAGTTGGTCTAAGGTAGGAAACTTTGCCACAGTTGCTTCCCGACAAAAACTCCCGATTTTGGAGGAAACAGGCGGATTCAGATCAAGCAGTACAGAAGTCAATAACAGTGAAGGGTCGTAGCTTTTATACATACTCTTTACCGAAAAACCTTTTTCCTTGTCATTTTTCAAAAGGAGCCTATCCTCGCCCGAGGGGTAGAAGTTAACCTCATGTAGGGTATGAAGGAATCTTGCGAAGCCCTCCTCATCTCCCGATCATTGAAAGGTCTTGGAAAAGATGGGGTCGACTCGGCCCCCTATCCTACATCACGTATCATGATCTTTGCCTCTTTGTTTTAAGCCAAATTGAAGAGAGATGGATATCACAGCAGGCCTGGGGGCCTCTCACCACACGAACATCTTTCAAAATTGATCCTCTACCATCCCGAGGAAACGCATTTGGAAAAAGCGACGTGCTCACAATTCGGCTATAAACTGATCCCATACCCTCCTCGATATCCGCAGTTTGCCATCCATCGGAGACTCTCCCAGGTACTCCCATTAACTTTTCTCAAGTGAGTTTCTATCGTTTGCAAGCGCGATTCCACTTGCTTGAGCAACGCCTTGTTCATCTTCGGCTTTAATCCCGTGCCCCTTTTCTTTTAAATTGCACCGGTGTGACTTACCAACGAGACTTTCTTGTCAAGGTCGCTTCCACCCCATAAAAACTGTCTTTGAATCCTTTCCAATCTAGCGCACACTTTCAGGGGAGCTCGGAAAAGAGATAGATGATAAATTGGTAGGCTAGACAAGGAACTGGGATGGGTGCCTTGATCTTAGCCTTTTGAAATGTCTTGACTTCGAGATGCCAATCTCTTAGAAATCTTTCTTCTGCCAGAATCCCCGAAACACTTAATGCTTTGTGTTTTGGCACTGAAGGAGGCCGGGTAAGTCGTGGGGAGGGATCGACTTTGCACCCAAGCTGCGAGGCTAGCACCTCCATATTAGTGCTTTGGACCCAGGGGAGGATTTCACTTTTGTTTAAATTAATTTTCAAACCCGAAACCGCTTCGAACCACATCAGAATCCAGCTTATAAACTTTAATTCATCGTTGTCAGCCTTGCAAAAGAGTAGTGTATCATCGGCATAGAGGAGGTGGGAAATAACCAGCTCTTCCCATCCCGTCGATAAACGGAACCGGAAGATAGTTTCATGGTATATGGTTTAACAAACAACAGAGTCTCCGTAGATGTGAAGAGATAGGGGAGAGGGGTCTCTTGTCTCAACCCCCTGGAACTAGGGAAGAAGCCAGCTGAAGATCCGTTTACAAGGACAGAGAAAGAGGCGTGGGATGCGTTGATCAAACTCACCCATCGCTCGAATCCCATCTTCCCGTGACACGGAACGAGATACTCCCAGATGGTATCGTAGGCCTTTTCTATATCAGATTTGCGGTCGAACCACACTCCTTCCTTCGGGGATGAATCCACTATCTCATTAGCGATCGGCCGCGCATCCAATCGTACGTCAGCGAGGCATTTGGAACCAGAAATAACCTTGTCGAAGACTCTCTTGATTACGTTTGGCTAACACTTTTGTCGAGATTTTGTATAATCCACCCACTAAGCTTATTAACAAGTCCTTGAAATCTTCCATGATGCAGCTGGCAGGGTTAAAGCCGGGGAAATTACGCATTTAAAATACTTAAATATATCTCAGATATTTAGATATATCTCGAATATTTAGATATTTACCGATATATACCAGATATTCGATATTTTCCATAAATTCCGGCATGCGCCGCGTGAGATATACTCTCGATATTTCGCCGAAATATCAAAAATTTCCAATATTTCGCCAAAATATCGACGATTTTACCAATTTTTGAAGCGATAACTTCGATTGGAAAAATGGAATATGCATACCCGGTACGATATCCGTATTTCGATATATCGACCAAATGTCAGATTTTTTGTTCCTTCGTCATGCGAGGAGGGCTAGCGGACCCTCGGCGTCTCCCAACTATCTTTTTTTTTTTTTATTTTCGATTTGCATTGAATGAAATTTCTGGAGTTTTTCGAGGGGCGGTTCCTAACAATTTGGTATCGAGGCGAAAACAATCGAGTGGAAGATGATGGGGAAGAAGAGAGAGAAGTTGGATGGGCGGCTCGAGACGAGAGAAGAGAGGATAGAGTCGGTGCAAGGGGAATTAGGAAGCTTGAGAGAGGGGATCTCTAAAATACCAGCATTGGAACAGGGGATAGCGAAGATACTTGCTAGACTCAACGCGATGGCCTCGAGCTGGGGACTTGGTCGATGAGTGGGAGGTAGAAACCGTCACATGCTCCACATTAGGACCAGTCAAAAGCCTTGAGAATAAAAGAGAGAGGAAGATGAAGGCACCTCGAGTAAGGATTATGAAGGGAAAAACGAGTTTCGAACCAGGAGGGTTGAGATGCCTCCTTTCGATGGCTTAGATCCAGACGAATGGTTGAGTAGAGCCAAAAAAAATTTTAAATTGAATCAAATGAGCGAAATGGAGAAGATGGATGCAGTCATGGTTAACATGGAGGAGGATGCTAGTGCGTGGTACCTGTACACAAGGTTTAAAATATCCGATATATCGGATATCGGTAAGGGTTGAAACGATATCGGTTATCGATAATCGGTTAAGCGAAAAATCAAGAAAAAATCGGTAATATCAACTATATATCGTGGAAATATCGGATCTGTGGCACGTGTGCGGTTTATTTTAATTTTTCGGTAAAATATCGGAGATTTTTCCGGATATATCGAAGATATATCCAAACGATCATATTTGAAATCCTGACTTGATCCAACGGTTATGGATTGATCCCAACAGTTTAAAGAAGATATAGCGATTGATTGCACAAAATTTAAAATCCAGCGGCTATGGAGTAAATTACAAAGGAATTTTTTACCATCAAACGTATTTTATTGAAATCTATAAATACATCTAAAAATCATTACATTTGATCTGAATTCTCTGCCATATTCAATCTTCATTTCACTCCAATTTTTTTTTCTTTGTGATAGTTTATATGATACTTTCATATTTTAAATTAGTTAATTTAGTAATAATATATTAATAAAAGTTAGTTAATATTTGAAACAAGTATGTGGATGAACCCCGAATTTCCTATCCATCGAGAAGTTGTGGATACAAGAGTCGGGTTGTTTATGCGTGGCGTGTTCGATCACTATAATCGATATTATTGGAGCAAGTGTCTTGGTATGAATATTGTCTTTATAAAGATGGGATGCTTTCTGTTAAATTTTGCAAATGGAGTCACATCGATCTTCATTTAATTTTAAAAGCTTATTGTAGTAATTTCAATATATATATTTGATTATTAATGTCATTTTACACTTTTAAGTATTTCCATGAATTTCAAAGTATTTTGGTAATTTTGATATATCGATATTAATTGTAAAATATTAGCTGGAGAAATATGTCCAGATATATCAGTAAAATCAGTAGATATATACATTGAAGCAGATATTTCCATCCTTACTTTGTATGGCAGCGATGTGACCATTAAAAGTTGGTCAAAATTCCAAGGGCCGATTGTGGCGCTTAGGTTAGGCGGGAAGGAACCTCTTGAAGCTTAATTCTGTGCCATCAAGTAAGGGACGGTAAAGAACTCTCCTGTAGAGCAATTTAGAGGCTTTCATTCACCTTAGTGGATGTCTTAGGAGCATATGTTGGAGACGATTCGTGAATGGGTTGGATCACGTGATACGGTAGAGCTAATGTGAGCGGGCGAGTGGATTGGATTGGGTCATCAGATCATCCCCAGATGACCAGCGGATGAAAGCAAAATCAAACCACAAAACATCTCGAGGACGACATATGGAAACAGGGGATCGAAAGGGCCGTGTGGTCGACGCATCTAAAGGTACGACTCAGACGAAAAAGTCGTCCGGACATTGAACAACGGCGCCATTCAAGAGGATGTCGGACGTGGAGATGCAGATAAAGCGTGAGGAGAAGGGCCTCTGTTACAAATGTGATGAAAAGTATTCGATCGGCCATAGATGCAAGCTTCATGAACTGCAAGTAGTGGTTTGTCAAGAGGAGAGCGAACCGGGGGACTACTTGTAGATGAGGGGCGAGATCGGAGGGGTTCGGAAGGGATCGCACGGTGGTGGAGCTCAGTAGATACGTGATTGGGCTATTGTCAGCCAAAACCATGAGAGGTACGAGAGTTAAGGGAGGGTGTAATAGTGATGATTGATTTGAGGGACCTAGAGCCACTCATAATTTCATCTCATTGGAGATGGTTCGAAAGTTGGGGATGGAGGTGGAGAGAGCAGCGAGCTATGGGGTGATTCTAGGCACAGGTTTAACAGTGAAAGGTGAGGGAATCTGTAAGGGGGTGGAGCTAAAATTGCCGGGGTTAACAATGATTGAGGATTTTTTGCCCTTGGAATTAGGAAGCTGAAATATTATCCTAGGGTTATAATGGCTAGAGAGTTTAAGAGTCACATACACCAACTAGAAGACTAAGGTGATGTGGTTTAACGTGGGGGAAATTCGAGTGGAATTACAGGGGGATCCTAGCCTTACTTAATCTCAAGTCACTCTCAAGGAAATGGCTAAAGCATTAAAGCAGGTTGACCAGGGGGTGTTTGTTGAAGTCAACCACATGGGAGTAGAGGATAAGCTTGATACAACCAAAATTCCAAAGGATGTAGAGAGGGTAATACAGTAGTTCCAAGAAGTGTTTGAGATGCCAAAAGGACTACCACCAGTTCGAGGACAAGATCATGCCATAGTATACAGAAGAGTGCAGTGATTAATGTTCGTCCCTTCAGTTATCCCCGAATCGGAAGGATGAGATTGAGAAACATGGCGAAATGTTGTGAGGCGAATAATACAACACAATTGCAGCCCTTTTTCTAGTTCGATGATCTTGGTTAAGAAAAAAGATGGGAGTTGACGATTTTGTGTGGATTATTGAGCCTTGAATAAAGGTATAGTCGCTGATAAATTCCCCATCCCCGCCATTGAGGAACTATTGGACGAGTTGCAAGGAGCAACGATCTTTTAAAAATAGATCTAAAGTCCAAGTGCCATCAGATTCGGATTCGCCCAGAGGACATTCCAAAGACAGCATTTCAAACCCACAGAGGACACTACAAGTTCCTCATAATGTCATTTGGGCTTACTAATGCCCCCTCCACGTTTCAAGCGTTGATGAACGAGATCTTTCATGAATATTTGCACATTTTGTGTTAGTATTTTTTGATGACATACTTGTGTACAGCCAAACAGGGAGGAACAGCAACTGCATTTGAAGAAGGTGTTGGGGGAATTGAAAGGGCAGGAATTATGCGTGAATCTGACAAAGTGTTGTTTCGGCCAAGAAAGGTTAGAATATCTGGGACATGTTATTTCAACAAATGGGGTTGAAGCGGATCAGTCGAAGTTAGAAGCCATGTTGAACTGGCCAATCACAAAAAATATCAAGGAGCTGAGAGGATTTCTAGGGCTCACAGGATACTACAGAAAATTCATATCCGGGCATGGGAAAATAGCTTAGGCCCTAACAGAGCAACTCAAAAAAGATCAATTTGGTTGGAATGCAGCAAATGAAGAGTCATTTCATCAACTGAAGAAAGAAATGGGCAGTGCCCCTATTCTCGCACTTTCAGATTTCACTAAGCCCTTTATCATTGAGACATTTCCTTTCCTGTTTGGTCATTTCATTTCCAGAAATGGTCAGGATACTGTTTGGCCACAAAGCACATTGTGCTCAACAACAGATTATTATTTCAAGGAAGGACAGTGTTGACAAAGGATTCTTCCCTCATCCCAATGTTGTTACAAGAGTTCCATGATAGTGAAGTGTGAGGACACTCAGGCGTATTTAAAACATACTAGCAAGTGAGTCGGGAATTCTATTGGCAGGGAATGAAACTCTGAATTCAACAATATGCGGCGGCTTGCGCAATTTGTTAGAAACATAAATATCTATCAATGTCCCCCGTGGACCTTCTTCAACCCCTATCCATTCCTAAACAAATTTGGGAAGATGTGATGATGGATTTTATCAAAGGGTTACCCAAATTCGAGGGTATGGACACGATACTAGTGGTGGTTGATCGGCTGAGCAAATATGCTCATTTTGTGGCACTATGTCATCCTTTTATGGCCCAACCAGTTGCAGATATCTTTGCGAAGGAGGTGGTTAAACTTCATGGCATTCCCCGCACCATCACAACTAACCGTGACAAAGTCTTCACAAGCCACTTTGGGTCGAATTGTTCCATTTGCAAGGTACTAAGTTGCAGAGGAGTTCCTCTTACCATCCTCAAACGAAAGGACAAACGGAGGTGGTGAATAGAAGCATGGAAACATACCTCCGCTGTTTTGTGAGTGACAAACCAAAACAATGGCTATGACGGTTACCATGGGCGGAATATTGGTACAACACATCTTTCCATACGTTAGCCCAAACCACACCCTTTCAAATTGTCTATGGACGGGAGCCCCAACGATGTCGGGTATGGCGAGTCGGCTTCAATGTCATTAGTGGAAGCGTGTTAGAAGAAAGGATCTTTATGTTGGAGGTGTTGAAGTCGACTCTTAAGGCTCGAAAAATAGGCAGTTGCGGATGGAAGCGTTGAGAGGTTCAATTTGAAGAAGGCGATATGGTTTACGTAAAGCTCAAACCATACCGGCATAAATCCTTAGCGAAGCGCATAATGAAAAACTGAGCCCACGCTTTTAAGGTCCATACAACGTGTCATCTCGAATTGGACAAGTAGCTTATCGTCTAGAGTTACCTTCTTATACATCAATTCATCCTGTTTTCCATGTCTCCCAATTAAGGAAGGCCATTGGGACCTCCAACATTGCTACCAACATTCCATCTCAACTTTCTAGTGAGATGGAGCTAATGGTAGAACCAGACGAAATTTCCCAAATTCGTCACAAACTGCAAGGGGATACTAGCATTTTGGAAGTGTTGGTAAAATGGAAGGGCACACTTGACATTGACCATGGGAGGACTATGACAAGCTGCGACAACAATTCACGGAATTCCACGAGGACAAGGTCTGACTTTTGGGGAGGGGGTATTGTTGGGCCAGCAGTACGTTTCACGTATGCCAGACGACCGAAGAGGTCCAACATAATGGAATAAGAGGGTATTTGGGTCTTTTCTAAGTTAGTTAGAAGTTGTGGTGTGTGTGCTGCTATGTTGGGCATGCTGTTCTTCTGGGTGGTCATATAGGGAGTCTTGGGAGGGAGGTTGGGCATTGATATTTTTCTCTTCTTATTATTTTTTTTTTTTTTTGGGCAGTCATGCTAGGGAGGGCTAGTAGACCCCTCGAACGTCTACAACTATCTTTTTTTTTTTTTTCAATTTGCATTGAATGAAATTTACGGTTTACAAGGGCAATTCTAACACCGTAGTCACCAACCACGGTTAATTTTAAGCCTAAAACCGTAGTCACCAACTGTGGTTTTAACTTTTTGAATAAGTTTAAAACCGTAGTCACCAACTACAGTTTTGGTGTGCGGTAAAACAACTACAGTTTGGGCCTTATTTTGAAATACAAATTTTTTTTGGGAAATTTTTTTCTTAAAAGATCATTTTGGGACATGACTCTTATTCAAAAGCGTTGGTGTGGGAGAGGTACTAGTGGAAAATTAGGGGGGATTTGAGAGTGTCAAAATTGGTTAGGAGTTTTTATCTGCTGGATTTTGAAGATAGAGAGGAAGAAAGTAGTGTCTGGAGATTAGGTGCACGTTTTTCTCATGGGAGGAAGCTATTTTTGGAGCGTAGGGTCCAAAAGTGGGTTGCCGAAGAGTTCAGAAGAGTGGACGAGGAAGATGGGTAAGAGTAGGCTCCTATTGCGGATTAGGGATGGATACGGTGTGGTTTAAATGACGGATTACGCGGGATTAGGAATTGACTCTGGCACTTTATATTATTCATTGAACAACTACGATGATCAGAGTTGTATGGTGTTGCACTGCAACCACTTGCCCCATGCATAAGGGCTTATCTTAATTGGCTGTCAAAAAAAAAAAATCAATAAGGGCTTATCCTAATCAGGGACCTCGAACGATGGGACTTTCGCTATAATTTTGGAAATTTGAAGTGTTTCAAAAGATCGAGGATTGTTGTGGGGGCCTCATTAAGTTGACGAAGACACGACAAACTAGCATGAACTACAATGGGCAAGAATGCTTGTCAAGGCAGAGCGATGGGCAATTGCTTTGTTCAGTACAAATTGATGTGGGCTATTTTTGCTATGCCATTCAGTTGTGACAAGAGGGACCGCCATTGATTTCACAAGTGGAACTTCCGTCCCAATGGGTTAGAGAGGGATTTCAAAAGGAGAGGATTGAGGGAGTTGTAGAGACATGCGCAAGTAGCCGCGAACAGGGGGAAGGTAGAATTCGATTGCTTGAAAAGAATGGCTTGACGTATGAGAAGAAGTGGCGTGTTGTCTAGGGTGCTACCTTTACTATGCTCCACAGAGACTTTCAAATGAGGAGAGTATGGGGATGAAAGGAGATAGGGCTTCAGTGAGTTATTGGCCTCAAGTGGGGTCAGGGCAAAGAGGCATGTGGGCTATGGGCTGAAGGTATTGGGCTCAAGGGGTGGGAAGGAAGTGAATGTGTTAAATGGAGCCAAAGAGCTAGGTTGCTTAAGCCATGATCCCCAACTAGCTCAGGGTAAAGAAATCAATAGGCCTATAATCTTGGGCTCAAGGGCTAGGGAGGAAATTTATGCGTTCAATGGGACCAAAGAGCTGGGTTGCTCAAAGGATGGAGAGAGCCCAAGGGTTTGTGGTAAATTGGCCAAAGAGCTGGTTGTCAATCCTTTAATGGTTGCTTAGGCCGAAAATAGTTTTGAGGACCCAAAGGCGGGGTCTTTTGTGGCTGAAGTCGATGTTGACTATTGTAGGGAAGGGAAGATGGTCAGTGTGGAGGATGAAGTTGTAGAAGAGCTTGGTTGTTGGGATGAAGGTTAGAATGGTTGATGAAGGATAGATGTCCAAGAAGGGCACGAGGGAGAATAATCTCAAAGCAATAAAGATTTTTTCCCGAAATGTGCACGGAGCAAACAACAAAGATAAAAAAAAAGGTTATCATGGCCTTTCTAAAAATGCAAAAGGTGGATTTGGTGACATTACAGGAAATAAAGGTGCAAAAACAAAGTCAAAATGTGTAGTGCGAAGTTTAGGGATGGGAAGACTATTAGAGTGGGGGTGTTGGATTCTAAAGGGGCAGTGGGAGGCATGGTCTTTTGGGATAAGAGAGTGTGAAGATTTTTTTTTTGTAAGTAAATTTTTTTTTCTTTTTTTCATTCTTTGCCCCCACTGGGATTTGAGCCAGGCTTCACTGGCGTCATGGAACTTTAAGAATATTGAGGAAAATGTTTCTTGGAGCTTTACGGGTGTTTATAGACCAAATTGCAAGAGAGACAGAGATGAGTTTTGGGCAGAATTGGGGCCGATAAAGGGTATGTCTGTGTGTGTTCCCTATGCCCATCCCAACCCTTAACCATTGAGTCAGACCTCAATGGCATTATGACATTTTAAAAATATTGAGGAAAATGTTTCTTGGAGCTTTACGAGTGTTTATGGACCAAATTGCAAAAGAGACAAAGATGAGTTTTGGGCAGAATTGGGGGCGATAAAGGGTTTGTCTGTGTGTGTTCCCTATGCCCACCCCAACCCTTAAACACTAAGTCGGGCCACAGTGGCGTCACGACATTTAAGAATATTGACATTGTTTCTTGGAGCTTTACGGGTGTTTATGGCCCAAATTTCAAGAGACAAAGATGAATTTTGGGCAGAATTGGGGGTGATAAAGGTGGAAACTTTTCTTCTTCCATTTTGAATACTATGAAGCAAGTTAAACCATAAAAACATAAGTCAAAGTAAACCTATACAGATTTTGATACTACATGATGATAGAAAGGTTCTTCTGACATAGTTATACAAAATGAAATATGACAGTGAGGATACATCATTAACTGGTCTTCTGAGATGATCATTTACAACGTTTCACTTTGATTTCATAAAATTTTACAGTGGATTGTTAAATATGAAATCCGGCTACATATCACTAGAGCAAAAGAAACTTCTATGACTGACAAACTGAGAGTTGTGAACTCCCAAAAGAAGAAAAATTCACTAATTAATTACCACTCAAATTAATGAAAGCTTTACATATAAACAGAACATTTAAAACCTGGTTAGGATTTGATCATTGAAATTGATTTCCTTATTATATGAGAATTTTTTAATACAAATTAAGACCTTTCACCCAGGTCACTCACATTGTTAAGTAGGACACTTGAAATGAATTACAAAGAGCAAATGAAATCAGTAGCTTGAAAATCAGGTTATCATATCTTTAGTCATATGGCTGACCTAAATTTTTACCAGATTTTTTTTAATTTTATAGGCATATTATCACATACTTCCATGGATGAAACATAAATCCATTTACATAAAATGCCAACTCATATGGCAGAGGATGCTTTCAACCTTGTTATCTTATCTCAGAACATTTCATGTTTTTTCAATTTCCTCTTTCTAGAGGAAAATGGATATCAACTAATCAAATAGTAAAACTAAAACCTCGATTTGAATGAAATTTTCAGTAACCATGCAAGACCGAGAACAAAAGCCGGGATAGACACAATACATATGTCACAGGACTTAATAACATAGCCATTACAATGTTCCACGCCATAGAGAACCAAAAAAATAAGAGAGACAGAGATAGAGATAGAGAGAGAGAAGCCAATGGGGCTAGTAAAATGAACTAACCTTTTTGGTTACTTTCACTCCCAGTGAGTTTGTCTCCCTCAAAACAGAAAGCCGGAGTAGTAAAGGATAAACATCAGCCATATCATCCTCCACAGCTGAAAAGGTCCTACCATCCTTCATTGCAGCCCTAGAATCAGTATGCCTGCATAGCAAAGTATTATAGTACACATTCTGAGATATTAAATTATTCTTAAAGAATCTAATAAAAACTAATAATGAACAAATTTCCACCTTTAGCTTTAAAAGAAAACCGAGACATATAAAAAAATAGAACAAATATCCCAATGAAAAAAATGTGTTTTTTAATGTACAGTAGAAATTGAATGCCTCCTTTGTTATGTACAAAGCATTTCTAATGGAAAAAGGTAGTCACCCTGAGGAATCTCCAATGTTACCAAAATCAGCACAAAATAAAAATAGAAAAGCATTAAGAAGAATAATGAACCAGCCCTGTAAATAATTAGAACTAAATGCATCCAGAGCAGCTAACATCAGAGCCTTTTTGAATCAAAACACTCAATTTGTTAAACAAACTTCATATGTTTTTCTCAATTTCCAATCAAATTCAAATAGTTAAATTCAACAAATTTGACAAAGCACAATCTAAACACACTCACCATTTGAGGGCCTTCAACCACAAATCTCCAGGAACCAATGCATAGTCCCTCCCTGAAACCCCCACTTCCCCATTCTCGTTAATCTGCCCTGAATCCTCTTCTCTCCTAAGATTAAACACAAGATCTGAGTTAAATATGTTGTTTATGATCTTCATGGGACCATTATAAGCTGAGCCCGGCATGGCAGAGTACAAAACCCCTCTCGTCGCGTTGCCCTCGGCCGAATTTGAATCCTGGGCCTCCTTCCACCACCTGAAAACCCCATTTCATTATCACTACAAATCACTGCGGATAGATTTTACCAGCAAGTTTCAATGCATAATGCAGAAACACACCCACATTCCAATAACAAGAAACAAAGAACCTATTTCAATAACTCTCAGTTCGGTAGCCGAGAAACCATAAGAAAACATAAAAATAAAAGAACCAGAAAACCTCACGGCAGCAAATCCGTGGGGTTTCCTATGGTATTCTTTACTTTTCCTACAATTTCTCAGCTCCCAAATGGGAGAATAAACAGGAATCCGAATCCAGGTCCGATCCGAATCAGGATTAGGATTGGGATTCAAGAAAGACGGTGTTCAAATGGAAGTCAGAAGATTTGGAGAGATGAAACCTGTAGGGAACGAAGTAGACACGAATATCATCATTTTGAGGTTGAGCTGAATCGGAAAGATCTTCAGAGGCTGCTCCGTCCATCGTAGAGAGAGAAAGTGAGAGTTTTAGAGAGAGAGAGAGAGAGAGAGAGATAGAGGAAGGACGAGTCTGGATTGTGTGTGGAGGTATTCGAAATGGAGTCACAGATTTGGAAAAAAATTCAGATCATTTTCTTTTCCTTTTCTTTTTTTTTTTCCTTTTTTTTTTATATTTTTAAGTTGCCGTTCTTGATGTTTTCAGACGACCCGAAAGCACAGGAAATGCAGAGAAAAAACACAAGTGGAGTTTTTCTGTTAAGATTTTTATTTATTTATTTATTTATTTATTATTATTATTATTATTATTATTATTATATATATATATATATATATATATATATATATATATATATATATATATATTTATTTTTATTTTTTTTTTTATTTTTTTATTATTATTATTTTTTTTTTTTTTGGAAAGGATGATCGAAAGAAATCAATTTTCAAGGTTTTAATAAATTATTGGGAACACTTTCCAAATGGTCTTCACAATTTTTTAAGCCTATTATAAATACTTACAAAAGCATATATATATATATATATATATATATATATATATATATATATATATATATATATATATATATATATATATATACTATATATATATATATATATATATATATATTTATTTATTTATTTATTTATTTATTTATTTATAGATGTTTGATAAAAGAAGCAATGAAATGTATAATTGTTCTAAGGATTATGTAGTGAATATTAAAAAAAAAAATTTTGAAAACAACTTTTTAGAACAATTTTGAAAGTTGTTCTTTTATTTATGGCCTCAGATATTTTTAACTTATTATTTTTTAAAAAATTTAATATTTTTAAAAATAAATTTTATATATTTTAATATGTTTTTTTAAATGGCATTTTAAGCCTATTATAAATACTTACAAAAGCATATACTTATATATATATATATATATATATATATATATATATACTATATATATATATATATATATATATATATATATATATATATATATATATATATATATATATATATATATATATATAATTAGATGTTTGATAAAAGAAGTAATGAAATGTATAATTGTTCTAGGGATTATGTAGTGAATATTTAAAAAAAAAAAATTTTAAACAACTTTTTAGAACAATTTTGAAAGTTGTTCTTTTATTTATGGCCTCAAATCTTTTTAACTTATTCTTAAAAAAATTTAATTTGCTTTAAAAATAAATTTTATAAACATGATCTGTGAGCTGTACATAATCGAGGTTTTTCATCTTTAAAGTAGCTTCGTATGAGGTGGAAGAGCCTCTTAGATGAAACACGATTAAGAATGTAGCTACAGATGGTAGTGCATCTCCCCGAAAGGAAATAGGCAAATTAGCTTGCGCTATCACTGAACTAACCATGTCCAATAGGATTCTATTTCTTATTTATGCTATGCCATTTTGTTGCTTATAATGAATATTTAGCTATCTGGTTATACCTTTATCATCACAATAGTTCTTAAATAAATCAAATAGATATTCACGCCCTCAATCGGTCCATAATACTTTAATATTTACATTCAGTTTATTCTTAACCAATATATTGTAGATTTTGAAGCATTTTAATGCTTTATATTTATGGGAGATCAAATAAACGTGATCGTATCTTATGAAATCATCTATAAAATTGATGAAATAGTAAGCTCCATGTCTTGCTTTCACATTCATTGGGCCACAAATGTCAAACCTTAGCTAAACTCTTTAGCCAATCTTGCCCAATGTTTCCTAGTCTAGCATGTCACGTAACATCATGAACTAATGACTCGTTACTATAATTGCCAATAACAAAAGTGGATGTGTTTATATTAATTGAAATAATATCTAATACAATAAATTCATCCAACATAAAGTTAGACTTGTAATAAATGTTGTCCAATAATACTTTCACACAATCTTTTTCAAATACTATTTCAAAGTCAAGTTTTAATAAAACAATAACGGAAACAAAATTTCATTGAACTTTTGGTGCCTAAAGCACATCATGGAGATAAAGAGTGCGGCCAATCCGCATCTCTAATTTGTAGGCATCATTTCCAAGAACATCCGTTAAAGTATTATTTCTCATGTAAATGGTTATACTTCCTTAAGAATTCAACGAAAATCCACAAAGGCATTTCGGTCCCTAACTATTTGGTTAGTTGTTGCCAAGTCTATAGTCCAATAAGGAATAGTTTCAATTAACATCAAGCAACTACTAACATATGCATTAGAGTTGCGAGTTTGGTCATACAATACCTTTGACTCAGTACAATCACTAGCAAAGTGATTAGGCTTCTCACAATTGAAGCAGTTTATGTTCTTACTTTCATTGCTTGTGCGTTTTCTGCGCTTGTGTTTGTTTTTGCTAAGGTTGATTTTATTGTCTCCCTTCCTTTGCTTTATAACCTTACCCTTCCATCTTTTTTTTCCGGAGCTTAAAGCCTATTTTCTTTTGGACTCAGTTATATAAATATGTCCACTAGGCTTATTAGCTAGAAGGCGATCCTCCTTAAACTTGACATGTTGGTGCAAAATCGTCAAAAGTCTTGGTATTGTCATTATGAGTAAGGTTTATGCGCATATGCTCCTAGACACTAGAAGAAAGTGAATCACAACTTGGACCTATTGTTTGTCAATTAACTCATGGCCAACACTCCTTAACTTACTAATCATGTAAGACATGATAGTTAGGTGTTGCCTTATTGTATGATTGAGTTGCTTCTTATAAGCATTGAACTTAAGAGTCAACTATTGCATCCTTGTGGTCAAGGTCCCACCATATTGAACCTTGATAGTGTCCTAAATTGCAAAGGTTGAGTGGTGCTTTTCAAAATGTAGCATCAAGTAATTTCTCATGCTGCTCAACATCAATATAAGCAACTATCTCCTTGCACTTATAGGCCTGATATGCCTCAATATCTCACCTATGCTAAGCAATGTTTCCATGCTCATGCTCAGTAATCAGTTGTGTGATGGTTTATGCATGTCTTGTTCTTCGAGTTTTGTACGGAAATAAGCTATTTAAAATAAAATAAAATAAAATTACTGTGGCTTCCAAAATAATTCCCAAAGTGGAAAACGATGCAAGCCTTGCTTATTAACTGCGACATTTGGTGTCATACGGCGAACCAAGCGGAATGGCGACATTTGGATTCAGGTTAATTGTCGTCGTTGTGAGCGGCTGACATTTATGATGTGGCTGCCCAATTGTCGTCGTCCTGGCGGCTGGCATTTGAATAATTCAAATGTTGTCGTTCCTGGCGGCGACAATTCTTCTTATTCAAATGTAGATGGATTAGAGCGTGACGGGTGGATTGATTTGAGAGTGATCGGGCTAGGGCTTTTTTCCTTCATCTCCCCCTTCTGCTTTCTTCTCCCACTCCTGCGCATTTGCTCAGTCCGCTCCAGTTCTTGTCTCTTTCGGTTGCTCTGCTCCGGTGGTTGCCTCCTCCTTCGTCCCAGGCTCGAGGTAAAGCTTTTCGCATGCTCCTCTCTAATTTTTTGTAAATGGGTGTTTGGCTGTTTGGAATGTTTGGCTGCGTCTCGCTATCTTTTTGTTGCTTGGGAAAATATTGGGCCAAGTTGGGATTGTGTAATGAAAATGTGCCCATGCAAAAGCTTTTTGAAAGTGCAGTATTTTGTTGCTCGATTGGATTTTATTGTTTTTGAAGCTCTCTAAGTGAAAATAAATCTGGAAAAGAGCTCTATTATACCGGTGGGAAATGTTGGGAACTTAGATGATCTGGCTCTTGAGGTGGGGTGCAGGACAGGGACTTTGCCTTACTACCTACTTAGGCATTTCCCTTTAGGGATGCGCCATAACGCCACTGAAGTTTGGGATGTGATTGAAGAAAAATTCCGAAAAAAGCCGACCCTCTGGAAGAGGCAATATATCTCAAAATGAGGTAGACTTACCTTTTTAAGAAGTATCCTCTCAAACACATATCTATCTCTTATGTCTACATTTCGCATGCTAAGTGTAAAGGCAAAGCCCAGGAGAAAATCAAAGGGCTTCTTTAGGCGGTGGTAATTTGGAGAGGAAAATCCACCTAATCAATTGGAATACTATTTGTTCAAGTAAAGATAAAGGGGTTTAGGTATTTGTGGCTTTCCACTATGAATAGGGCTATCCTCGAGTGGCACAGGTTTTGTTGTGGAGGTCCCCTGGAAGAATCTTATCATGCTGAAATACGACACATAAGATGGTGGGTAGTTTACTAAAAACCCGAGGGGAAGCGGTGGGATAGGTTTTTGGAGAGACATAAGCAAAGAGAGTTGAGTCGGTAGGCAGGATTGTTGTTTTTCCCTAGGTGATGGAAGAAGAATTAGATTTTGGAATGACGTTTGGTGTGTGGAGAACCCTCTAAGTGTGACTTTCCCTTCTCTCTACCTATTGGCTGATTCGGAAGGGGCTATGGCAATTGAAGTCTAAGACTCTACTAAGGGGGAAGGTGCTTGGAATCCAAATTTTGTAATGCCTTTTAATGATTGGGAATTGAATCATCCCGGCCCACTTCATAGTACAATCCAAAAAAGTCAATCTTGGGGAAAGGACAATTTAAGCTGGAAGATAGATGGTGAAGGAAGTTTTATAGTTAAAGCAAATTTCATACACTTGGAGGGAACTCTCATTTATGTGCCCACAAAGCTGTTGTGGAACAGTTGTGTCCCCCCAAAAGTTGGGTTCTTTGCATGGGAAGCTTGGTGGGAAAAGCACGTGCTCCCTTAGAGTAGCTTAAGAGGGCTTTTGGCACCCACGGTGATACCCTCTGTGTGAAAGCGGAAGAGAAAATTTGGAGCATCTTGGATCAGCGCCCTTGATTTGGGGGTTATAAGTAGCGCTCATCTCTATCCCTGGTTTGGATTGGGCTTGCCCTCGTATAGTCAAAGATTTCCTCATGGGCTGGACCCTCTTCCCTATTAGAAAGAAAGCAAGGAAACTGTGGATGGTTGCTTCTACAAGCCTTCTTTGGGCTATTTGGAAGGAAAGAAATATGGTTGTTTTTTATGATACCCCCTTTTATGCTGATAGGTTGAAGCTTTCTTTCATTAGTTCGTTGTCTTCTTGGGTTGGGTTAATTGCTAATGAGAACTTTTATTTTGTGAGAATTCTTTTGTGCATTCTCTAAGGCATTGTTGTGGGGTACATTAGGTTTTCTGACCCCTTTCCTTTGTATGAAGCAGCTATCTTCCCGGTATACCCCCTGTATACTCCAGGGTAGTTGCCTTGGCTCCCATATTTTTTGTTTTTATAAATTGCTTCAGTTTGCCTATCAAAAAAAAAAAAACAACAAATGGATACTTCTTGCTCTCATTTTAAGGTTTCTATTACATGATGTAGATATCTTGTTGTTTGTATGTGATTTCTGTTTTGGCTTGTTCTCTAAGAGCTCTTGCAAAAGTAACGAGAAGTGAATAATGAGATGTGGGTTGTATTTTGCTATGTATGTATGAGGGTGGTAGAGCTGTGTTTATCAACCTCCATTGAGATAATGAACTACATTTCACCTTTACTAACCCCACTTGTTTTCTAAAACCATTTAAGGTCATATTCTACATGAATTAAGGGTTTCATCCAATTTAGGAAACTACGTCACTTCCCCGAACTTAACGAGAATACAGTTCACTTCGTCTAAGAAAACACCTCCGGCAATGCAGGGATGTAAAATTAATAGTTAGTAAATTAAAAGTTGAGGATTCATAAGCAACATGCAGAAAAAAAATTATCTTCTTTTAATATCTACAAAATCAAATCTGAGACAAGCTATATTTGAGTCTTTGATAGTGGGCTCATGCATAAGTTTATTAGGTTCTAGGGTGGGTGTTTGAAATGACCATACATCTTACGGTAAGACTTAATACTTCATGCACATATTACTTAGGCTCTAAAAAGCAAAAAAATTAAATAAAGTAGTAAACCCGACAAGAAGAATCAAGGGTCATTTAAATGAATAATATGAAATATCTCTGTATCGATGGATGACCTACCTCGAAAAGAGAAAGTTGAGCAACATTATCATGAAGACCATATTGCTTAAATTCAATGCTCTCTCCCTCTAATAACGAAGCACGAGAAATTGGGTATGGATTCATTACCTCTCGACATAATGCGACCCAAAATTTTTCAAGAAACAAGTAAATGAAATTACTTGAATAATATTCTTACTTCTCAGCTTAAAACATACTTCTGACCATCGTAGTGTCCCGGTGCGTCTACAGCAATCTGGAACAATAATTTAGAAGCGAAAAGTGATTACACGCTCAAGGAGCATTGACTTGCACACGGCTCAGCATTGCTAAATCATACACGGCAAAATCAAAGAAATATTTGGACAAACATCAAAGAAAGTTTTGGCACTCATCCTTTGGCCAGGATTCCAATTAGTATATCAAAGAACTAAAAGCAACATAAATAGTTTTAGCATTGAAGTTACTAAAGAACTTTAAAATAGGTGGTTGAAGGTAAATATTAAGATCAAGCCATCTCCATGAGTAAAGAAAGTTACGCCTTTAGTCAAGTTCTATTCCAATTACTCACCTTAATTACGATCCCACCTTGATGAGTCGGTGTTTCAATATCGGCCACCACGATTAAATCGGGTCATCCGACTTACTTCCAGGTGGTGAGTCAAAAAGAATATGGGTAGTAAGTTGGCCTACAAGGTGGATGGCCTTGATACTAAGTTTTCGCATTGGAAATTGTCAATGCCAAGACTAATTTGCCATCATGATTCATGCATGGGGTTGGAGGGTAGTTAGTACTTAGTATACTTAGTAGTGGTGGGATCATTACACTAAGTCTTTTCACCCTGCAAGACTTTGTGTATGAAATATATGATACAAAAATGTATTGTACAGAATGTGTCTGAAATTAACCTAACATTAGAATTTTCCTTTTTATTATCTCACTAAAATTATTATTTCAATTCACATTTCTTTTAAAAGAATTGTTATACTTCAAAATTATTAATAGGCATTGGAAGAAAATAATTAAGTGCTTTTATTGATTGAAAAAGGTTATTAATACATGCTACATGTAAAAGGGAATTTACATATTTTGATTCTATTATGCTCTGCATATTATATATGTGTGTGTGTTGTAAATCCTATAGTTTCCAAGATGAGTGACATTATATCAAAAAAATTAAAATTTTCTAAAATAAAAGTTTCTAACCTTAGTTCCTTTAATTATTGTGAAACTCTTTCCACAATGTGTTTTACTAATATGTATAGTGTATTTCAGGAGCCTCAGGATATATATATGGCGTTTAGGGCTACATGGCGCGTCCATTGGATCCATGCAATCTTGCTGTGCTGGGACGGACACGAGGTCCCACTTTGACAGGGGCGAGCGAGGTTGCATTTTATTATTCATGGGAGTAACATTCCAGTTTACTCTATAATATATATATATATATATATATATAGTGAATTATAAACATGATGATTATTTACGTTAATTATAGTTACGGGAAGTTCTCCGTGCTTAATCGGCGAGATGAGAAGCACCTCGGCCTATGGAGGATGGATCCACGTATTCTCCATACGTGATCCGCGGCCTTGGGATTCTACGGTATATACAGGTGGGCCACATCATCATAGATTGGCGCTTGTGCTGTCTCGTCGAGATGGCGGCCCCGAGACCCACACATTCTATGTCCCAGTTGGAGAGATGGCGATCACGCTACAGGGATGTTCTTTCATCCTTGGCAGCCGTATCGGCATGGACCGTCGTCAACTGGGTTTGTAATGCTACGATATGAAGCGAGTTATGCGGTGAGCTGCTCGGAGTCACCCCACCCGCTGATACTCTCAGAGGATTGACCATCTCCATCAGGTGGTTATGTGACGATTAACAGGCCCGGGACCTGTCTTTGATGAGATTCGGCTTTGGGAGGCGAGTCTTGGCGTGGGTTCTTGTGTGCGTGGGATCCTTCTTTCACGGTTGAAGGGGTCCGCTACTGTGCTTTCTCCACTACTCAGTGATTTGACACAGGACATCAGCTTATAATTTGGGGTGGTGCAGTACTTGCATACACATATCGAGAGTTATGTCATGTCAGCTTGGACCGTAGATGCGGTATTAGTGGTTGTATTACACTCATACAGGTATGTATATATATTTTTCTGTAATTTCATAAACTTTCAGCTACGAAACTAGATCGCTTAATTTATGTTTATGGTATACTCAGCTATGGTTTTGGGAGGCTTCCGTGGAGCGGTGACCCGATTTTGGGCGATGCACGCCATATCGAAACCACCATTGGCGCATGCCTTACATGATGGCGATATCGATGGCGTCGTAGGCGGGGGTATGGATGATGGATTACCTGTTGAGCATGGCGTTCGCTAGAACGGAGGTGCGAGGTAAGAGCGAGCCCGACTCTTAGTTGCCCAGGGTGTAGGTGGAGAGTACCTTTGACACACGGGTGCTTAGCCCATCCGGTGTCCTCTACTATACGAGATATTTATCACGCTGAGCTTGGATCAGGGTAATTATGTAAATATATAGTTTGTAATTATATGTAAAGTATATGGTTGTAATTATATGTTACCGCAATTATATGGTTCATATAATGTAATTTCAATCTTATTGACATAAAAGTATTTGGCGTCAATGGTTGTGTGTGGGTCTTATGGGATGCGAGTATGTAGGAAGGTGGTTGACCCGACTTCAGATATATGCTTAGGCGATGTTGGGATATCCCGGCGCCGCGATGTCACCCCTCCATATGTTTGAGGTGTTTGGTGGCATTGTCGAGATGGCGTGTGCGTCAGTTTGGGGTACATCGGGAGATACCTCCACTTGCTCATACGAGCATCAGCTACATAGAGTCGATGCACGTGGGCGACACCAGCGCGATTGGGCGACATATCATGCTCCGTACATAGCACTATGGGATACACGATTGGCGAGGATCATTACTTCACCCCCTATGGTGGGTATGATGGACTTCCAGGATCCATACATGCAGTGGTTTCGTCTTATTACACGACGTTTTATGACACCACGGTTGCATAGGGATGATATGAGGTTTTATCTTCTGTGGTGTGAATGTATAGTAAGTTAGGCTGTCGTGTTTCTAAAATATTTTACCTAATTTTAATCAATATAGTATGTAGTTATAATTATTTCTTTTGTTCACGGATGTAGCCATGGTTGTCCTATGGGTCTCGTTTGCTACCACATTTGTAAATGTGACATATACCATAATGCCGTCAGTTATTCTGGCGGATCGGAGGATTATCGCATCGGTACTTCAGAGCATCCCATCACATCGCCATCAAGTGAACCTCCCAGTGTCATAGACACAAAATCCGCGGGATGCAGCCGGTAGACGAGGAGGAGCGGGGGTGTTGGGGCGTAGAGTTCGTGTTGGAGATAGTGCAGGTAGTCATGGTGTGAAACGGTGGCAGCTGGTGCCACACACTTGATGCGAGTTTGACTTCTTTGTTACCCTCTCTGCACTTACTGTCACCTTCACACCACATTCCATTTCCCACATTTGACCCGTCACCTTATTTTCCATTTCGTACCCTGCACACATTGACTGTCACCTTCCACACCACATTCCATTACCCCCACATTTATTTGTCACCTTCCATACCCCAGCACATTCACACATCACCATCCATCCCCCACGATGACACCATACTAGACCCTTTACCTGAGTGGGGTAGACTTCCAAATGGCGACCTCGGACTCGTAGTGCATGAAGCCTTCACCACCACTTGCCTCGGCTCCATCGGCTCCCTCGGTTCCATCGGCTCCTTGGTGCCGCCTCACCCGCAAGGATCTGATACTTTCTGGTGACATTTATTCGGCGATAGATCTGGGTAACTAATGGCGCCTTCTTGTGGGACTCATTGATACATGATTTTATTTTTATATATGATTTTTATTTTTATACATGTGCATTTTGGATTTTTCGGTGTCATCGATTAAGGTTTTATGGTATTTCAGCATCATAGGGTTTTAGGGTTTATGGTTTTTTGGATGTTTTGGGTTGCACGACATTAAGTGTAATGTTCCATTGCGTGCGAGTTTTTATTGATGGGTAGGACAATGCATCAGTAATGCCTCCCCTCCCCAATCTTAAGAGAAACTAGATTAAAGTGAGGACATGAAGCATCCTTACATGTAGAAAACAGTACTGCAGCCCTCTTTTGGTATATCTTAAACTAAATCGAATTTTGTTTTTTAAAAAAAAAGAAGTTAATCTTGTTTTAGAATATCTGACAACAACAAATGATAATAACTCTTGGTGCAATTAGAATCAACGTTTAATATCTGGGCCTTGATTAGGATTCCAGTATTTAGCGGCAACAACAATATTACAAATACTCAAGTGGGGGAAACAAGTCAAATTCCCCTTCCAAATTTCAGTTTCCAAATTTCAGTCAAATACCCCTCAAGACTAATATGAAACTCTACCGTGTTTGAATGAATCATCATCTAGTTTTCAGTTTTCAGTCATCATCTACTAGTCATATTTTCCATCAAAGTCTGAATCATAGGTGGGTGGATCACTCTCAGAAAGATTGTTAAATAAATAAATATTCCAATAAATTTCCTAATTTAGTATCTGTGGGTTTTTTCTTATGATTTTTTAGACATGGTATCTGTGGGCGGATCACTCCCATTTGCCAAAGCCCATCAAAAGTATATGCTCAAAGTGAACATCCCGTTTTCCTCAACTGGGAACCCTCTCTGTCCACACCCGGGTTCTCTTTCTAAGAGCCTAATGGGCGGATTCAGAATAGGCTTGGGGGGTGCCCCACACCCGAATGTGTTCCATATGCTGTATTTAAGTGGTTTGTGCTCTGATTTGCCCCCTCTCTATATATATATGTTTTGGAAATATTTGCCCCCACTGTAATTAATATACACTATATTTGGTTCCTATAAAATCTAAGAAAAATGCCAGAGAAAGAAAAAATGGAGGAAAAGTGGGAGGAAAGAAAAAAAAAACAGAGTAAAATCTCACATCTTAGTTTACTTACTACTTGAAGCAAAATTTATTATTTTAACTCATTAATATAAATATTAAATAAGTTAAAAATTTATAAGTTTTTGAGTAATTTTATTTTATTTAATGAGTTTCCTAAGCAATTTTATCTCTATATATGTAAGATTTTAAGTAATATTATTTAAATTTGATTTTTCTTTAGGGCTATATTTGGTTATGAAAATTTAATAGAAATTCAAGGAAAGACAATAGAAATTAAGGAAGAGAAGTAAATGAAAGGAAAATAAATATACGAACAAATTTACGTATTAATATTTTATTGGCTACATTAAATCAATTTTATTTATTTAGTTTGACAACTAAATACTTTAGTTATACTAAAGTAAACCATGCGATGGGAATCATGGACCCCTCCCCTCCCCATTTCATGCCCTTTTAATAGCTATCTCTGGCATGAGGTGAACATGATGAGCATCAAATTTTATTTATTTAAGTGAGCTAAGTATATGAGTTAAATAGTGTGAAAATAAAACAAAAACAAGAGTAGCTAATAATCGCAAATACTCAAAAGCCTAGGGCCTTGCTTTTGAAAGTTGTTATAACAATTATTTAATATCAATGGAAATTGGTAAAAAAAAATACATGTTTTTTTGTTTTGTAAAACAAGAAAAACACATACAACATTAGATTCAAAGAAAAAGGAAAAAAACCACCAGTACTATGGTGCAAAGTTGGGGTTCTATGCAAAATCCCGTTTATCCGGTTGATGGTGTTTTAGTGTCTTACAAAACAATTTTAAAATTTACGGGCAGTTTTGGAATTGTTTTTCAAAAGTAATACAAACAATACTTGTAACTTTTTGTTATATTTAATGGTTTTATAAAAAATAAACACTTTTTAAAATCAATACTCAAATATAAACTCTAAATTTGTTCTTACATTTGAAACGGTTACAGTTTACTTCTTGAATTGTTAAAATTAATCTATAAAATATATATATATATATATCGAACAAAATACCCAAACAATTTTTTTTGGTCTTCATCAATTTTCAAATAAATTACGAAAACTGGTTTTTATGGAAAAAAAAAATAATCAAATGTATATATTTTTCGATTTCAAATATTGTTTTCTTACCAAGTAGAAAAAGAAGAAGAAAATGGAAATGAAGAAGTAAGAAATATACGAACAAAATTGCTGCAAATCTCTTTTCGCAAGTTTGTTTTATGCATATTTTCGAGAAAGAACAAACAAGCAGTGAATGAATGACAATACACGGAGTTTCCTGAAAACATTGTCAAAATACCGTTCTGCCATTAAAAAACAGACAACAATGTGAGTTGGAATTTGATCCTTCGTTTCGGAAGGGGGTGACAAAGTTTCTACATCCTTCATCTCCTTGACCCCAACTTCTTGTAGTATCGTCTTATCACCAATAACATAACTGAAGAGCAAATGAAGGAGGAAGAAGGTCCGGCCAGGAAAATCAGATACAAGAGGACCACGGAGTAACCAATAACTAACTACCATCCAAATTCTTCTATTAATTTCTTCTATTGGGATTCAAACCTGGAACCTCCCCAAACCCCATTCCAACCCTTAACCACTTTAGCCTCATAATGGTGAGTTATAAAATCTAGCTTTACTTTGATTAAGTCACTTAAATAGTTGAAGTAGCACATTCTTTGGACAAAAATAATTTACATAAAATAACAAAAATCCAGCCAAAACCTTCAAAATTGAAATATGGTTTATCAGCAGTTTATACATGTCTATGCTTTCACTAAATTAGAGCCGGTATGCCCATTAGATAAAAATCACCAGTTATTGCTCTTTCAAGGAGATTAAGTGTGCGTTGATGTTGTTAATTGTCTCTTTCTTCTCAAAGAAATTATTAGGCTCATAAGTTCTACATTGGAAATGAACCACACACATCTCTTTCCAAGTATTCTAACTACATAGAGATCAAGTCAGTTTTCCTTCTTGATTTTCTCTCAAGAGTCAAGACACAGTAGGCATTATAACAGTACAATTGCTTGATAGAGAAAAAATCAGAATTTCTTACAAAAGAAAAGCAACACAAAACACAGGAGACAATACATTTAAACACAAAACACCAAACATGATCCAAAAATCTAATCCAAGCAACAAATAGATCAACCTTCCAACCATTTAAAAGAAGAATCCAACAAATATAATGCAAAAATACAAAATTTTAACAGTCAGAAATTTTAAAGATAAAGTATAAAAAATCCATGTTGCTTTTCTCCAGTGCTGACAAATCAGAGACAATACATTTCTTATTGGTGTCAACATCTATCGACAAGATGTCACAACCACAACCCCTTTTTCCTTCAACATCCATCACATTCCTCAGAGTGTCTGATGCAATCTTTGGGCTCAAGAGATTCCAGTAACTTTCTACTCTCTGTTGCCAAACTTCCTGCACCACACCATCAATTTTTAAGCCAACATATTTGTATGTGTTGCATTTGGAAACATATTCACAATGCACTAAAGAAAAGGATCCTAACAAACTAAAAGATTGCAGTCAAGGAAGTACTGTCTCAATTACCGTGTCCTTCTCAAATATATCTTTCGAGTGGCCAAAATCAGCCAGGCGGGGAGGTGCAGCAATCAACCTAGCTGGCCAAGGAGCCAATCCACTACCCCTGGATTTATGGTCATCTAATAAGGCACACACCAATTTTGGTTAGAATCTAGTTTAAGATCCTCCAGTTGCAATTGTATCATAACCAAAAACTACTTTTTTCAACCAAAATGGTAATTTCCTTATATGATTTCCAGTTTTATCCAACTTAAAATGAGTTATCTAAAAATCAATTAACAAGGAACAAGATCAACAAAATTTAAGATAATCATGGACATTTTGTTGAAAAACATGTCATTCAGCTAGGAAACACCAATATCAAAACAAGCCACAAGAAGGTAGGGCATACCATGATCGGTAAGAGTGATACAGGCTTCCATTGGCACACCCCATGCTGCATCTGGGTCATCATCAGATCGGCAAAGAGGAGGTTGAGTACCAGGTGCTCGTTCCATATAACAATCATTGGTCAAAGGTTTCTACCAAATGACAATTTGGTTCCATACTTCTCCTCGGCATCATCCAAAACTGACTGAATTTTCAGCAGTATATTCTCCCACTTGTTGATGTCAGCAAGGACTTGGTCTTGACGGGCAAACTGGAGCACGTCAACTTGTCAAACAGATACTCAATGAAAACAGAGAGAACAACCTCTCCAACAAAAGCCATGTATATGGAAGGAACGGAACTTCCCCTGCAATAAATTGACACCCTTTGCATCATCATTATCATACAATTTAAGAGATAAATAAAAAAAAACCAAGAATAGCGGGGGACAGGTCCCATAAAGAATATGAAAAAACATACCTCTCCTTCATCTTCTAGCTGAATGCGAGTGGTGAACGCAGCAAGGAGGACCAAATCATAAATAATGGGAGCAGCTACATTCACATATTCGTACACATTCACTTACTGAACTTGATTTATGTTCTTACAAGAACGCCGATTGTGCCTCAGTTGTTTGCACAACCCGCATGTGATCAGGGTTTTCCTCCTAACATCTAATACTTCACAGGCAAACTGCGATTTTAGACGCCCACCCAAAGCGCTGTATTGACGCGGCAAAATCACATTGCCATCATAAAGGGGTCATCATCTCATCGACACGGAAAAGGGTGCCCATGTGTCATAGTACCTAATTTTAGCTGTGTAGCAGCCTCTACAAACGTAAATGAAATCAACACAAATGATGTCGACATGTCGATATGTGTATTATTACTGGAGTTTTCACATATTAATGTCTTTCCACATGTGCAAGTTTTTTTCATGTAATGACATGAGTCGGCTAATTCCTGACTTTTATGATGGTTTGAGTTTCACTGTGTGATCGAATAGACAATTTCCATCGAACCAAATTCTTAACAACACGGCCCGGATCCGCCGCATCAACATACTGAGTGAATTGCCCAACGGATGCCAATCTATTGAAGACCTACTTATCTTCTGCAACAAAGTAACCGGCGGAGACAAAAAAGGCCGGCTATACTAATGTAAAGCACGGTAGGGCTTCGAGTTCCTTTGGCACACTATTGTAAATACCAATAAATGTTTGTTGTCGGCTAAAACCATATCTTCAATTCAATGCGTAAGAGCCCATAACTGGAAAGGGACCGTCAGCCATTGTAATGCTTCCGAATGACTTCTCCACCGTGATTCATATGCTTTTGAATTTCGCTCAGACTCGCTAAAGCCGCTTAAGAAACCAAGCTCTTCAAAATTTTGTCTTTGAACCGGTCATAAATTTACAGCAGCTGGGCGATGCAACTCGCGGAGGCAAAGGTGGTCTCAACCAGATGAGGATCGGCCATTGTTGCCATGATTCCTGGATGTCTGTCTGATATAACGCAGGGCCTTCGCCCCGAAGAACTTTATTTTATACATGCCAAGAACCATCCCTAAATCTTACGCGATTTCGCTTCGTAATAGCGCAAATGCCAAAGAACAATTGATTATTTCCACACCCCATAGCAATCAATAACTTGTTCTACACGCTTCACATAATGCAAACATCATGCTCAGTAATTTGGGGCAGATACGCTGGAAGCTTCAATAGATGGCTCAATTTGATCGTAACACGTTGAATATCTCATTGTTTGGCATATTAGTTTGGCCAAGTTTTCCAAACAACAAGACACATCCGTGATTTGCTTGCTCTATGCCCAAGAAACAAACGGCAAATACCGCACCGAGAGAAGTCACCAAATAACTTAATTGACCGCTTTATGCTTTCCATCCAACGCTTTTTATGATATTTGATATCCCCATTGTCCATCACACTCGCCGCCTCTCGGTCAGGAGCCGTAGTCAATGCAATTGTGCCCGAATTAATGCTTTTGAGGCGAGTAGAAACCACCAGTCTAGCTGATGATGGTCCCGCTCAGCAAGATCAACATAAGTATGCGACCAAAGATATTTCCGGATAACAAATAAGGAAGTATATCTTTCACAACCATCAGACTAAGCTTCCATGACGCTACACTTCCTTACATCTTAAAACGAGCAATTTTTTTTGAGATGCAACCATACGCTCGCAAAGGCTTAATAGAACAAATCCTTCAACCGCAAACCGATCCGGATTAAAACTTCATTCATCCATGTCCCCATCCCATCCGCCCAGAGTAGCGCCAATCCATGGTTCCAACAACTGTGTCGATTGTCCCTGATGTCAAACCGAGGCAGGGTTATAATTACTGTGGATGACCTATCCAATGTCTCATCATCCGGTGATTTGATACATCACAAGATGGTGCTTGTGCAGACATATATCCCTTTGTTCGCCTTCAAAAACTCGTTGAAAGTTCAAAGAATGATGCATGTCCATCAACTTTAACATCCTCATAATCTCCATCATCATCACCATCTTTCAGCATATCATTACGCCAATTCCGACTGGGTCATCATCACCATTTGGTTCAAAGATCCGCATCGACCACCACACAGCCCACAAATCGCAGTCATATTGTGCAACATTGTTATCGTCGCTAACAAATAAATTCGGTGGCACACCACGATTGGTTCAATTGTGCCTTACTAAATAAATTTACGTACAATAATTTCATTAATATTACAAAGAACCTTATCCAACATTTTATGACACTACTATCATCACAGACCGGATAAGGTTGAAACTTTCCACCCTAAGGGATACTTACAAATGAGTACCACTCAACCTCTCTGCTTGCCAATGCTTGTCTTTAAGTATATCACACTAATCAACGGCGAAACGCATTCAACCTACATCCAGTGCTCGATAAAGTTTCTACCCTTCATATTCGACATCTGCTTTTACCCTTCTAATATTTGTCCATTATAGTAACATGTCACGAATTATTGAAATGTACAAGTTACTCCGCATAAAATTGTCTCGGGAGTAAATATATATGAATAACTAAATATAGCAAACACTTAGAAAATACACACACAGATATAGCAATGGGCATGGAAAAGCTCAATCCAGATATTCAATGGTGTTAATCTTATCATGAACTGAAATTTGATCTTCGCTCACATGATAAAATTTAAAGCATGTCAGAACAAAATAGTTTGACCTAAAACCATTGAAACTTTTATAAAAAAAGAATTACAAATAATTTGTATCCATTTTTAAAAATATGTAATTTTAATAAAATTTCAAGATTTTTATGACACTTAGTCATCCTGACAATTTAACAAAGACTAGGTAGGAGAAGTAACCATAAAAATAGTTGAATACCAATGGCAAGAGTTAGCGTATCAAGAAACAAATGTGAAAATTTCCAGGGGAGAAGTAATCTCACAAAATAAGAGTACACGAATATAGCGAAAAAGCTTCTGGCCCGAGCTCTGGGACGAGAAGGAGGACGAGGCGACCACCGGAGAGGAAGAGCCTGCCAGATCGAGCAATCGAGCAGAGACTTAGTAGCAAGAGGGGAGAAGGAAAAGCCCTAGCCGAACAATTTATCCGGTAACCTAATTGTCGATGAACAACGACATCGAACACGAACGTCGTTATAGGAACGCATTTGTTACATTTGAATTAATTCAATGTCGCTCAGAACACATAATTAAATTAATCCAAATGCCGCCGTTCTCGACGATGGCAATTAACGGAAATTTAAATGTTGCCGTCCGCTGCCAAACAAGATGTATCAAATGCCTGCCTCCCTGCCTAAGATTAAGCTATAATTTGGGAAATATTTTGAACGCAACTGTAATTTTATTTTATTTTTTTTAATTTGGCGTATTTTCGTACAAAACTGTTGTTCTTCTAGGAGATACAAATTTTACAATGTCAAACATCGTCATTCTTTTCATTCAGTTTGTCTCCCTTGTTTAAATCAGCAAGAATGATATTTGTAGGAGCCATTTCAATTTTTCGATTAATTTAAAAAATTTGATCACAATTAGCACAATTTACAATCTCTAATATCGTTTCATGTCGCAATTCCTTAAACTAATCAATAATAACTTAACACAAGTGGCAGAAACAAAAGTCTTGTTATATAATCTCGTCAATTCCTGTTAACAAGGTTATGTTATTATTGTTTAATTTAAGCATGTATCAATCGACTTGTTATGTGAGATTTACTAAACCATCAACCTAATATTCCCACAATATTATAGCATATTTGCACATTTACTACAATAAAACAAAATACTGTATATATTGCATGTGAAATATATATAAAATACATCAAGGGCAATATGAAGTTTATATACTATACAAACAAATAATTGCCAAACCTAATTTTTTTTCTAATTTATTCATTATTTGATTGGGCCGGAAGTTCTCTCTCAACCAACATTTTTTTTAAGAGAAAAATAATTTTATTGGTTCAAACCAATAATACATCAAATAACAAACTAATGCTTTAAATATTGGTTTCATGCTGTATATATCGCATTTGATCAGCATCTGTATATCTAAGTGAATATTTTTACATGATAAAAGCAAAATGATTTAAATCATTAAAATATTAAAATTGTTAAATTCTTTAAAATATCAATAAATAAAATATATAATACTTAGATTTTAAATATATAAATATTATCATTTTTATACAATTTATGCATATTATATATAGTAGAACCTAAGAATTAAATTATTAAAATTATTAATAATTTATTTTATTAAATTAATTAAATCCATAATTAGTACAACTCTATTATTCTATTATTATTAAGAACTTTTATGTTGAAATTCACATTTTTCATATTTCAATAATATACAAAATTTAACGAAAGTAAAAGGATAAATATAAAAAAATTAAAAGTGAAATTATAGTAATTAAAATGTATTCAATAATATAAAATATCTTATAGTTTTTTTTTAAAAGAATATCTTATAGTTAATTACATAAAATATAAAAATAGAAAAATATTTTAGATATTACTTGAAGTTTGAGATATCTTGTTGTTTTAGTCAGTTTGAGTATCTAAAGACAAATTAAGAGTTGAGTCATCATGTAAAATTTAAGATGGTGTTTGATATGATCTTTGAATTAAAATATTAAAATTTAAAGCCACAAGTGTATTTCTTGGTCAAGCATGAGGCAACTTCCCAAGTACTGATGAAGCCACGTGTCCATACAAATATAACAGAGGTCTGGTTTTAAATAAAGAGGTAGATTGGCCACAAAATGTAGGATATATGTGCGATATATCATCGATATTTTGGCTATAAAATCGCAGACTTTATGTCATCCATGTGCACATGCAGCAACACATGACATGCTGCTGCCTCATGTCATCTATATTTCGCTCTACACTGATATATCGTCGATATTTCAACGATTTTTCAAACTTTTTTCCTATTTCTCAATCAAACAACTTTTGGTTGAACTTATTGTGTCGAGGCTGTCTAATATTCAATATATCAACGACATATCGTCAATATATCCCGATTTTTCAAACTCTAATAAAAACAAATAATCAAAATCGCTAAAAACCATAATGATGAAATAACATCTAGGTTGATAGTATAATGAATCGGTTCAAAGCTTACACATTTGATTGTTGAGCCTACACATTTGATATTACTATTGGATTATAATACTTATGATTTCACCATAAGATATCGATTTAATTATCGATTCGATTTCTATCTCTTATGATATACTATCGCTTGAATCGCCCACACATAACCAAATACTTACACCAAGATGACAACTAAATCGCAAAACAAACGAAAAACCTAAACTGCAGTAATAACCACTTTATAGAAATAAAATGACGGAGAGTACTGCATTTCACGTCAATATGTGAAAAAAAAACTCCTCATTGCTTAAGGAAAAAATGTTAGCAAAGGAAAAGTTAAGATAAAATGAGGTATGAATAGATAATTAGTTGTAAACAATCATGTCCCATACATCTTATTCATTCATGGAAATGCGTTCATTGATTTACCAAGATCCCCTAATATCACTTCTCAGATTAAGGCCCAATTCTTCATTCATTCAATGAGGTAATATTATTGTAATTTAAGTCAAGCATCTCTTTCAAGAAGTGTCTTTCTCACCTTCTTATGAATTAGGTATGAATCGCCACCATCCATTATTGTCCCACTTAATAACCATAATGCTCACAGATCAGCAGAATGTCTCATAATTATTGGTATAACATCAATGATTGAACTAGTGAGTGTTTCAATCCTTCTATATTCATGGAAAAGGTCGCTTCAAAACAACATATCTGATATCACTCACCACATGTGTGAGAATAAATAATTAACATTAGACACACACACGTACACACACAAATATATATATATAAAGAGAGAGTAGAGAGATATATATGAGAGAGAGAGTATACAGGTATGAGAGTATATATATATATATATATATATATATATATATATATATTGATCATAAATATTACATGAATATTTATTAGGAGCTTAAAATATGGTCTCAATTAGTCATGTAAAATTATTCCAAATCACAAGTAAAATAATAAATGATCACACTTTTTATTTAGAAATACCCTCTAAAAGTCATTTAAAAAACCTAGATAAAAGTTCATTAAATAGGAAATTTAAAAACAAGCGTTTTAAAAAAAATCATCAAAAAATGGAGTTTAAATGGGCTCACATGCTTTGGTCAAAGTTTATACTCTGATCAATACCATCGGTCAACAGACCATATACCGGCAACTTAACATTATGTCTAACTGCATCTTAACAAGTGGCGCTTTCTAGGTGCCAGACATTTGACTCTTCATGCTCAAAAGTGGCGCACCAGATGTCACATGTCATTGACATGGATCAAATCGTGATGGTGTCATCGCCATCAGTCGATCGCACGCCACATTAGTAGCCATGCGTTGTGGCCTGTCACTTCACCCTGACGTTCTAGAATTTGGAAAAAAATTATAGATTTTTTATAAAACTTTGAAAATTCATAATAAATTAATTAGTGATCGAAAGAATACGAGTAAATACTCATTGGAAATATCTCGACGAGTTCTTTCTAGTCATACCATTTTTGTGCTATAAAAAATCATCATATTTCTCAAAAAAATAAAAATATTCATTTTTTTTTTCAAGAAGAAATAGATGAAGCACAAATACACTAAGCATGACTCTGATACCGATATAAGAATTCACAGTTCAAAAGTGGAGACATGTACTTACTTGGTGAGCAATCTTGCATCTTCAATGCTTTCGGTAAAAAATAGATTAACTGAATTTGGGTGTGCAAATCATAGTAGGAACACCTTTATGATGTTTTGGATGATCATAAATAAAATAGAACATGATGAGAGGGAAATATGTATATGATCTTCCACTTTTGAACGAATTGAACTAGAGGGAGAATTAGATTCTTATATTTATCGGTTCTAATACATATCATTTCTTGAAGACACATCCCTTAAATGTTGTCTTTTGGGTCTCGAGTTGAGTCAAGTGCACTTGAAGGACCCATGCCCATAACCCAACAATATTCTTATTGAAAGGAAGCGATTAAATTTACCATTTTTTAGTTATTTGAAGTTTATAACTAAATATTTTATAATAATAATAATAAATAACAATAAGGGATAACCGCCCTTCATGGCGACTCAAATAGTAAAGAGGTGGTGGGAAGGGGTTACGAGATATCCAAGGTTTGTAATAAGCAAAGTGAATAGATGTCAATCAAAAATTATAAGGGATAATCCTTTAAAGAGGATAAATCCAACACTTAGTACAAAATTAGCTTTAAAATCTAAAAATTTGCAAATTGAATAGATGTTAATAAAAAATTATAAGGGATAATAGTATAAAAGAGATAAATCCAAAACTTATTTACAAAATTATATTTAAAATCCAAATAGAGGCACAAAAAAATATATATGAACAAAAATACCATATAATATACATATAATATAGTTATAATGTGGGAATGAGACATTTTGTTGGGTATTGATCTCTACGGTTTTAGAGATATTTTTGTCCCTAAGAGTAACATTTTGGGAAAAGTAGGTTTCTCTATGCTCATAGAAAAGTAGTTATACATAAGTGATCAATAAATCAAATTAGGAAGGTAAACTGTAAATGCATGTTATGAAATATTAATTGTGATTAGGTTAAAAAGTCAAATATCTAAAAAAATCCTTGAAATAATTCCCTCATTACAGAGTTACGGAGCTAGCGCACTTCGCATACTCGGCCGCGGCCCTGTCATACACGTACGCATCGCACATTCGCCAACCCAAACCCAAACCCGACATGAATAATAAACGTGTTAATATTTGTTAACTCAAAGTCAACCCATTTATTATTCGTGTTAGACAGGTCAACACGAATATGACCCATTTAATTTGATTATTTAAAATAATAATAATTATAATTAATCATCTATATTTAACACAAATAACTTATTAAATTTAACATGTTTATTAATTTTATTATTTAAAATAATAAGAATTATAATTAATAATCTATATTTAACACAAATAACCTATTACATAGGTTAATTAATTAATATAATAATAAACGAAAGAAATTTAAGTTTAAATTGCAGCAGATAAAAATATCATTTAATACGACTCATTTATTAAACGTATAGTGCCAACACAAATATAATCCAAACATGATTATACTCAACCAAAACCCATGCGGTTAAATTCATGTCACGCCAAATTTGTCAACTCCTAGATTTAAGCAAAGCCATAATAGTTATGTGATATTCCTGCAAGCACTAAACTACTAATTATAACATACTGAATCTATTACTATAAACTGTAACTACTACCAGAAAAATAAAAAATGATAAACACGGGGTATTTTGGAGGTTTTTTTTTTGAAATTTTTGATTTTTTAACCAAACAATAATTATTTTTCATTATATGGAATGACCCTTAAATTCTGGTTTATTTATCACTTATCTACAAATACTTTTCTTTTTCTTTGAGGGTAGGAAATTTCGAGTTTTAGATTGAAATACTTTATTTAACAAACTAATGCCTAAAATAATACGTAATGCCACTGTGAATTGAATTTTTATCGAATGCCATTATACAATTGAAATTTTTATTAAATACCGTTATACATGACAGTGATATTTGATAAAAATTATAATTGTTATTATCTATTATAATGACATTTGCTATTTTTTAATCTACACGCATTACTTTATGCATTAGTTTGAGTTAAAAACTAATTTTATAATTTTATTTTTAAATGAATTATTTGAGTTTTACTTTTGAAAGAAGGTTATTTTTGTAAATAACTTTAAAATTTGACCATTTTAAACCCATTTCTCCGACAATAATTGAAAAGAGAAGTTGCGAAAATTTGCCTTTCTTGTGGTATCAATTTAGCTTCTGGGTTCAGTCTCAAACAAAACCATATACAAAGGAAACAAGATTGGGATTGCTTCGATTTGAGGTATGTCTTAAATCGCCCCCAAATCTTCTTCAATCTCTCCCCGCATTTGTTCACACTTTTGCTGCGGATTATGTACCTTTTGTTTGCCCTAGATTGGTTTAATTCATATCCCAAATTTGCTTTTGCTATTTGTTTCTTTTTTCTTGTTTGATCATTCTGAACAGTGATTTCGATGTTCTTTCATTTGACTTTTTATGGGTCATTTTGAATGAGTTTGGATATGGGGTTGTCCTCCGCTTGGTGGCTGGGAAATGGTGCCAGAAAGTTTTGTGCGTGTTTTTATTTGGTTGGGAGAGTTCAGTATTGAGAATTTTAATATTTCCAATGTTATAGTAATCGTTATTACTGTAATTACTATCATTTTCTGTGTGGGATTGAGCTGTTTTTGGTTGCAGGGAAATGGGTCTAGAAAGTTATTTGTGTTTGATGTAATGAAATTATGTTGGTCTCTATTTGCTTTTATTTTGGTTGGGAGAGTAAGTTGAGTAGGTTCTGAGGTTGGTAGTGGATGTGGAGTTTTAGGCCATCAAATGGTATGCCTTCAACAAGGTTGTATCACTTGTATGGGCCATCTTGGTTGGGAGATGTGAAGTGAGTTGATTTCCATTTTTCTAGAATTGAGCTATGGTGGTGAGTCTTTTGATATCTGTTGTTGGGTATATTAGCCTAATATTTGCAACCTCTGGGCCTTCTTTTTTACCATTTTGGGGGTAAGCTGGGTCCTCCCTTGTTCCATTAAGGATGCTTTGGCAGGCTGGAAAGGTCTCCCTTCCAGAAAGTCTCTGAAGAAAGTCTGGATGGCTGCCCCTTTATGCTTGTTTTGGACAATATGGAGAGAAAGGAATGGGGCTGTTTTTGAGGATATGGTGCCTTCAACCCAAAGGATGAAGAATTCTTTGCTTTTTGCTCTATGGTCTTGGGCAACAGCCAATACGAATATGCAGGCCGTGAATGTAATAGATTTTTTTGACCTTTTGGTCCCTGTGTAGGGGCTGGTCTGTTTTTCTTTTCCCTCTCCTCTGGCTTGGTCTCTTTTTTTGGAGCCTTTGTATGCATCCTTTATACTTTTGGAGCCTTTGTATACATCCTGTATACTTTTAGGTTCGTCCCTTTTTCTCTAATATACTATTGTGATGGTTTTACATATCAAAAAAAAAAAAAAAAAAAAAAATTAGTAGCCTAATATTCATTATCCATTCATTTGCTCTGTAGCTCAACCCTTAGGGTAGAAGTCATCCAACAATGCAGTTGCTTTTGTCCTATATGTGTTGGGTTCCTGATAAGCTTGTTTCACAGAATGGGGGTCATAGTATTGAATCTTTGAGCCATGAATGGAAAAGTGGTTCATATTTTGATCCATTTTGTTTCACTTTAGTTGAAAAGAGTCGCCTAGAAATCTTTGAGAATGAAATCTTATAGTTTAATTTAATATTCAGGGCAAGTTTTCTCATTTCAATGCTCACCTTCAATTATCTTTGCATATTTCTTGTGCTTTTTTATATCTCTCATATGATTATGTACAAGCATTTGTTTATTGGTGTTACTTTTTATCACACCACTGCTTAATCATAGGCATAATACAAAATGTTTAGCGCGCTTGATCCTTATTTTCCTGACATACACAATTGTAGCTTTTGTTTTCTTTCTGTTAAATTTAAAAAATTTCCTCTTTTTTTTTTTTTTTTGTGTCTAATTAATATATTAGCATTAATTTTCCCAGTTTCTCACCTGCTTGAAATATCCTTAGTTCACTTTAATGGCTGTTATGTTTGTTAGGGCTAGCTGGTAAAATGAGACGTCAGGGACAATATGCTGATTCAGGTGTCAATGCCTATGTGACTGCTCAAATGCAGCATATGTCTGGTCAGAGGATGGAGCACAAATCTGGTCATTTTCAAGGACGCTTAGAAGGCTTGAATTCTGAGAAGGAGCATCTTTATGGAACTTCAAAAGTGGACGGCCAATGGAGATGGGAAAGGGATGGGCCAAAAGTATCAAACCCAATGCCATCTCATGTGTTTAATGAGGGTAACTATTGTGCTTTGCTTTCTCCTATTATTGTTCTGATTTTTTAGTTTACCTTGGTTGCACCACATGCACATAGAGAAGTGGCAGTGCATATAGGTAGAAAATTGTATGTATGTATTATATTGAAGAATCGGTCACTTTTTTCTTTAATTGAGAAAGGTTGCCACATATCCATTTCATAGACATTGTCTCTTCACATTGTTTTTTCCATTAGATATGCTTCAATGGTAAACAATTGTTTTATTCATTTATTTATTTTTTAAACAATCTTTTGAATTTGTTCTCTATTTCTTCATAAGGTGCATAGGTTCATTGCCCATCTTTGAGATTGGACATAGCATGTGAATTCTTGTGGCTTCGGCTTCACCAAGAAATCCCCATTACATCCCCAATCTTTCTTCAGTCCCTTTCACCTGGGAGCGGGGTGCAACACAGTGATGTCTGTGGATTGATAGGTTCCTAGTTTTCGGGATCGAGAGTTATCAAGAGGGAAATTCAATGTACTTACCTAGACCTAGGCTTTTCGTATCATTTCCCATCCTTCTAGATGGTGTGGAGGTATCGATTAGGGCCTCAATTTTCTGCTTTGAAACTATGTAGTTGAAGTATGAAGGATTCAAAGACCTCCAAAAGGGGTGGTGGTAGGGATTAAACTTTAGGGGTTCCTCTAGTTATGTATTGGCTGCTAAGTTGAAAGCGCTGAAAGACATTTTGAAGGTCAGGAATAAGGAGGTTTTTGGCAATGTTGGGACAAAGAAGGCTAAAGCCCTTCGTAGAGTGAGCTTCTGGGACAACATAGAAAAGGAAAGGGAGCTTTCCTTAGCGGAGTTTGAAGAGAGAGTTAAAGCCAGGGACGATTATAAGAAGTGGTCTCTCTTAGAGGAGATTTCTTGGAGACAAAAATCTAGAGAATTACGGTTGAAGGAGGGGGACAGGAACACTAGCTTCTTTCACAAAATGGCTAACTCCCATAGAAGGAGAAATGCTCTAAAAAAGATTAGAATCAACGGCTTCTGGTTCACAAAAGACTATGCCATTCAGAAAGGGGTAGTTGATGCCTTCCAGAATCTTCTTTCAGATTTGGGGGGACGGCGCCCTGAGTTCTCGAATATCCATTTTGACGTCATTGATGAGATAGGATTCTAACAGAATTGAAGGAAAGTTTACTGAGGATGAAGTCTTAGCAGCTATTTCAGGTCTTAATGGGGAAATGGCGTTGGGGCCGAATGGCTTCCCAATTGTGTTCTAGTCATTTAGTTAGGAGTTTGTGAAGATGGAAATGATGAGTTTTTTCAATGATTTCTATGAGCAGAAGCAGTTTGTAAAGAGTTTGAATGCCACCTTTCTGATGATGATTCCCAAAAAAGGAAATGCAGAAGACCTCAAAGACTATAGGCCCATTAGTCTAATAGAAGGGTTGTACAAGATCTTAGCAAAAGTGTTGGCGAATAGGTTGAGATGTGTCATTGACAAAGTTGTTTCCCCCTCTTAAAACGCCTTTGTTGAAGGGAGACAAATCCTAGATGCAACTTTGATTGCTAATGAGGTCATGGACTCAATGTTAAGAAGGAACAATGGGGGGCTAATTTGCAAGTTGGACATTGAAAAGGCATATGACCATTTGAGCTGGGAGCTCAGGTTGAAGATATGAGGAGAATGGGCTTTGGGCATAGATGGTTGGCTTAGGTCAAGTGGTGTATGTCAAATGCCTCTTTCTCCATCCTTATTAATGGCACCTCGACATTTTTTCTGAGTTCGAGGGGTCAGGTTGCAGTGACCCTCTCCTCGTATCTCTTTGTCTAGGTATGGATATCCTGCTCGATAAATAAGGTGTATGGCACTTAATGTGGCAAGGTCGCAGGATGTAGACGGCGCAGGAGGAGTTGATTCTTTCCCATATGTTGTAAGTTGATGATACCTTGTTGTTTTGCAAGGCTAGTCCGGACCAGCTGACCCATTTAGGGTGGATTCTGATGTGGTTTGAGCCCCTCTCGGGGTTGAGAATCAATTTGGGCAAAAGTGAGATTTTCCCAACTAGGAGGGTAGACAGGATGGAGGACTCGTATTGAATCGTCGTAAGATTGGCTCCCTCCCTTCCACTTACTGGGCCTCCTCTGTGTGGGCCCTCATAAGTCATTGGGGTGTGGGAATCTAAATGAGGAAAATTTGGGAGGTTATTGTTTGGAAGCGCTAATATATTTCTAAGGGCAGGGTTATCCTATTAGGAAGCATGGTCAAGTCTTCCTATTTACTTAATGTCTCTATTTCGGATTCCAAGCAGGGTTAGCAAGAGGCTAAAAAAAATCTAGAGAGACTTTTTGTGGGGCGGCAGAAATCTGGATCATAAACCTTATCTGGTGAATTGGGCCATAGTGTGCTTGGATAAAAAGAATGGTGGTCGTTAGGCCATTTAAGTTGAAGAAAGCCTCGCTTAGGCAAATAGAATCATGCCGCTAATGAGAGGAACTTGGTGTGGAGGAAGGCTATTAATAGCAAGTATGGAGAGATGCAGGGGGATTGGTGCTCAGGGGAGAACAGAGGTAATTTCGGAATAGGGGTGTGGAAAGAAATAAGGAAAGATTGGGTGAACTCTCCTTGATAATTCTAGGTTTTTGATTGGAGATGGTTGTAGAGCTAGATTTTGGAAGGACTCTTGGTGTGGGGAGGAGGCATTACGTACTGCCTTTCCTTCCCGATTTAGTTTGGCTGCCCATAAAGATGTTTTGGTAAGGGATGTTTGGGACTAGTTCCGAGGAAGGAGGAGTTTTGGAACCCATGTTTTACTAGACCTTTTAATGACTAGGAAGTGAGGGAGGTGGAGAACTTCTTGCTTGCTATCCAGCCTTCGATCATAGCCAGCAGGGAGGACAAGTTGATTTTCTAGGGGAACGCTGTTGGTACTTATTCAGTGAAACCGATGTATGAGGTGCTGAACAGCCCCGCCTCTTCACCCATGACTTTTCTTGTTTAGTCAGTTTGGAACCCCGTGATTCCTAAAGGTGGGCTTTTTTGCTTGGGAGGCGGTTCGGGGTAAGGTGTCACATCGGATCAAACTGAATTAAAAGGAAGACCCTTAGCTAGTAGTGCCAGCCATAGAATGAGGAGGAAACTATTAACCATTCTTTGGTGCACTGGTCAAGAGCCCGCTTTGTCAGGAGATAATTGGCGACAATGGTATGAGCTGTGTTTTTCTCTTATCATCACAGACCTCTTCTTCTCTCTTGGCAAGGAGCAAGGGTGGGAAAGAAATGGAAAAAGGTTTGGAGGGTGGCTCCCCTTTGCCTCTTTACAGGCATTGATAGAACATATGCACTTCTTTGACAATGAGATCTTTTTAGATGCCCACATGTAATGAGCTTTCTTGCTCATTTGTAGTTTATGGTATTGGTCCAATGTGTATAGTGGGGATAGAGATAAGTCTTTGATAGATTTCTTAACTTGGATGGGGTATAGATGATTGCAGATGGTAAGTTTTCGCTTATTGGCTTCCTTTTTGGCCGTCTTTGTTGTATAACTCAGATAATTCCAGCAGCTGGCTAAATTTTTTTTTGTGAGTAATACATTTTTTTTGTTTACCCATCAAAAAAAAAAAAAAGATAACGAAATTTCCACATTTATTTCAGTTTGTCAACAATCTGAAATGTGTTTATTCAACAACCTCTTTTTTCTTAGACTGCCTGTTGTTAGAAAGCTGTACTTCTTGTGATGTAGGTCAAGGGGGTGATGCAGTATCCTTTTACCAGGGGCAGAGGGCAGATGCAAAACTAGCTCTAGAGAAACAAAGCAACAATGATCCCAGATCACAGCCCCATGAGGAAGATATGGACATTGGGTATGAGGATAATCCTTTATCACACACTTTGGAAGGGATTGAGAAGAAATTCCATGATGATTTTTTGAAGCTAGCCAAGGAACAAGCTGATGCAGAGGATGCTGAAAATGCTAGACATAGGGAGGTTAGTATGTCTTTTTGCATCCATTTGGATACACTTCCAGTTTTATATTTTAAAAATAGGAAAATAGTAATGACTTTTACATAAAATACAAAGCTCTTAAGTCTTAAATTGAAAAGGTTATGGTTTTAATTTTTTTTTTTTTTTGGTTAAAATTAAGGTAGCAAATAATTCTTGAAGTGATTTTCAAAGATCTAAGGTAAAATCTGTACTTTTTATGCTAGAGGTTCTCACACACATACATACATATATGAATGAATGTATGATGCATTGTACTTTCTTTTCTTTAAAACTAAAATTAGGAACTATATTCAAATAGACATTTATTTATTTATTATTAGTGTGAAGGTTTTATTATTTTGAAATAGCAATTTTTTAGCCTTTTTTTCCTTCACTGTTTATGAATACAAATGTTTTTAGAGGGAAGCATATTCTTGGAAGAATTTTTATCACGATTTTGTTAAACATAAGAAGGTGGAAGTTTTGTTTCTCCATGTTAGTGTTTAGAAACAATGTTTCCCATGATAGGCTTTTTACCACAGAATTAAAGCAACACTTGCTTGCATGATATGGATGCCAAACATTTATGATCTTATGTTATTGAGTCAAATTATCCATCACTTAGTCTATCAGTGAAAGATCGCTCTAGGCATTGACAAAGATATTCTTGTTATTATTTTACTCATTGCACAAAACCTGGATCCCACTATGAACTTAAATACTTTAGGTATTTTATGTTGGAAAAAGATGTTAGAAAATAAGGGATCTTCTTATTCTTTCATTTGAAAAATTAGTGTGGATATATAACTGTACACATCTATAAGATTTTGATAATAAATGGGAACTAATAAGTAAAAAATTCTTCCTACAGATCCTCCTACAAAGCCTCTAAATTAAAACTTTCCTAATTTATATAGTCATTGAATTGAATATGGACAAAATCGGAAATAAATAAGATAAACTCCATAAAATGAAAATTCAAATTGTTGGATTCCAATGCTTTCTCTCAAGTTGGTTCAAAGATATCCTCCATTCCCACCTTGCCAACCATAGGGTTGAATGTAGGATTTTGAAGTAAAGTCATCATCTAGTTGTAGTTTGAATTGACAAATGGAGTGCAAATCAGCCCACTGTTAATCTTTCCCATAATAAAATGTCTACTAATCTCAGCATATTAGAACCTATCATGTTATATTTGGTTATGAACAATGCTGATTGCATCCTTGTTGCAACAATATAATCTCATTGGATCCTCTAGATTCCCTTGTATTTCCCTAATAGACCTTTTAGTTGCATGAGTTCACAAGTGCCGAAGTTCATAGCCCAAAACTCAGTTTCGGCACTAGACTGAATCACTACTTATTGCTTTTTTCTTCTCCAGGTAACCAAGTGGCCTCATACAAGCGAGTAGTACCCTAATGTAGACCTCCTATCAGTAATAGAACTTGCCCAGTTGATATTTGGATAAGCCTGAATACTGTGATGATTGTTCTTTGAGAACAAGAAGCCTCTTCCTAGAGTCGACTTCAAATACCTCAAGACTCTCTAGTTTGTATCAATATAACATTCTAAGAGGAAGTGTATAAATTGATTTATCATGAGAAGTGAGAACAACATATGCTATATCTAAAGTCTAGAATGCACTAAGAAAATAAGGGAGGCCATGCTTCTCCCTCGGCAAAGGGAAGGTAAGGCTTGGTTTGTCAAGCCAAATCCAGATAACAGGTAGAACAAGGTCAAAAGGCTTAAAAGGATTTAAGACCGAGAGAAGAAAAGCTGCTACTTCATGGATTAGATTCGGGGCGTGAGCTTATCCGTATGTTGATGGGTTTGTAGGCTTTCTGTGCTAGCAGCACCCAAAGGTATCACTGGGAAACTTTGGGAAAGAGGAGGTAAGGCGCGCTGCTGCACGGAAGAAGGCTCAAACCAAAGTGTGAGGTTTCATCCATTGCTCTATGGGGGATCTTGGGAGAAAAAGCTATAATCTGATGTTCCTGGAAGGAAAAGGCTTAGCTGGGGGTTGGAAGATCTGTACTGAAAAACTACACCAGTTAGGGGTACGATTCAGCGAAGAAGCTCAACGGAGGAGAAGCATGAGAAGCCGCGAAGGGAGGAGAAGCAGAGGAAGACATCTACGAAGTCGCTACCCAGACTGTTGAAGACGACACCCAACTCCTTTGTAGAGATCCTTGAGACTGAGAAGATACCCATGGGAGGAGGTGTTTGTGTCGAGGTTGGGGAACAAGAAGTACGGGAAAGGCTTCACCAGTTCGATAGATGTTTGGTTGGGTGGTGGGATAAAGGGTCTTCTCAGATTCCGAAGGTTGACTCTATGAGAAGATGGACTATCTTGTAGTGGACCACTAACGAACCATTCACTGTGGTAAAAATGGGAAGGGGCCTTTGGCTTTTTGAGTTTAAGAGCAAAAAGGAGGTGAACCGTGTGTTGATGTATGGTAGAAGACGATATGGGGCAAACCTGGTTCACTTAAGAAAATGGGGAGAAGACTTGGGTTGTAGTAGCCATGGAACTAAGAAAGAGGCAAAGCACAAGGAGTAGTAGGACTTCTAGTGGCATCAGGAGATGGAAAATTTTGGAGAATTGGAGATATGGTGGTTTTTAGCAAGAGATGAAGGCAATCTAAATGTCACGAAATGTGGCTGGGCTAGGGTTCTTGTAAGTACGAAGTCCGACCCCGGTGCCGTTGAGGTGATGGTAGGTGGAACAAGGTTCTGGATTTAGTTGTGGTGGGAGTTTTCTCCCTCTCTAAAGGTTGATTTAAGCCTAGAGCAAAGGAGAAATTTCATAATCTGCAAGGACGATGATGGAGGAGCACGCGCTGGGGAGAGAGTGAGTCTAGGGGGAAGGACGACGCAATCGACTGCAAATGCAGCATGAGACGTGTGTGACAAGCCTTTAGTCATGTCAAACTGCACTCCAAAGGCAGTCCCCGGGTCACAGCCGGCCAGGCGTCAGCGTATGTGCACGGTGTGGGCTTGACCACTCAAACCCATTTGGTCGTAGGGCTGTCTTCGGATGTATGGGGTGACTGGGACCAAGGGGCCAAACAAAGAAGTGGGCCCACTTCTTGACCAAGAGGGAGATCTTATTACTATTATGCTGTTTTAAAGGGGAAGAAGGGCTTTGGTTTTAGTCCAAGCCCAAATATACATTCTATGGAGGGCCCGTTTGCACTTCAAAGGTGGGAGGCCAACCAACCCTTCAAGCCCCTCGGGGGTGGGTCGCCGAGGAATCCACTCTCGAGATCTTAGAGAAGCCACTACGTTAGAGGGAGGAGTGACTGTCGACTTTGAGAAGGAATGGGAGAATGTAGCAGAGATTGAGTCTTCCCAATCAATTTTTGGAGACTTTAGACTCGAGGTCATGCTGCCCAATCCGGATTTTTAAACAGTTCGAGACTTCTACTCCTGCGCCTGTTAATTTCTTCTTCTCTCTCGTTTTCTGCTGGTCTCAAGGGTGCTCTCGTCGGGGCTTACATGTCCCCGGAGACGAGGAGGAGGGCTGATCGCCTTGGTGATTGTATGAGAACGAAGTAGAGGGGGGAATCGGGTCAAGAAGGGAATCTACAGGGTTTCTGTGGGGAGGGGGTAGAAGAGGCGACTCCATTAGTAGTGGAAGGGTACGAAAGATGGGAGGATAGTATGTTGGTAAAATTTAGCGAATTTATGGGATTTTCGACTGTGGGTTTTGGGTCTCAGATTATTGATCTCATGCGACAGATGTTGGATAACCGAAATAATAAAGGATCGAAAATGGGACAAATGACAGTGTCTAGGCATGAACGTGAGTTGAAGAAGTTGGAGTGCACGATAAACTATGGTGGGCAAAGAAGTGGGAAAGGCACAATTAGAGACAGGGGGAATATTTTATTAAAGTTAGGATGAAGATTAAAATATTATCATGGAATGCAAGAGGGGTGAATAATCCAGAGAAGAGAAAAGCATAAACGCTTCATCGTGGATCAACGAGTGGACTCGTTTATTCAGAGGAAACAAAAATTCAAGAAATGCCAACTCAGGATGGTCAAGCCTAGGGGCCGGAGATTTTGCATCAGGTACGCGATGCAACGGGACCGCAGGAGGTGGCTATTGTTTTGGGATAAGAGAATATTGGAGGTCATCGAGACTATGACCGGGGTCTTCTCCGTCTCTTGTTTATTCAAAAATGTGGAGGACGATTTTCAATGGATCTTCACTGGTGTTTATGCCACAGGCCAATTTGAAGTGTGGGCCTGTGGGGGAGGAATCAAATAAGGAGAGGTCGATGGTTTGACCGTGGTATATTGGGGGTGACTTTAATGTTACCATCTTCCCGTAATGGAAGCACAGTGGTGGCGGTGAGTTACCCAAAGCAGCACTGCTTTCAGGTCATTGATGACCTAGGGGTGAGGGACATGCCATTGTGGAGGTCAGCTACTGGGAGGAGGCAAATAATGGCCGTGATGTCTTGATCGATTGTGTTCCTAGTTTCGGGGGATTGGGAAAGTTATTTCAACAGGGTGACCTAGAGTACTAGACTCTGCCCCTGACCACTTCCCATTCTTAGATGGAGAGGTACCTGACGTCTCCCTCCCCTTTCCAGTTTGAAACTATGTGGCTGAAATGTGAAGGTTTTAAAGATCTCCTTAAAGGGTGGTGGCAAGAGTTAAGCTTTAAAGGTTCTGCAAGTTTTATCCTTACTGAAAAGTTGAAGGGTCTAAAAGGCAAGCTAAATGTGTGGAATAAGGAGGTTTTTGGCAATGTGGGAACAAAAAAGGCTAAGGCCTTGCAGAGTGGGTTGTTGGGATAACTTGGACAGGGAAAGGGAGCTTTCCTTAGAGGAGTATGAGGAGAGAGTTAAAGCTAGGGATGATTACAAAAGGTGGTCTCTATTAGAGGAGGTTTCTTAGAGGCAAAAGTCGAGAGAGTTGTGGCTTAAAGAGGGGGATAGAAACACCGGTTTCTTCCACAAAATGGCTAACTCGCATAGAAGGAGAAATGCAATAAACATAATTATAATTGACGGTATTTGGCCCACGTAAGATTGCCATTCAGAAAGGGATTGTAGACACGTTCAAAGGACTACCGTTGGAGCCGAGGAGATGGCATCCTGCTTTCTCTAATATCCCTTTTGAGGTTTTAGGAGTTGAGGATGCTATCAAATTGGAAGATAGGTTTTTTGAGGAAGAAGTTTTTGCAGCCATTTCAGGCCTCAATGGTGAGAAGGCTTCTGGGCTAGATGGTTTCCCTATTGCGTTCCGTCTTTTGTTATTTTGTTAAGGAAGAAGTTTAGTGGATTTCCTTCAAGGAGTTCTTGAGCGTAAGAAGTTCTTCAGGAGAAGCTTAAATGCTACCTTCTTGGTGATGATCCCCAAAAAAGGAAATGTAGAGGACATCAAAGATTATAAGCCTATTAGTCACAGATATCTGAGGATCCAGCCTAAAGTCCTGAAGCATGAAATATAAAACTGATAAATGGTTTCTCCCAAATGCATTCTGCAGCAAGGCAATGATGCACTTAATTAGATGCCACTGAATATGGAATGAGGTTGTAAATCTCAGCGTTAAATAATGACACAGTGTTTGTAAGTCGACAATAAAGTAATAACATCATTTAAATCGGTTTGTGCCTATAATGAGGAGAAAGGTTTAATGTGACGCACCTGGATTTCTTACGTGACGCTTACCGCTTCATTCTCAATCTTAATCACGGACTTCCACCCTGTTTTTCAAGCACGGGGTCTTGCCAGGGGGACCCCTATCCCTGTAATCCTTGTCTTGGGAATGGATGACAAGCCGTTGATAAAGGCACATCAGGTAAGTGAACCCCATCTGCTGTAAGACTGAGGCAGAGGAGGAAAGTTCGAGTCGTCACACTGCTTGTCGATGGATACCTTGGTTGTTCCCGCAAAGATAATCCCACTTTACTGGCTTATACAAAAGACTTCATGTATCGAGGCCTCTGGGATGAAAATCCAATTTAAAAGCAGATTTTCTAATAGGAGGGAAGAGAAATGTTGAGGCTTGACGCGAGCGCTGGTATTTGGAAAAGCCAGAACACTTAACACACAGCCCTCGGGGCCCCGCACATTGTCAATCAGACTTAGACCCATCTGAGAAGTTCACTGAGAGACAACAATGGAAGCGCCAATATATTTCCAAAGGGGGAAGAGTTACACTTATCTGAAGCACCTTGTCAAACCTTTCTATCTACTTTATGTATCTTTTTCGAATCCCGAGTCCAGTGCAAAAATAAAATCAAAAGGGACTGAGGTGGGCACTTGGAGAAAAGCCTCATTAGTGAAACGGGCCACGGTCTACGTGCATAAAAAAGGTTGGCGGTTTATGTTAGAGGATTACATGCTGCCCAAAAAGTTTATTAGAAGTGGAACAGCGTCGCACTGGAGCAAATTCTCCGGAGAGACTATCGTAAGAAAGTTCAGTGAGATGTATGGTGTTCGGGGGAGAGAAGGAATAATTTTGGGACAACCTTGTGGAAAGAAATCAGGAAAGACTGGGAGGTTATCCTTAAAAAGGCCAAATTTGTGATTGGTGATGGTAGCAAAGTCGCTTTTGGAAGGATGTCAGAGAGGTGGCTTTGTGCATGGCGCACTGGACATTGTTTAGTTTGGTCATTCAAAAAAGAGGCTTTTGCTCAAGGAGGTTTAGACATCTCGAATGAAGGCGGATGGACCCCTTGTTTTAGTAGGCCTTTTAATGACTAGGAAGTGACAGAGGTGGAGAATTTTCTGCATACGATTCAACCTTGGAGAGTGGTCTCAAATAGGGAAGATAGACTGATCTTAAAAGGGAGTAATTCGGGTATTTATTTAGTGAAGCTAATGTATGAGGCGCTGAACCGCATTGCCTCTGAGTCTAGGCCTTTTCCCGCTCTTTCAGTTTGGAACTCTTTAGTTCCTTTAAAGGTGGGCTTTTTTGCTTGAGAGTATGCCTTAGGAAAGTGCTGATATCGATCAACTCAAAAGGGAGACTCCTCAGCAACAGACATGCTACCTCCTCGTTAGGAGGAGGAAACCCAAACCATATTCTCGTACATCGCTCTAAGGCCGTACTGGGAGCTTATAGTGGCTATCATATATTATGCGGGTCTTTCCTTTTTCTCGCTCAAGTCGTGTCCTCCTTGCTTGGCAAGGAACCTGCGTGGGAAAAGCAAGCTCGTAGCAAAGGTTGAGGTGAATTCTTCACCTCTTTTGGATAGTGTGGCATGAAAGAAATAGAATGACCTTTGATAATGAGGCCTTCTCTGCGTACAGATTAAAGAGTTCTTTCATTTGTAATTTTTGGTCTTGGTCTAATGTGTTTAGTGGGGACTGAGACAGGAGTTTGTTGGATTTTCTAACATGGATGGGGTATAGATGATTTTTTGGGTTGGTGGGTTTTCCAGTGCTTTTTGGCCCTTTTCTAGGCTGTGTCCCTTTTGTATACTCCCAGTGTACTTTTGGGCAACTTAGTTGTATTTTTTTGTGATTAATACATGCTGTTTTTTATCCATAAAAAAAAAAAAATGCTATATCTAAAGTTGAGAACTCGTTATTTAGTGAGATTGGTGGCTTTGGCCTCCCAAAGTGAACCATCAAGTTTGAACTCAAAATTTCTGTTGTTACTGCTGGTTGTATGATATTAATCTCCTCTACATCACCATGTTCAGTAGCATGACTCCGCATTGGTAAAAAAAAGGGAAAAAAAAAAAAAAATCCTAGACTGATCTTCCCACAATATTTTCCCTTCTTAAAGATCAAATTTTTAGTGGTACGGTTGCTTTTCAAGAAAACTTTTTTTTTGATCAGTAAAAAGCAAATATTATAAAGATAGAAAAAGATTCTAAATGTACGGGTCGTGAACAAAAGGGAGCCAAAACAAAAACATACAGAAAACAAACCCAAAAACCCTACCTACTCCCAAACCATGTTAGGAAATCCAAAACAGAATGTGTATTATCAACACTATACAGATTAACCTAAGTCCACAAATTGGAAACAAAGTTAGCTTTAATCCTTTGGGCAGAGGAGACCTCGTTCTCGAACACCAACCTATTTCTAGTGCGCTAGAGATTCCAAAACAGGCACAATGGGGCTGCTAATCAAATTTTTTTGTGCTTTTTACCCAACTAATCCCAACAATTGACAAAAAAAGATCCCATAACATTTTTGCACTTTTACAATGAATCAATAAGTGGTCTATGGTCTCCTCTTCCTCTTCGTACATAAAACATCTATTTGCAAAAGTCATTCCACGGCGTTTATGTTGCTTTTCAAGAAAACTAATATCCATGGAGATAAATTTCCTTTAGGTGGATGATAGGGGTTGTCCCCTTTTTGTGCGGGAGAGTAACACTTTAAAAAAATACACTTAGTAGCCTTTCGAATCAAGCTTGGGTTGGTTTTTGTTTGGGATATGGACAAATGTAGTATAACCAAAGACTTTGGGTGGAAGGAAACCAAGGCAATTTATGTGAGGTAAGTGTTCTTGAGGGCATCTATTAGAGTGATGTAGGACAACCATAAAAAGGTTGCCTACACTCAAGGTGGGTGTGCCAGAGTTTTTATAATTTAGGATCTAAGATGAGGAACAAGGGATAAAATTGAAAATATAGATAAAAAGATATGATATGGAAAATTAAATAATAAAAATAGGAATAATGTACTAGAAGGGGATATATAGAAACCTTAGAATCTCTCCAAGGCCTTCTAAGAGTCTCACCTAGAAAAAGGTCAATGGGGTCTGACCATTAAGAATTACAAAGATTGCAAATAAAACGAAATATTATTACTCACTCAAATATGTTTTTGACTTACACCAATTAGCCTTATTTATAGGCTTCCCTAAGAAATCTAAAATCGATTAAAATTCTAATAACCTATTACAACTATAGCCCTAATTTGATTCAAAGTAGTAATCATAATTCTACTTTAATTGATAATCCTAATTTCAATCGAGATTCCCTTTCTAACTAATGACCATAATTTGACTCTAATTTTTTTTGATAGGTAAAAGAAGCATATATATTAAAATCAGGGAAGCCCAAAGACCCCAAAAAAAGTATACCACAAAAGCATATATATTTGACTCTAATTAATGATTCTAATTGAATAGACTTTTAAAGACTTTCCTTGTCTTGCAGTTTAGCCTTTTTGTGGGCATTGTAACTTAGGCTGCACCTCTGTAAAAGTATTAGGAATGTTTACAACAAATATTAGGGCTCTAGGCACCTCCAACAAATGTCTCTTATTTCTTTCAACCTCCACATTTTGTTTAGGAGTACGAGTACCTATACAAGAGGCGACATTGTCCAAGTGTTTAACCTCTTATCTAATCCAACTCTGTATCGAATCTAGCCTGAATATCAAAGATTCAATTTCATTGGCAGGTGAGGCACTATAATTAGGAAGTGGTTGCACCTTGAGCATGCTTTATGGCGGTAGGTTCTGATGAAGAAACATATAGGATAAGAAAATTTGTATTACTCAATAGGAGCATATAAGAATTAGGTTAGTTAAAGGTTTATCTCGTGAAAAGTGGTTGCACCTTGCCTCAAGAAAGGGGGTTGATTGGAGATGGGGGACGTTACAAGTTTAGTTTCACATAACAGAAAGGGGGTGATACGATCCCACATGGGTTCCACATGAGATTGTGGAGTGGTACTTAAGTTTGAGAGGTTCTCCCACCTATCAGGCCGGTTTTTTGGGGTCACTCTTATTAGTCAAGTACCTATCATTGGTGCTTAATGAGAGCCCAGACAGAAGTGGTGAAAGATCTACTTGGAAGAAGGTTACCTGATGCCTCAAGAGAGAGTTTGGAGTGAAAGCTATTCAAAGTGTGAGCCATCTACGGGCGTCCGGCTTCTCTAAGAAATGGGCAATGATACGATCCCACATCGGTCCTACATGACGAGCGAGCACTTTAAGTCAGAGGTTCTCCCACCTATCAGGTCGGTTTTTTGGGTTGGACTCTCTTATTAGCTTGGGTACCTATCATTGGTGCTTTTATTGAGAGTCGGTATGTAGTGGGAAAAAGCTACTTGGAAGAGTTGCCACCTGGTAAATTTCAAGAGAGAGTTCGAGTGAAAAGCCTATTCAGAGGCAAGGTCATCCATGGCGTCCGACTCTCTTAGGTAGCGGGCAATGATACACGATCCTACATCTGCCCACATGAGATCATAGAGTGGTACTTAAGTTTGAGAGGTTCTCCCACCTATCAATCCGATCTTTTGAATTGGACTGTCCTATTGGCTTGGGTACCTATGAGGGGATAAACAAATTAATTACCTAACATAAAAAGGGAGAAAAATACATGTTTTAAAGTAAATTCTTCTTGAAAGTGAGATTGAAATAGTTATTGTATTTAGCTTTTTACTATCAGCTCTCTCTATCTCTCTCTCTCTCTCTCATTTTGAGTATATTTTGTTTTGCAGAGGATAAACACGATCAATTCTCAATATGAAGATCAATTAGGAGCACTGAGGGCAAGGCATGCCAACCGAAGAGATGAGTACCTCAGGAGGGAATCACTTTCCCGGAAAACTCAATATCAACAAGCTGCAATCGACCATTTCTCTAATAGTAGGGTTGAAGAACAACAACGTCGAGCCTATGATGCTGCTGCTGCTGCTGCTGATCGTTTCGATTCTTATAGAGAACGAGCCCGGTTTCTTGGGGGTCCGAGGGATCACCATGGCTTTGAACCCAGAGGCCAATTCCCCGGCTCCGGCGGCAGCAGCCGTGTTTACGACTCCGGATCTTCTCGTTACTATTGATTGATTTAGCTTGCTTACTAACAAAAATCTTAATTTGCTACTTTTTTTTTTTACCAATGTTTTAAAAACCGGACCCAATCGGTCGGTCTGACCACTGACCTTTCCAGTCTCGATTTTATCCGGTTCGATCATCGGTTAACCGTGAGCCGGTAACTTTTCTGGTTCAGTCATTGGTTTGGTTTTTAAAACATTGCTTTTTTCTTCAAGGGTCCTGGTTTATGCCCTTCTTGTTTGTGCCTATACTAGCATGTTAGTTTTGGCTTCTTCCCCACCGTAACACTGCCTTATAATTGTAATGATCATTGTATGTAGTTTGAGATTTTAATTCTTGGTGCCCACTTAAATTCAAATCATTGTCTATGCTATGAGAGGCTGCTGTAAAGTATTATTAGAGAAACTTTATTGGTATAAGATAAATCAGGGTTGTACAAATAGATGAGTATCTTATCAATTTACCTGTCCTTGAGTTTAAATTAATGAATCAAAGAGGAAAGTGTTGTCAATCTAGTTTTATGTTTGACAATGATTTCAAACAATGTTTTTTTATTTATTTTTATTTTTTATCTTTCTAACCCTTGAATTATAAATTATTTTTCTTCAGGAAAAATTAGAAGCACTTTTCAAAATCAGAGTTAACCAGGTTGGCACCATTGACAAGTCAATTCAATATTATTGGGCAATTCACTCTCACATGCCCCATTTCAAACCACTACATGGAGGGTATGTTTGTTTTATATTTAAATTTTTGAAAACTGTTATTGAGAACGTTTTTTGAAAACACAAAGAACACCAAAAAAGTGTTCTTTGAAAACTATACTTTATTCTTTAAATTTAGTATTTTATGTGACTTGAAAAATGAAGTGGTTGAAGGATACTTTGACTTGAAAAAGTCTATGGAAGAATGTTTATTAAGATAGCTTAGTGCTAGTTGTAGCCCATAATCAACACCCAAAGATTTGGGTACTTAGAGTTCAATAAAATATCATTTATTGGGGAAAAAAGGGGATAAATATTATGATATTCATTACGAAATCCCAAAAAAAAGTGAAATATTAATATCTGAGATCGAAAGGTTCAAGGGCAAAATAAGGAGAATTTATTTATATCTCACGCTCATCTCTATACACCCCATTAAAAACAATCATGTACGGAAAGACCAATTTACCCTTAAACCTTCTCTATACACCCCATTGCCTTTCTTCCTCGTTTCTTTCTTCACAAGCACCCAATATTTCTCCGTCCGAACTGCAGGTTCGCTTAAAACAAAATAGTCGAATAAAGTAGAAACGCCAAAAAAATGGCATGACTAAATCCGCTTAAACGGTGGAGAAGGAAGAAGACGGTTCGTGCTTCAGATATCCTGATATTGTTTTGTCCCACCTGACGGCGATGTCCGGTATATTGTTTAAATTCGATTTGTGATATCCGTATTTTGAGTTTAATCCGATTTGTGATATCCAAGTGTGATTATAAAAATCGGACAGATATCCAAGTAAGGTTAAAAATCCGGATTTGTGATATCCTAGATTTAAAGCAATCCGGATTCAGATGATTCAAGACTCACAGATTTGTGATATCCGGTGATTCAGCATATTCCGGAATTGTTATATCCGGTAAATTGAATGCATACCCCGGATATGGAAATCCGGAGAAATTGATTGTTCCCGGAGTTGATAATCCGGATTTATTGATTTTTCTCGGATTTACAACCAGAAGAGCATATCGCGAGATTCAAATTGAGGTGTGTACTATGGGTTAATAAAACCTATATCGAGATAGAGGGTTTTCTTAGCTAATCCAATTAATAATCACACGATAGCACCAAATAACAATTTCCATAAAAATATGTAATAGTTTCCTAGGAATCTTCTTTCCTCACAAAAACATGCAAAAAGAAGGGTGAAAAGGATTCTCTGCTGTTGCATTTTAATACAAAGAAGATTATGATGACCATTTTATTTTGCGTATGAATTTGGGATCATAATGCAGCCCCATTACGTTAATTATATTGATATCGTTGATACGAAGAGTAAATGGTACTTTAATACTTTAAAGTTAGAGTAATTTGTTTTAAGACATCAAAATTAATAAATTGTTATTATCCGTGATATTTTGGTAGTCTGGATGCTTCATTGAATGGGCTCGAATGCGGGAAATCCGAATCCGGATTGTTATCAGTGGATAAAAGATCTGATAAAAGGAGATAGTAGAAAAGCTAGAGTTACCCCTGCATGTGAGCTGGTAGTCATATAGGCATGCAAAGAATAAGTCGAATGTGGAAGATCTTGAACCCAAGCACTGAACGAAAAAAATGTGATTGTCCATTTAAGATAATTCCAAGGTGAAGTTAACTAGTAGTGATGATTGGAGTGTTAAAGTTGCTCGTGGATTTACAATCATTGAGCGAAATTAAACAATTGAGGGTCACCATGAGCCGGCCTGATTATCTGATGGGGAGAAAACTATATTGTCCGATATGACGAAGAACTTGGTGAAACCATGAATATTCTCACGCTTATAAAAATCATGACGGTATAATGTTAGCACTAAGAAGACAATATACAATGCACGCCATAAACATCGAATTACTTAATAGTGCCTAGAGATCGCAAATGCAACAATCCAATGAAACAACCGAATGAATGTAAATATGTCGAATGCAAGTATAGAAGGATGAGTCGAACGATTGTGTGAGAGACTTGTTTTTGGGGCACATCCTACTTCTATTCAGCTTGTTGGAATGCATTTTCGCAAAGGTTCTAATTATGGATTGCACTTATAAAACCAATGTGATATCGCCCACCCCGAGATCAGAAAAAAGACATCAACAAATTTGACTTTTCCGCATTCAGATACTTGAGGTCGAGCGCAGGTACAACTACACTCGGGGCAATGGAGAAGCTACAAAGTTTAATGTTTGCCGATCGATTACCTAATGTCATTGTTACCGATAGGAGTCAATTTAATGAACGGCCAGGCGGCTAGTATTTCTTACCACAACAAATCTTCTGTGCAGATGGCATATATCAAAAAATGTACTTGGAAACTGTAAGAAGTTGTTTGAGCGAAAAGAGAAGTGGGAGGCATTCATGTCAGCTTGGAGTGTCCTTGTGTTTTCTTCGAAAGAGGACGACTACGAGAGAAATTTAAGATCATTGACAACTGATTACTATACTTACCCCGGAGCAGTAAAATATGTGACAGAGTCATGGTTGACTCCTTATAAGGAAAGATTTGTCGCAGCTTGGACAGATAAAGTAATGCATTTAGGCAATGTCACAACGAATAGGTAATGCGACTAGTACGCTTTTTTCTTACATATCCATACATAAAAATGATTTAATATATGTTCTATTTTTTGTAAGGCCGTATAACATGCAAAGCTTGAAGAGACATCTTGTCTCATCTCTAAGGGGATTTAGAGTTCTTGGAATGGCCAAATGCTCTTATCAGCCAACATACCTAAATAAAAGCTTCATTCGAGAAGTATTTCATGGCTGAACATCAATTCAACAATGCTATGTTTGAATTGGCGGGTATCGTGATTCGGTGGCTTCACTCAATATGATATTGATGGAGTTTAAAAGAGTGTCAAGAAATTGACAAGGGCCAAGTGTGGTTGCAAGCATCGTAACTCATATGGGTTGCCTTGTGCGCACGAACTTGCAGAGCTTATCAAAGAAGGCCGCACAATTCCCTTGATAAGGTGCATTCGCATTGAGGAAGTTGATACCGTGGGACCGATAATGTCTCGTCTGAAAGCACAATTAGTACTGAGATTGATAGTATTTTGAGACAATTTGGTCGACAGATGAGGCGTGTAAATAGCATTAAAAAGGAAGTTGAGAGAGTTAGCTTGCCCTGCAACGACATCTATGTGTCCACCACTTGAGAAGGTTAAGGGAAAGGGTCGTCCGTCGTTGAAAATCAATTTATCTACCAAACGAGCTCCTTCTTTATTTGAAATTGTTGAGTCCGACCACGATAGTACTTCTCCGTACCTAACGCATGTCTTTGTGAAAGTACCAAGGAAAAAATTGAAGTACATTAAATGTTTTCCACATCAAATACGTGAACATATAGTGAACATCAGGATGTTAAGGCGTATGTCATCAGGGATATCGCCGATTGTCGGGTTACTGTGGAAACGGGGAAGACGGATAAAACGGTTCACACGACGTGGCTCTGAGCTTCACACTTTCTAAGGGCGAGTATGTTCAACTTTATGGATCAATCGACCTGTGTTGCCGAGTTGGTTTATTCATTATCATGGTTTGACTCTTCGGTCTATATGATGATGGATGACGACCGACATCGGTCATTTGATAAATTTCAATGGGTACAATGTTAGTCCATTTCCATCAATTAGACAATGCCTAACATATCTACCATTAGACACCACTTCACCACAAACTCCATCGCACTTGGATTTGTTGAGGATTGTCATTTCACATGTGCATGTTAAATTTTTATTCTAATCGGCCATTAAGTTAAATGTTTTCATATTTTTTGTTTTTGACACAGCACGATCTTTTATCAGAGGTATTCTCGATTCTAGCTGACATCACCAATACCTCCAATTGCATGCACCGGCGCACTATCGATACCGCAGTGCTCGAGGATGGGAGATCCCTTATGTACTTTGACGAGGCTTTTAGGATCATCAATTAGACCTAACTGAATGTAGCGACACAAGAGACAATTGATGTAGATGAAACATGATGGCTTACAAATGCACTGATGATATCTAATCGTAGTGTATCCTCTTAAAATCACGGCCCTTGCTTCTTATATCTCCTACTGGGCCTCGTTTTTTGTGAAGTTTTCTTAATTATTGATTTATTGTTAATAGAAGAGTGAGGTCCTTCATCCTTATTTTATTCCATACTTATAGTGTCCCTTTTCGTTTAAACTATGCATTAATCTCGTGGTCTCATTGTTATTTAATCCATTTTTATGAAGACAGGAATAAATCTCAATCATTATCAATACATGAGGTAATAATGTAACAACTAGAAGAAAATATAATACATAATTAATCACACATTATCTATTTAACACTAAAGTTCAACAAGTAATACATAAACATATAAAACTAAATCTTTTTTTTCCTCTTCGAACGAACATAACAGAGTGCATGCAAAGCAGTAATCCCATGGCAGGCCGGCGATCCGATGTGTGCTGAGGAGCAAATGAAGCCGGGTGGGAGGAGGAATCACTACATGTGAGGATCATCTGATGACGGTGGAGGATCAACTCTGGCGCCGGTGGTGGAGGATAGACAAAGGGAGGGCTAAAAAGGGATGCGTAGCAGTGACAGCGCTATGACATGTCGGAGCCGGGTGATGGAGTGTCATGGATATGTCATTGCCTCATCCGGCCCGTAAAGTATGTCATGCGCCTGCCTCGCACCCCAAAAATAATCGCACTCCTCGTCTCTTCCCCGCATATCACACGCCTCAATGAAGTCAATGCTCGCAATACGCTGCACAAATAATATGTGGAACTTAATATTAGTAATATAACAAAAAATGTTAAGTATCAAAATTATGTACAATTTATATTATCAGTCAAACTAAGTCCATATTTAACTTATTAAAGATCACTGGTAGATGCAAAGATGAGGGCATAGAGGATTGTGCATCCGTCAGAGAACCTCGATCGGTCAGGTCGAACGATGCGATGCGATATTTATCATACCGTGCCATATACTGGTACACTCTTCCGGCCGAGACAGCATCGCCGACCGATCATCACGTTAGGATCCGCCCATCTCTCCCAATATCGAACCAATAAGGTACTACGTCGTCGTGGAGGTGTGAAAGGCCGCTGAGGAATGGTCTCACATAGCCAACCGGGCGTAAGACTCCGCTTCCGATGATACGTGGCCCACAACTGGTCCGCTTAATTTTATAATCCGTATCACCATGCAATATCTGAAAGGGGTGCTCACCGATGATCCTCATATGGCTCCCGCCAGACTTCAAATCAAGAACGATCGAGTCTCTCCGGAACCCGATCGCAAACGACTGAATCACGTGGGGCCTCCCCAACGCAAAGGCACGCGGATCGTGACTCCATGGCGACATATCCGAGAAGAAAACATCTCCTCGAAGTGCGTCAGAATCCAGCCTACATAATCAATAAGATAATTAATATCAATATCATCATAAACATTGAAAAATTATCTATAAAATCCGCTCAAAATTGTCATCAATCGCACAGAAAAGGGTCATCAATGAAGCCACCAACTGCCGCGACCAAACCGGTCGCAGTAGCTACCGTCGCACAGTATGCTAAACAAGCCGCACCCCAAGCATATACCAACCATGCCGGTGTCCCTGAATAGCCTCCGCTATTCATCGCACAATCGTTGCACTTTATCGCCAAATAGAGTGCAACCAACCGTATGGAGCAAGAAAGCTCGTAGCAAACACTACATCATCATCGTGATGACGACTGGCATGGTCGAGAATGATCCTCCCATGAGTCGAACCGAAGGAGAACGACATCGCCGCCTCTAGATGCGTCTGCGTTCGTGAGGTGCCCAATAACTCCACCAATAAAGCATCGCACGCTCCACATGAAGGGCTCGGTGGAGAATGATATCATCGATCCAAAGCATCGTGTATATGTAAGACGGATGCGACGTCGTCTGCGGTGATGGTCATCTCACCAAACTATATGAAATGTCGTGGTCTCGGCCGCCACCGCCACAAAGCCGACAACACTCCGGCCTACTCGCAACTCAATGACTGCAACTAGTCAACGATGCCAACCCAGATCGATGCACAATCTCATAAATACGAGACCTCTTCATATCTGGGGCCTCCCATAATCGCAGCCACCATGATCGGAATTAAATTTCAATGGTGCTCGATCCTGCCAATAAAAATGGCAAAATAAATTACAATTCAAGTTACGTAACTAAAATTAACATATATATATATATATATATATATATATATATATATATATATATATATATATATATATATATATATATATATATATATATATATATAGCTTTGGACAATGATTGTTTACCTCTCCCAACCATATCTTTGCTGCAATATGTTTGTCAAAACTCCGCAATATACATCTATCAATAGGTCCTCCAGGAGCACCCTCGATCACTTCTCATGTCATCCTATCATGCCGAGGATGCTCAACCGACCGATTCGTCGTCGCTCAACTCTCTCTCAATTAACCTGGTCGCCACGCCCATCCAAAGAGGGTCGTTCGCGAGGCAAGTACTAGATGTATATCCTCCTAGTACGTGGTGGCATATCTGGCTCGCGAAAATAAACATCGATAACTTAAATAATATCATCATTAAATAAAATATGTAGAGATGGATCACTGTGACTATGTCTACCCGAAAATATAGTCGAATAGTATGCACTTTTATTTTTATATCAGGATTTAAAATTTTGATATGATGGTTATCTAAATCATTCAATAAAATACCAAGTGGGATGAGGCACTTCACATCAAAACAATCACACTCCATATGTTTTCTAGGCACCTCCTGTGAATGATAAAAGACAACTAGGCAAATAACCATATTTTGGGTCAGCTTAAATGACCTACCTAACTACCCATTTCCTCGAATCTAACCTTAACTAAGTATCGCTCAATCATTTTCTCATGTTACTGGGGCTATTGTTCACCTATTTTCTCATATAAGCTTATAAATTTGTCGATTACGAAGAAATTTAAATGTGACTAATAATCATGTGGACTCAGATGCACTTTAAATCTTTCGAGTTATTACAGTAAGAGATTCATATTGCACTTACATTATCTAATACCATCTAAATTACACAAGATTTAGAGAAATCAACCGATATCATCAATCCGTTATGCAATCAATCGACATCATCAAATCCCAGAAATCGTGACAATCCCGTGGACATCCCCAAACTGCACATGTACTCAAATCCTGACATCATTCAATCCGTAATATTGCATTAAATCCGGACATCATCAAACTTAAACATAACAACCCGATATCCCTAAATCCAGAATATTGTAATACAACCGACATCATTCAATCCGGAATATTGCATTAAATCCGGACATCATTAAATCCGGTCAAACGCATTAATTCCGGACATTGTCAAATCCGGTGAAGATAAAATTCCGGACATTGTGAAATCCGGAGAGAACCAATAAATCCGGACATCGGGAATCCGAAATATTTATATGCTACCGGATTCAATGAAATCCGGACGCTCATTTTCATGTTTCCGAATCCGGGAACACAGATTCCTATCAGAAAATCTAAACCGCTAAAACAGAACAAACTACTTCGACCTGATTTGGGAGGTTCTCCGTTTCTGCAAGTGAGGACTGATCCGCTCGGGTGCGAGGTCAGCTCCAAGCCCTGGATTGGGGTTTTGTTTTGCAAGAAATGGGGAGGATGGTTCGGGGGCTCGGGGAACAAATTTGAGGGGTGTCGATGTGGTTAGATGGGAAATTTTTTTATGGAACGGGTGTAAAGAGATAATAATAGTGTATTTAGTAACGGGTGGTAGAGATATCAATGGGGTGTGAATAGAACTACTCTAAAATAAGACATACACGAAAACTTGGAGACATTTGTGCACCTTATCCATAATAGTAGAAGATATAAGGGAATATATATATATATATATATATATATATATATATATATATATATATATATATATATATATAAGTAACAAAAAGGTTCAACAATTTTAAAGGTTTTGTCACACCTCAAAACTTGATTCAAGGGTATGGTAGAGTGGTATCAAAATCGATCTCTGACCCCGATGTGAGGATTCATTCCGTTTGATCCCGTTTAATGTGTTTGTCCATTTGGTCTCGTAATTCCATGGGATACAACGTTCAATGAGAACGTTGTGTCTACATAAGGAGGGTGTTTGTTACATCCCATATCGAATAGGGGAGAAAGTTCTTAGGACAATATAAGTATGAGGTCCTTTAGAGTTTAAAACGGACAATATCTGCATGATTGAATCGAGTCTTACAAATCTAGGTATGTTATAATACCTCAAGTAAGGATACAAATCTAGTATATGTTACGTCCCTACCCATAACAGAGTACCTGAATGACTATATTTGTTGAGGGCATTTTAGGCAAGATAGTATAGTAGTGTAGAGTTTGCTTTAGCAACCGTGTTCTAGTGATTGTTTTTTCCTAAATGCATGTACTCTTTTTTGCAAATATCAATATAGAAGATTCTATTGGTTTTCCATCATTTCTTAAATTTTCTCTTTTTTTCTTTGAATTCCTAGAGCTTACACTCACTCAAAAAAGTGCTATTTGGCCTAATTTGATTTTTTTGGTTAATTGGGTCGTATCATTTTGGTGCTTTCACTGTTTTAAATTCAAAGTTGACCCAAACAATGATAGTCGCTGAGTTTTAGTATGCCTTTAAGGACCTGATGAACAAGGTAACTGTAATATCTAAGCTTCGACTTGAGCTGCTCTTGTCTCGATCATCAAATTTGATGGAAACGTTCGTTCTAGGCCTCGATGATGGCGCCAAAAACTTGTTTGTAATTTTGTGTACACAATTTTTACTGCAAGAATATGGGTCAACAAATAGTAAAGGGACTTTAAGAGTCTGGTTATCATTCCACAGGGAATTGTTTTATCAAATTGACCAAGTACCAAAGCTAGTAAGTCTCATACTATCCAAGCTATTGATTTGAATGAATTGATTTAAGGAATAAAAACTAACAATAACGACATGAGAAAATTGGATCTTGGGGAGGCTTGAAAAGCAATTAGGGCAAAACACCAAGATTCACTTAATCAAAAAGGGCTCTAGGGTTGGTCTATTTCATCATGTGCTTTTGATTTCTATTTCAAAGGGTCATTGGGTACATGATTAGTGAAATGTTGGCCAAGGGTTAATCAAATATGTGACCTTAGCTTCCGCATGTTGGTCACACTTTCTCACACCCATCACTTAGTCTCCGTCTAGTACATGTAAACAACTAAGGAGTGATAATAAGGCAATTTATACCTTTGAAGCAATTTATCGATCACCTGGCGTAGTCCATACGAAGAATGCCTAGACTATGTGAAAAACATTCACCGTCTAGTACATCTAAGATTCACATAATGTCATGGATAGCCTAACATTCAATTATTGTTTTCATGCACCATTGAAACGTGCAAGAAGTTATCTCAATCCTAGCCACAACCAAGACAACACAATTCAAACCCATAAACATCAACAATTTCAGAAATTATGTCTCAATGTAGTTCAAAGCATCAACAATAGGAAATCTTAACACATGAATCCATAAACCAACCCCATATATAAGTCTAGCCTAGCATTAAGTAGTGCATTATACAAAAAAAGACATTCAACATGTTCATAAAGGAAAAAGAGAGAGATTAGATAAGCAGATGTGTGTAAAGCAAGGATCCTCTTTTAATCTTCAGCCTTCTAGCCTTTACTATAGTGACCTTCCTCTTCTTGCAATCTTCTCCTCTTGAGCTCTCTAGGGTTTTTTTTTCAATGTTTTTCTTGCTCCCCTAGTCTTTAAAAAATCGCATTTCTTTTATACCCAAACATGTTAGGGTTCTTTTTTTGGCTAGAAAATCGAGTTTTAAGCAAATGGCCCAACGTCGACGTTAAGGTGCCGCAGGGTGGCTCCAAGGCACCATAGAGCAGGGAGCATCCTGAAGACTGTGTTTGCAACAAGGCGCCATGATAGGGCTTGAAATGTGATATATAAAATGTGTGTGCCTATATGCGCAAGTGCACACATTACCTCAAGTAATATATTTAAAGTATAAGTATCGTCCCATGAGGATTAGGTTACTAATTACCAAAATTAGAATCGTCCTAACTTTATTTAGATAACACAAATGTGAGAAGTTGAAATAGAAAACAAACTAAACTAAATATTCAAAGAGAAAATATAATTACAAGAAAGCCTAGGGTTTTGATTTCATCTAACAAATTCCTATGGTGAGGCTCATCTTGTTTCCAATGAAGTCTAAATCATATATTAATGACGGATTTCGCCTAGGCACATGCTATTATTTGTCAAGTAACAACAATAAATCCTTAGAAAATGTTCTAATGTATCTCTACCTCAAACCATCATAACTAAGGGTGCATTAAGAATTCAAAACCCAACAAGCCACATGTAACCCATAAATATCTCTATTCTATGGTGAAACATGACATTCCATTCACAGTCTAACCTAATTATTGTTTCTCAACCTCAAATTAGGTCACAAATAATATTAGTGGTGATCAATCATCAACAAGCATAAGAAATTGAATAGAACATTCAATATATAAGAAAGTCCACACATTAAAGATTACAAATTAAAGCTAAACACCATAGTTCATCGTTTAGACTACATTTAAACCCTAGAAAATGAGATTAGCTCATGGATGGGAGGAATAAAACCATAGAAATGAGGAAAAGCAAGAAAAGAGGAGAAGAGTGTAAATGAAACCTATTTCTTCTTCTTCAAGGCTAAAAATCGATTTCCTCCAAGATACATTTGCCTTTGGGTATTTCTGCCCCAAGGGTCTTCTTCTTTGCCTCCAAGAGCACCTCTCGAACTCTCCCCCTTTCAAAGCCCTAATTTCCTTCTTTTATCAAGCCAAAACCAAGAGAGGAGAGGAGATGGGCTTAGCAACTTTTTGGGCCTCGACATCCACGCTGTAGCGTAGTGGATCTGCATTTCGACGTGGAGAAATGGGGAGCTACTTGAAGAGAAGCAACCAAACCACATTGAAGCATGAGCATGCACGCTACAACATGAGTGTGAGAGCATTCAAGCTATAGCATGAGCATTCTCATGCTAAAGCGTGAGTGTTTCACATTTATTTCGAAATTCGTCCTTTTATTCCTCTTTCACTTCTCAATGTCATATCTTGCTCATTCAGACTATGAATCGCATGATTTTGGTGTCTATAGAAAGCCCTCAGAGTCTAGAATCTGCCCATGCCAATGAATGAACCATAGAAGGACATCAAGCAGGCAAAAGGATCACATGTTTGCTGCGACAGGATGACTTTGCCGATTTTCCTTCGATTTCGCTCATCTCCACTCAATAGTTGGCGTAATCACAAAATTGAGAAAAGAAAGCATTAGGATACTTATTTATCTCATAAAACTATTAAAACCTAAGCAAAACATGATGATAAAATAAGTATTTAAGATACTCATCATGCCACTAGTGGCACAATGGCGCCATATAGGCCTATTCCAACACTGTTTTGGCGCCAAGGCACCACCTGCTACTTCCTTTTGCACCTTTTCACCTTCTTTAGCTCCTTAATTGTCCCAAATGCTTCGGGGTTTGCCCTAAACCATAAGATGAGTGAAATTAACACTAGAATCCTCAAAATTGCCATCAAAACATAAGATTTTATAACGAAAACAAGATAGAATAATGAGTGTATATGGCACTCATCAATGATTCATTCATTGGTGATATTTCGAGCCTTAATGCCTTGGATGGGCAGAATAACCACGCACGGTCCCTTCGCTTAATAGGGGAGATCAATACTCATAAATTTCAAGTTCTTGATGATAATGGGAGCACACACAATTTCACTAAGCCACCCTTGTTGGAAAAATTTTGGCTTACCAAGTGAACCTACTTCGTTTCGTGTGTATATTGGTAGAGTGGTAGTGGACATTTCTTAAGTGAACCTTACTATTCAAGGCCATAATTTCTCTGTTGATATGTTTGTGCTTGACATCGGATATGGTATTGATTCGCTTGTGCTTATGTGTAGCCCGTAAGGTATTCTGAATCAACAATATTTATAACCTAACACCTCGTACAGGCGTAACATAGCTACTATAGTACAGTGGTTTTAGGATCGTCCATAGGGATGGGTTTTCTTCGTGGAAATGATTGACAGTGAAGTTTAAACTGGTGAATTCATTTTAGATTTTGGGTTGTTATAAAAAGAGGTTGGTTTTAATGGTTGTCACTGAAAATAAAACAGATTGGAATATGGAAAGAGGTCCCTTGAAGTATCAGGACACTAGGTTTAGGTTCTTTTAGGCAAATGAGGGGGTTTCCGGGTTGTTACCTCGCGTTGGGGAGGATAACATATAGTTATCCCCCGAATCGGATTTTCATTTAGCTATAAAACCTAACCCTTGTTACATATCTTTGAAAATGGCATTCACCGGCTTCATTAATGCTCAATAAGAAAATATTAAGTCTCCTGTCACTTTCCAATGGCTTATAAATGATAACTAATGAACATCATTAGATCTGAACATTAATCCAATGAGCCCAAAGCTTACCAAATACCGACCATTCAAGGTGATTCAAGGACAAAACCAAAGTTTAAGAGAAGAATAGTAATGGATGTTGAATACCGTGTGAAGTTAAGGAAACCCTTATTTAATACCTAGATCCCTTCACCTTAGTGCCTTTACTCAAGGAGGAAGGCTCAGCCACCATCCTCTGAGCTACATCCTGGTGTCTACAGTGAGAAAATGAGAGAAGCTAAAGAAAACGAGCTCTTACTCCAGCTTCCCAAACCCAAAAATTTAATAATGAAAAAGCTATGAAAATAAAAATTGTCTCAGGCTTCAACCCACACTGCAAAATACAAATTACCAAACTAAACAAAGCTGAATAGTATTACAAAGGGACAAAATGGGGAGAAACCAAAAAGGAGGCCAAAACGAAATTTCTGAGGTTATAAAATGCTAAATTTCCTCGTAGGGGTTGCAAAATTAAGGGGCTTTCAGCTGCCCGCTTTTATGTAATCAAGCTCAATTCCACCGCCTTCCATGCTTAGCCAATCCCTAACTTCAATATATATAGCCTCGTGAAAAACAAAAACTTGCTCAATTTGATCAAGAGCATTGTTAGTCCTAATATGCCAATCAAGATAACAAAGCACCACTACAAAATACTCAAAAACCCCCGTTAAGGGTATGAAATAACACTATTGGGTAGTAATCAGGTATTGGGTGTACAATGATTGCAAGTCCTTGGCCATGTTACCCATGATTATGTTCGAATTTGAAGATGAGAGAAGAAACAAAATAGAAGTAGAAAAAACGAACAAACTCTCTTATTATTTTCAAACATTAAGAGTGCCTATAAATAGACTTGTAAGAGATATATAAAATTAAAAATATAAAACTAACTTGATTCCACTATTTTCCACTCACTAATAACTTCAATTCATTCAACATTAACTAAAACTGAATAAAATTGTGACTTCACTAACAATTAAAAAAAAATAAATAAACACAAAGATTCTTCCTAAATAATTGACACTATTTATAGACAGAAGATGGGCACTTTGATTGGCCCTTAAACAAATATTACAAACTTCTCTATGAAATACATTTGCATCTTGTACTACACTCAAGCCTCTCCATTCTACCCTCAAGCGAGCAAAGCCTCCCACCCATTGCTTTTCCCACTACCTTGTCCACCACCATATATAGCCACTCTCTTCAACAATATGAACACATGTTCTAATCACATATTACCCTTCCACCTCATCGCCTTTTTCATCACAAAATCCATTTACTCCCTAATTTTAAACCAGTATATGTTTGACATCATTGATACCTTTACTTTAAAAAATTGGAGATCAAAAACCTTGTCAATGAAATGTTGGACCAAGGCATCACACGAACAGTAGCCCATTTTCTTCATCTCCAGAGCATGAAGAAAGTTGACACTTACCAACTTGCAGGACACCAGTTTTTATGTGGTGACTATAAAGGATTAATTTCCAATGCCAACTATTGATGAGCTCTTGGATGAACTTGGGGGCACTACGTTTTTAGTAAGCTGGATCTCCAATATGGTTATCATTAGATTCACGTCCAACGGCGTGATATTTATAAGAAAACATTCCGAACCTACAGGTGCCACTCATGTGGCGAGAGCCTCATTCGGGTGTGGCCTCACTATCTCGACGGCCTCGCTCTTCGCCACACCTTATCCCCCAGGATCTCATTTTGACCTAGGGTTATACCAGAGGGCACCAACCCAGCCAGTAGTCTACTGCACCCACCTTTGCCAAGAACTGGCACTAGCTTCCAGTCCTGTGTCTCTATACTTGAGCCATGGTAGTGGGGGAGGTCCCTTAGAGGGGATAAGGTGGTCGGCCGAGGCCGGGGGTCCACCAAAAGTCAGAATAGGTGGGGCCCGCACCCGAGGGTGGGGTCGTCACAATAAAAGGCGCCTTTTTATTGTGAGGTCCCCACCCCGGGGCCTACCCGCAGGTGGAGCCCATCGTCACCCCCCGGGTCCTTAGATGGTTCTCCTCACTCACTAGGATATCCCCCCGTCACGTGGTCTTTCGTCTCGCACGATTCGAACCCGTCACTGCAGCCTAAGGTCCCAGTAAGCATCCGCTACCAACTGGAAGCAAGATTTGTAACTCCCCGTCCCGAGAGGGTATACGGTATGTGTAACCGCAGTGACTATAGCGACTTCCTTACCATTTTAGTGCCATAATAGAATTTCGAAAAATTGCTGGTGCAATGAAAGTTTTCAAATAATTGTGCACTTTTTTACAATTAAGGAAAAAGTGTAGGGGTGAAAGTATAATTACCTAAAGTTTGAATAAGAAAATAATAATAATAAATTGCCAAATGGTTCAGTGGAAGCCTAGAGTACCCTCTCTTAGATCTCTGATGACTAAACTGACCGGCGCTGCTAAGCTCCGGTCTCAACAAATCTAGTAATCCAAGAAAAGCCTGCGAAATTCCAGACAGCCTGAATATTTTACGAATTTCTAAAAGGACGAAGATGAATGTAAACTAAAACGGATTTTAAAAATTCCAAAATTGAAATATTTATGTATCATTCAATTAGGATAAATAAAATTTTTTTGGGATAGAAATAGACCGGGAATGAAGCAATATGAAACAGTTTATCCAAATGGTCAAGAATAATAATAAAGAAAATTAATAAATAGAAAAAAAGAAAAAAACAAAAAAAACAAAAATAAAAAAGAAATAAAAGCAAACTGCAGGGAGGAGACGGACATAAAAATTTCGTGAGAGAGAGAGACGATTTTTTTAGTTTTTTATTCTCATTTCTTCAGATTCATCAAATCTGATCGTGAACTCATAAGCAAGTATACAAAATTGGACTACTTAGAAGAGAGCTAATGCGATGTGTACCAATATCTTAGCCTTTTGTCAAATCCTCTAAGGTGGCACTGTCATTGAAAGATTTAGCCTAAATGTCATACTACTTTGAAATTTTCTTAAAGACCACAAAGTGTCAGAACTTTAAATTCAAAAAATTTTTAGATTGAGTTTAGAATTTTAGAATTCTTTGGACTGTGATTCGATGTCAGTATTGAATTTCTGACTGCTTTCTGGACAAGTTTGGGCTGAATTTGTGGAGTGTAGTCTGACAAGCTCCGACAGAATTTCAGAATGCTTTCGAAGATTTTGCACTCTCACAAAGTCCTCAGTCAAAAGTCGACTAAAACAAGATAGTTTTTATGGGGCACTTAATGTGTATGGACATTTTGGTCACTTCACATCATATTATCGATGTCCATATCGACAGACTAGCACGCAAAGTTTTGCAGAACTGGTCTGCTCGATATAGTTGCTACCGTGGAAAGCCCTCAGATATGTTTTATGTTAAAACGTTGAACTGGCAAGTATTTTCGTGAATTAACGACTGCTAGAGCGATTTGAGCATCCGACGGTAGAATCTAGAGTGCTGGCAAGATTTGAAAGAAATTAGCGAGAAAAAGGTGAGTACTTCAAAAAATCATTTTCAAAACTTAAAGTGTTTAAATTACAAGTTTGTAAAGTGCTTTGAAAATATAGATTTATAAAGCATTTTTATTACCTCCAATTATTATACCCGCCATAAGTCTTGGCTTTCGCATTTAAGAACAGCTTTGGCCCGTCTAGTAAAACCCTAGATGGCACAGCCTCATTCCTACGATGTATTTCGACCTGTGCATGGCAAGGTTATGGATATTATGATTAACTATATTGCCCGGCTCAAGTAATCGGGGTTAGATCTAGAATATATTTATATAGTGAGTCGCCCTCTGCACATTCGAGGTATATAGTTAGCGCGCTGACTTAGTACATAGCGATGAGGTGTTGGTTCCGAGGTTCCCTTACCGAGCATTTTGGTTCCGAGGTTCCATTATGCTATATAGATCCCGCCGTGTTCATCGGACCATCTTAGTCGAGTAGTGTTCCAGAATACAATTACCGATGCCGTTCCGAGGTTCCGAGGCATCAATTTCTAGGGTATTTCAGAACAAGCCACAAGTGGTTGGTGGTACTTGATTTACAAAGATAACACTTTTAGATATTAACCACCACTCGAAACATTTTCACACATAAATAGTTTTCGTAATAGATTTCAAGAACAGAATTAGTTTTCGTATCATCAAAGAAGAAAAACAGCTTCAATAGTTAAATAATTTTCAGATCAGCATGTAAATGGTTTTCATAGCAAAACTCGCTTTCTCATAAACAGCTTTACAACCATTTCGTACGTATTTTCATATCGAGGTACAAACAAAGAGACAAAGCAAAGATTTAGAACTTATAGTACTCACCGAGCCCGCTTGGCCTGTAGCTGCTTAAAATAATTTTTCAGTGCGTGTCAAGCCGAAAGATCTTTTCAGATCCTCGCCCTAGACGCCGTGTTGTGATTATATAAAGATAAGGTGTAAATTAAAAATAGAAAGTTAAAATGTGGCATTTCGGTATATGTAAATATTTTTGTAAAATATGCATGCATGGTTTTGAGAAAAACAAAGTCATGATAAAAATTATGTTGATCGGGATTCTATCTTATATTTAAGAGAACTGTGAGGTCCTTTATCGTTAGAATGACATTTGGAAAACATTGGGAGGTATATTGTTTTATACAAAGATTTTGTATTTTGCCACTCCACCGTGCAATATAAGATGGTCGCGATTTTTCCAAATCTAAAAGGTGTGATTTTGAGCAGAGAAAAGGAAAATTTTATAACCCACGTCTTCTCCAAATACGCTTCAAATAGCTTTCTTTAACTAGCTTAGCTTCATGGTAACTTGTCAGTCGAGCGAGCTTGGCTGGGAGGTTACTGTGGAGTTGCCGGCAGATTTCCTGTCGCTAGGAAGGGGGTCTGTCACACTAAGAGTTCCTTGTCATGCCCTTTGGCTTATCCAACACTCCTTCAACATTTCAAGCAACAATGAATCGAGTTTTTGCTCTATTTTTACACAAGTTTGTCATCCTTTTTTTTGATGACATTTTGGTCTACAACAAGACTATGGTTGCTTATAAGGATAACCTTTCTCTGGTTTTGCATTGCCTTCAATCTAACAAGTTTTTTTTGTGAAAATTTCTAAATGTTTCTTTTGTTAAGAATCCATAGTGTATTTGGGTCATATATATAGTCACTTCCAATGGAGTGTAAGAGAATCCTGGAAAAATTGATGCTATGCTCAACTGGCCAACACCTACAACTCCTAGAGAACTCCATGAATTTATCAGACTCACCAACTATTACCAGCTTTCTATTTAGAATTTTGCCTCCATTGCCACACCCTTGATTGGTCTTCTTTTATGAAGATAAATTTGGTTGGTCTTCTTAAGGTACTACAGCCTTTGACACCCTCCAATAGGACATGATACCAACCCTTGTATTGAAGTTGCCATATTTTAATCTCGATTTCATCATTGAAACTGATGCCTCCTGATAAGGCTCTAAGCCTAATTGGAGAGCCTAACCCAAAGATTGGCCTGATAAATGGGAGAACCTCTCAAGCTTAAGTACCACTCCACACTTTTATGTGAAATTGATATGGGATCGTATCATTCCATACCCTTTGAGAAACTAGACGTTTGCGGGCGGAATTCACTTTAGGTGGCTCACACTTTGAATAACATTAACTCCGAACCCACCTTTGGGGCATTGTGTAGCTCTTTTCTAGGTGGTCCTCTCCGTTATGTACCGACTCTCAATGAGACACCTAAATGACAAAAAGACCCAAGCTCCAATCGTAGAGCCTAACCCAAAGACCTAGCTTGATAGCGGGAGAACCTCCTCAAGCTTAAGTACTACTCACACCATGAATCAATGTGGGATTGTATCACCTGGGCATCGTATATGAGCAATTTGATGATAGAGCTTTATTATCCCATTGCCTTCTTTAGTCAAAAGCTGTGGTCTCGCTACACGGTTTCAACTAATTACATTATGAAGCTTTACTTATTGTGGCTACTTGTGACATAAATGACGGATAATACTTCCCGCTGATTTTCATTAGACACATGGGTTACCAGAGCATTAAAGAGTTATTACAACAGGTCATTCAAATGCCTATCAATAAGGGCATGTTGGCAAACTTCTCGATTATAATTTTTGTATTGAGTATAGACGAGGATGTGCCAATACTATTGTTAATGCCTTACCTCGTGTTCACGAGTCTACAGACATCAAGCTCCTTTCAGTTCATTCTTCATACTTCTTTCTTACAAGTTGACAAATTTTTGACTTCTTGAGTACACTACGACATGAAAACCTGACACTTCCAGATTTGTTGGAACTACATCAACAATTTTTAGCTTGTTCACTTCCCCTACATACATTGTAAATAATGGCCTCTTTCTTTTCTACAAGCGCTACAATATCAAACCTCACTCATCTTTACGAGCTGCTCTTCTTCACGATTTCCATGATACTTCAATTGCAGGGCGTTTAAGCATCAAATGTACTTTTATATGGCTGTCTTCACTATTTTATTGGCCTAACATGCACAAAGATGTAGAACAGTTGTGGCTAGTTGTGTCACTTGTCAACAAACAAAAATCTCTACCCGCTTACCATTTGGTATGGAGACGCACTGCATTTCACCACTAGCCACCGGCTCATGGTTATAATTATTCTCATCATAGTGATCGACTTACCAAATATGCCTATTTGAATTTGTACTTTCCCACTACCTTAATAACCTAAAATAGCTTATTTATTTGGTTGGCCTATCATTAAACATCGGCAGTTTTCCCTTGCTCAATCAGATTCGACCATGACCTTCACATGATGGATTGATAGGTACACATATGTCCCCATGTATTCTTTCTCAAAAGGTTGATGACTTAAATATGACTTTGCTAAAGAATGGTTTGCTTATCAACTTAATTACCTTGTGAGCAAGCAACACATGAGTATTCATTGGGCAAAAGAATTTTTTGGTTTTTTAGTGGATGTCCATGTGAGTATGATATGATTTTCAACATCATTGAAACCCAAAGGTGACCTAACCTATCATGCCAAAGAATGAAAACCTTTGGATCGTTAAACTTCTAGTTCATGACAATGTATAACTCAATAGGCTTTGTAATTGTATGATATAACCTAGCGGATAAGGCTGAGAGTTTTTCCACTACAAGTTTCATGCCAGGAATAATAGAGATTGTCGGTCCAATGATATCTCTAATTGATGTTTTTATGATAATAAATCAAAGTTATTGATTATTAATGGTTAACATTGAGATGAGTGATAGGTTGAAATTGATCAAGCATTAAATGAAGTTATTTCAAGCTTAAGATGAAAATGGTATACTTGATCGAGTTCTTGGAAGACATTTCACTAATTTAAAGAATTAAGAATTCAAGTCCAAGATTACCATAAACCAAGACTCCAAAGTCAAGAACTTACATGAAGATCTTTCAAGTTTAGGATGTTCATGTAAGGAGAATGCATTGGTGCACTTTAGGGTTTATAATCTCTAACATGCATATTCTTCATAACTTTGTTTTTGTGTTTGAATTGCATATTATTTGAAAATTTTAGTTTGAGCATCAAACCTTAGGTTTTTAAAGTTTCAAATGTGTTTAAAAGAGTTATCTATGGTTTGAAATTGATTTGGAACGAAAATAACATAAAATGACCATTTTTCGAGCATTTCGGAAATTCTTTGCATACATTGTGTTTTTAATTCGATTTGACTTTAAATTGATTAAATATTTTAAAAATCATGTTTAATCATCAAACCTTAGTTATTTTGAGTTTGAAGTGTGTTTAAAATATTTATTTATGGTTTGGAATCAATTTGGAGCAAAAACAAGTCTAAAAAGGACATAAAGCGACAATTTCTGACAAGCAATTGGTTGAGTCGTTTAGGTCAATCGGTTGAACTGTAAGTGTAAGACCCGAGAAATCTTACCCCGGAAAAGGGCAAAATCGTAATTTCGTTAAAAAGTAATTTCGTTAAAAATCCGAAATTTATTCTCTAGATTCGATGATGAAACGGATTGCACCGTTAGGACCATCTCGCCAAATATAGCTAGCACGCCGACTTTCGTCAATTCGAGACAGTTTGAGTTGACACGCTTTTCAAGGCATCGCTACGGTGCCGCAAAACGATATCTGGACGCGACAAAAGTCACATATAACACGTGACCATGTGCCATGAGTGGCATTTAGTGAGAGAAAATGACGACAACCACTACCGGTATAACGCCAACGCCAAACTGGAAAAGAAGGACATAGTTGGTATTAATGGAAAAGCTTAAAATGACACTAAAAACAAAAGTGAATAGTGTCAAGCCTACATTGAAAAAGGAAAAGGAAAACGTGCTGGGGGAGAAAAATCGACAGAGGTTAGATATTTTGGTTTGCAGAGCAGAGCGCCTCTGTGCTTTGGCGCGATCCGACCGCTCAGCTTCGGCATGTGCTATGAAAGTTGCTCTACGTGGGAGAGGGTTTCGCAGGGGTACCTGATTAGTGGAGTTTCAAACTCCGTGAGTTAGGGTTTCTCCTGCTCTGCGCTTACTTTGCTTAAGAACATTGTAAATGTTTTAGCCGAATGAGGTCGCGGAGGGGTCGTTTTTCGACGGCCCCAAACTCGGGATCGACCACAGTAATTTTTTTGAACACCAATGGAGCGTTCGACTACCACGGCTGATTCGGGGTTTAAATCTTGAAATTTTGTATTATATCATGTATTGTTTGATGAGGCCTGAATGATCGTGAAATGCCGGTTCACAAGTGAACCGATGAATTGATGAGCGATGGAACCAAACCTGTGGTTTTACCGTTCATAGGAATAGTGACACGAAAATATATTTTTGTGTGAAAATGTTTGATCGAAAGGATTCAAGTTGAATTTATTGCTTGATCATTAGCCCAAGTGAGCTAATTTTGATGTATAAATGAGAATTTACATGACATGATTGTGTGAATTGAATGTTTTGTAAATATATGCATGTTTATATATTTACGAATTAGACCACATTTCGAATTGGCATATATGCATTCCATACGCGACCTAACACCCTCGACTATGAGTGAGTGCATGAGATGAGTCTAGAGAAAATGGTTCTGGAGGGTTGTCTAAAATGTTAATTATCTGGAGGGTATCCAAACTAAAAATATCAATCATCTGAAAGACGCCCAATCGATATACATCTGAGGGTAGTCCACAACATCAATCGTCGAGACGGCCCAACTGATATATACATCAGAGGGCTGTCCACAAACAAACAAAATAATAATTTCATAATGAGGCTTAGGCGGTGCGTGAGGGAGTCGGTGATGACTGGCAATGAGATGATGAGTTGTGGACATTCAGATCATGCATTTGCTTGAATGTGTGTTTATTTTGGAACATTGCACTCGCACTTAGGTAGAGAGGTACTCTTAGGGCGATTCCACTAATGAGCATTAGCTCACTCCCGGTCGAGGGATATTATTCTACTGTGCACAGGGGCGCTGAAAAATTGCCCGCCCTAGAGACTCCAGGCTGTAAGAAAGCCGGCTGTGGCTTTGATGATTTTATACATGTATTAGAATTTAAATTTTGATATATGTGTTGTATAAGAGCAAATTATTAACTCTTAGAACTATTGGACATAGTTGGTATGTTTTACAAATATTGTTATGAGTAATCGCTTATGGGCCCGCGGTCGCTTATCGCATGATATATTGAATCGCTGGGACATGTTTATACAGATGTTGTATTTCTGGGTAGAGCTCCCCGCACAGCCGGGCACTTACCCGATTCTGCGGGCGCTCTGCAACCCGACATCCACTTGTATTCCGCGGGTTGACGGGTAGTCAACGGACTCTCGGGTTTTGGGGCGTCACAGTAAGGTTAGGTGGTTGGTCTTCCGGTTGGAACTGGTTGACTGGTTCTATCCAAGTGGTTGACTAGTTGCATCTGAAAGAGGTGCAACCTCGGCCATTTAGACACAAAAAGTAGGGATGATAATAAGGCAGGTTTTCTCAGGTTCCCGCCCCACCTCGTTCATGAGTCTTAAACTCATATATTTTTAAGCCCATTTTTCAAGTATATTTCAGGCTTAAAAGTTCATTTAAATGCAAAATTATAGAGCTTTCACCCAGATTTATGTTTTACAGGAAATTAATGAAAAAAAAAAGAATTCAGCATAAAAGGAGCAGAAATTAGCATTGTACAGAAAAAGGGCCAATGTCGCGACATCAAATTTCTAGTGTCACGACATTATTTGAAGAAGGTCTTGACGCTACTCCAATGTTGCAACATGGTCGCTGGTTATTAATAAGAAGGAAGGGCAAAGATTTGCCAATGTCGTGGACATCATTATAAATATTGAGGCGACATCAAGTCGATGTCGCGACATCGCTGATGTCGCCGACATCATCCGCATAGCCACTACATCGCTCGCAGCTAAAAGAACTTAATTGTTTAAATGTCGCGACATCGTTACAACATCGTTGAGACATCAACACATACCTCATCCGATGCATATATAAGCTAAATGTTGTCGTGACATCACAACAATGTCGCGACATCATATGAAAGTAGCCTGAGGAGAAGTTAACATACCAATGTCAAGCGGATTTGACAAATGTCGCGATTATTAGCTAATGGCTATCTCATATATGACTTCGTCATCAGTGATTCAATGTCGCGACTTTACAACAATGTCGCGACATCAACCTTAAGTAATCACAATGAACTTAACTGACCAATGTTGCAACATTAGATCAGTAATGTCGCAACATCAGTTGAAAAGATCATAACTACAGAGGCAATGTCGTGACATCAACAAGTGAACTACAAGCAATGTTACGACATCAGGGCAAGAACATAAGAGCAAAGGCAGCAGTATGCTATGTCGCGACATCAGAAATGGCTTAGACAAAGAGGAACAGAAGAAAGAATGTCGTGACATCAAAAGATGACTTACATCAATGTCGCCGACATCGTAAGTACTATGTACGAGCAAGGGCTTCGTTGTTTGGCGTCATTTACATCATAAAGAATGTCGCAATATAAACTAAATGTCACAGCACAAGAAAGACAATGTCGCAACATCGTAACTAATCTATAATACTGCATGTCTATGTCACGACATCATCACAACATGGACTTATCACTGGAAACTGAGAATTGGCCAACAGATTCTCAATGTCACGACATTAGCTGCAACCCACGACATTGACAACCCCGATGTCGCGACATCATCACGACATCAGCGGCTAGGGCAGCAATTATGGACTTTTCGAAGTGCGTGATTCTTGCCTCGTTTTAAGGGCCCAAGACTTGAGCCTATACATAGAAACTCCTAGGGAGTAGTGCATAGCTTCAGACAGCTTTCATCAACACTTTGTGTTTTTTGGGAAAGCTGAAGTCTCATTGTATATATATTTTTTATTTTTTTATTTTTTTATTTTTTTTATTTTTTTATTTTTTTATTTTTCTTAGTTGTTCTAGATTTAGTTTTCGTTTAGGATTAGAGTAGTGATCTGAATTGGAATTCTGAACTGGTATTCATGTGAATTGAGTTTCATTTATGTCTGAACTTAAATGAAATTTGGAAGTTATTATGGAATTCATTTTTTTTCAATTTTGATTGCAATCTAAATGAATTTGTTTGATCAACTTGTCATTGTGATTTGTGATCCAGATTTGAAAGGCTAAGCTCCCTTTGGGAAGAATCTTTTGCTGGGATTATTGTTTATAATAGTTAATGTTGTTTTGGGTACGAAAATTGGAGTGATTTAATTGGTATTACTCTTACATTGAGTTGTTATGAATATCAGTGTTTGGTACCTAGAAAGAGTTGTATCATTATTTTTATTTCCAGGAATCTCTCTGAGTGACACAGAGTTGAGACTACCTAAGAGTAATGAGTAGTAACTTGTGGGTAAAATTACACTAATATTATTTGAACTAATGCACTTTTGGGATTACTTTGAGATATCACTAGTGATGATCTAACCTCTACTTTCAAGGCTCCCTCCTGGGTGACAACTGGAGTGTGTGCTCGAGGCGTAAGATCCACTTACTAATCTATCAACTTAATTTTGAGAGGTTTCACCAAAATGAGAGGAATTACTTCAACCCCGTGTTAGATGAGATTCTAATCAAGGGAAGAGGAAATTCTTGTCTGATGATGGCTGAGATACCTTTTATTTTGGAGAGGGCTTGCTATATCCCCTGGTCTATGGTGGCAAGGCAATTTCCAAATCCCAAGAAATGACCGTGAAGTAATCGAGAAGGAAAATAGTCCGATCTTAAAAGAGAAATCTAACTTGCCAAGTACTTCGTAATCTATCGTCGTAAATAAAAGTGTGGTAAGCTAGAAAGTGAAATGTGTAGAGTTTAGAGAAATCCATTTCTACATTAGTCTGCTCTTGGACAATTCCAAGTTTCATATCCATTACTTTATCCTATTTGGAACTCGCAAAGTGATGGTTACAACATTGTTTTTCTTCCCATGTATTTCAGTCAAGTGAACTCTCTAATCATGTATTTTAGAAATTTCATTATTGTTTGACTCCTTTTTACTTAAGAAGATAAATCTATCCTAAAAATTTGAAAATTCAAATAGTAAGGATCTTCAGTAGTGAGGGTAGTTAAGCTTTAAATTTTTTGTTCTAATCAATCCTCGTGGGAATGATATCTGGACTTAAAATATACTATATTACTTGTATGACCTGTGCACTTGTAGAAAATTAGACCAATACTAAAATTTTCATTATTACATCACATTAGAAATCATTTTCTTATCATTTTTAGTAAGCAACAAGTTTTTGACATTTCTGCTGAGGATTGAATAGCCCTTGGTGGTTATGTGAGAATCTAGTTGCAATTTTCTGGTCTACATTAAGAATCAATCAATATCAAATTTATGGCACCATTGCAGGGGACTGAAGAGTCTTAGGCAGTAGTGGCGAAAATTTCGTATATTGAGAATGGTCTGGTTAACATTCATCCCTACTAGGACGACTATGAAAACATTATTATCTCCTGGGAAAAGTGGGATGGGTTCGGGGTTTACATTTAAACCGTGGCTCTGGGTTTGGGTCGTTTGAATTTATAACATTTGTCGACACACCCCCACCCTTCCAAAGAAGGCAAGGGAGGTACGCAATTCACGTAAACTCACCATTACCCCAACGACTCAGAAACCTCAGGAAATGGGGCTTCGCATGCTTGCTTAAACCTCCTATAAAAATTTTTATTTTTCAAACTTGTGGATTTGAAAAGTCTTAGCAATGAAAATTTCTACTGAAGATGATCTACCATTAAGGTCTAAATTCCAAACCCGTATACATCCAATTTATTAATTTTTTATATCCAAAATATATGAAATCCATGATACCAACACATTTCCATCATACTAAACTATGTACATACATATGTTCCATATACAATTTCAAAGTATGTTCTTACAAAATATTACTAATACGCCTAAACCGATACTGACCTCAATCCTATAGTGCTCCATTGCCTTGCGCACTGCACTGAAAATAATTTCTTAAAATGGAAAATAATGAGCTAAACGAGCCTGAGTGTATGTTTTATAAAAGTTTTGCTTTTCCGGAAAACATCTCAAAAATGTAAAACTTTCTTTTACAAATATTTTCCAGAACTTTACTTTGCTTTGCTTGCTTGAAAAATGGTTTACTTATTCAAAACCATTTGCTTACTTACTTACTTATGGTTTTACGATTTAAAACCAATGCTTGCTTTTCAAAAATGGTTTAACTCAAAACCATTTGTTTGCTTTCTAAGTCATCATGTTTTTGAAAACATGGTTTGAACTCGAAACCATGAAATACTAGTGTAAAGAAATTCTGTATAATAATAATAATAATACACTAGTATTTGGAAAAAATGAGTTTGTGAACACTCACCTCTCTTTGCTTGCTTAACTTGGAGCACGCTCCACACTTATCCCGCCTTTACTTTAACCTACACCCAACGACGATCGACAAATTAATCGTAGTGATAACTTAACGTATTTCCTAGACTTAGTCACACTTTCATACTTTAAATCTATAAAAGTTGAGGGTTCTATTCCAACTGAATCACCCAATTCCTGAGTAATCTCAACTCAAGTTACGTCCGAAACAACCCTAATTACTCTATGTCCAAAGCTGGCGTATGGAATTTTCTTGGCACATGGCCCCCACTTTGAGTGAATTTTTAGGCCACTTAGGATCAGAATTTGGCGATTCTTACTTCTTAAGTTTTGTTCTCCTTGAAGTCTATTTTACGCAGCCACTTGAATCACTCAAATCGGATAAGAAATGAGGAAGTTATGGCTAAAATACAAAAAACTGGTCGAAACAGAAAAATCAGAATAGGTCAGACTGGTACATGTCTAACTTGTACCTGCATGTTGGCCAAAATGACCAATGCAAATGTGCTCGTACAAGTTCAACTTGTACCGGCACAAGTTCCTAAAAGTGCCCATAATGTGTTTTTCCCACTCGATGCCAATTCACTCCATACAACTTCTATAATTCATAATACCTCAAAAACCACTTGGAATTTATCTAAAAACAACCTAATAACATTTGAATTGGTGCTTGGAACTCAAAACACACAAACCTTAGGTGAAAAATCCTAGAACACTACCTAAGGTCAACCAATTCTTCTACACATCATAAAATTTGATGATTCCAAGTTTCTTTTTACATCAATTGGGGTTTTACCTCATAACCCCAACAAATCAAAGGCTCTTTGTATGACCTTTACAAAACCTAGGCTTAAAGGAGAACTAATCTCTCATACCAAAAAGCCCTAGAAATCCCATACATGATTCTAAGACAAAGGCATACCTGATTTTGAACCTCCTCTTATTGCTTTGCTTCCTTCTCTTCCTCTTGCTCTTGTTTCCTCTTCTCTCTCACCCAGATACGTGAACCACAACATTATGAGACAAAATGAGTTATTTTGTTTGTCTCCCACATTTAGCCTCATATTTTGCCTTAATTGAAATTAGCCCTCTTCTCTTAATATTGAAATTCCAACTTTTGAAATTGTATTGTGGCCCATCTCTAACTTGTTTCTAATTTCCATATCCATTTATGTGACCATTGTACCCTTGGTTTTATTACCTGATTCAGGGTTCAAAATTTCTTTTCATATTTTAGTCTCCAAAATACTAATATGTGATACATGTTACTCTTATACACCCTCTGGGTATCATGTCTTGTACACTCTCGGGACAGTGTTGTTGCTCACCCACACCAAATTGAAAAATACTAATCTACCCCTTATTTATAAATATTCTCTTTCTCATTTTAGGGTTGCCTATCTCATTTTAGGGATGTCGTTCCCACACCTTTTCTTGTTTGAGGTGCATCCATGATGGTCCTGCCCGTTGATAGCTGCTCCGTTCTCATGCATGGATTGTTCTCACTTTTCCTTTCCTGGTTGTGGAGGACAAGTTTTCCCCAAGGAAAAGTTACATACATGGAGGATTCACTCTTATTAGAAGTGAGAGGGAGGATTCACAATTATAAAAAGTTGTAATGTGATGCTGGAGCTTCTACAACAAACCTTGGGAATTCAATCTTGATTATGGAAAATTCAGGTTTAGGAGTTTGTGAAACCTTGGAGACACCAAATATATTCCTATTTTTAAGTATTTTCAGTATTGTTACTATTTTGATTTGGAGTTGTTTTATTTTAAAAAGATTTGTTCTTCAAGTCAAAGTAGTAGTTGCTTTATTTAATTTAGAAAGTTTGTTTTGTTAGTCAAATAGGTGTTGCTATTTTTTTTTAGAAAGATTTTCTTTTAGGACTTGTTCTATTTAAATTAGAAAGTTTGTTTTCCGAGTCAAAATAGGAGTTGTTTTATTTGATTTAGAAAGTATGAGGCTTAGATATAGCCCCCTTAATGTAGTATTTGAGAATCAATTAGAAGTTTAATAATATTTTCAAATTTATATTTTTAAGAGTTCTTTCTTGTTTAATTATCTCTTGGGGGGATTCCCTTAAGTGACGAGTTCGTTGCTTCCTTATCCCTTAGTGGATTCCTTGGGTGGCGAAGTATATATCTCGTTCCCTGGTCTTTAGGGTGGATTCTCTTGAGCGGCGAGTTCGTGGCTTCTTATCTCTTGGTGGATTCCTCGAGTTGTAAATCCTTCTGTAACCTCTATTCATCTCATCATCTCCTATTTCACCTTTCTACAACCAATTTTTCAACCTCAACCCAAAACTTTCCAAATCATGTTCCATACTTTAAAACCTTTTCCAAATACTTTGTTTAACGTAGAAACCATAAATACCATCTTTTCTAACCTTAGAGAAACCCCAAATTCGTGCACAACCCTAGCATACCTTAGAAAAATTTGAAAATTGTAAATTAGCTTAAAACAAAGCTGTTTTGCATCATATCAAACCCGAAACTTTCCAAACTTAAAATCATTCATTCAAAACCTTAATTCCATCATAAATAAACCTCAAATAAGCCCTATAACCTTTGAGGCTAGATATATCCTTACCCTTCAAAGTTACATCCTATACCCCTAAACTACCACAACCTATCCTTAACTTAACAAAACCATTAGATCATCCATCACGGTCCCGTTCTCACATCAAAGTGGTATTAGAGATCATGGTTTGATGGATGATCATAAACTAAAAGGTGTGCTTGGTTGCTAGAGACAAGAGTTCTAGTCATGGTTTGAGTTGTTCACTAACCATGGAGGAAAAACGTATTGCTGATCTTGAGACTTTTGCTCAACATCTACAACAAAGTTTGAGGCTTTATGAAGATTGTATGTTTATGGAGAACTTGATGGAAGGAATAGGCAAATACAATATAAAGGAGGAAAAATATGATTTTTATGAAGAGACTTTGCAACCTAGTCAACTTGAGGTTTCTTGGAGCATAAGAAAGCCAAAGGTATGTATGCACGGTACTATGATTACCATGGGAGGTATTGTTAGAGAAGTGCTCTAAAGGCAGTCACCTTTAGCACTTATTGTATGTCTTTATGTTGCTATTTCAAGCATCTTCATTATATTGATGTTCATTTATTAAATGAATTGATAGCATTCTTAAATCAATTAATGAAGTCCATGACACATATTATAACATGAAGGAAATCATGATGAGATAATGATGATAAGATTCCTATCATGTGCAATTATGTTAATGTCTAAATTATCCCTAGTCATAGGATCAACGAGACTGAACATTATTGATCTGGATAGACTACACATGTCATACTCTTTGATTTGATCAAGCAGTGGATCTTGTAAAATGTAATCATGAGTTGATTAGAGTTGACATGTGGATTCTTGCAAAGATTAGTTAAGTACACTAGAGACCTACTATGAGACAATCATATGAATTATCTATTATATGTAGATGATTGTCTCATCATAGCAATGGTGCAAGTGTCCTTAGACTTGAAGTACTTAAGGATATCTTGGATGCTGATTCTATACTTAGACTTCATTCCTTGTTACCTTTCAGAGCTCACTCATAGGGTGATGATCGGGTATAACTTGAGGTGTTCGAAGGTAATTGAGTAGCCAACAAAGGGTTCACGACTCCCAATGAAGGGAGAGTATACCTATGACCTCTTGTCGGGATCATTACTCCAGAATCTTTGGCTAGAGTGGAATTGCCATAAAGAGTGTCTTCAGGTGCATAACCGATAAGTAAAGAGTTCGAGGACAAGATCTAATATCACTTGGGCTAGATGTGGCATAACTAGTCTCATGGGAGCTACACCTTATCCATGCTCTGAACCGAGTGGGGTATAGAATGGTGAAAGGACAAATTGTGCAGTAACTGTCTAAAGGGTTAACAGTTAGACCACTGACTCTTCGGTTAATTAGGAGTCATGATGTGTCGCTAGAAGCCGCTCATGACTTGCTTAATTCAATAGTTGAATCAAGTGGCCAACATAACCAAAAACCTAATGGGTCACACACTTAGAAGAGTGTGTGGGGCTAATATAAAATGGATTTGGATGTGATCCAAATACGAGGGAGATCAATCTCGAGAATGGAACGTCACGGGATTAGTGGAATCCTGGGATCAAAAGCCCTTACTAAGAGATAAAGTAGGCTTGGGCTTGTTCATGGGCTTAAGGTCCATGAGGGAACACGCCATAACACATAGAGATGCTTATAGTCTATCATCTCTTAAAGAGAGGGGTATTTTGGAAATTTCAAGGGCAAGGGTTTTCCTATAAATAGGACCTTATGGAGAAACCCTAATCCTAGAAGTCTTTAGCCCACTTTTCTCAAGAAGAGTGTTCTTGAATTTTAGAGAGTGTTCTTCAAGAGCAGCCCCTCTTTGTGAGATTTGAGTGACAAATCCTCGGGTTTTCGGCTTCCCTTTTCGGATCTAGACTTAGCTAGCACCAGAGATACATTAGAGACCGTTGCCTTGGAGGCTATCGGCTCCACTCTACGTGTGGATACTGTGAGCAGCGAATCTAGGAGTTGGTTCACTTTGGTTACTGTTGCATCACCCTTCGAGATCGGTTTACACCGACGTGAGGTATAAATCTCTCACCCCATCTTATTTTGAATTGACTTTGATACCTTAAGGGATCCTTGGGAGGGTTTTTCTTGAAGTTTTTTTTTTGTTATTTTCGCTGCTTTGGCATGAGATGCCACCTTTAAAACCTAATAGTGGTTGATGAGTGCCTAAAACACTCATATTATACTCGCGTCGGTCTTTCATTTTCACGTTTATTTTATAGTAATTTTATAGTTTTTGTGTGGCTAGACTCCTGATTTGGTGTCTGGTTTAGATGCAGGTACATTGGAGCGAAAAGAGCAGCTCTTGGAAGCATTTTTGGAGCAATGGGGACCAAGGCAAGAAAGTGGCTGTCACGTCGCGACGTCCCCACGTCGCGACGTCCCCACGTCGCGACGTCGGGTCAACAATCGCGAGAAGTCGAGCAAGTGGAAGCGTCGTAGCGTCTCAGCGTCGGCGTTTACCAGCGTATCATGACGTCGGCCGCGAGATCTGCCCTCATCATTAAAAGCAAAATAGGGCTCAAAATCGAGGATCGGGGCGTGCGACGAAGGCCTGAATTCGAATGGCAGTGACCGCGAGACTTTTAGGAAGTGCCGGGATTTATCTTGTTCTTATTTTGGATATTAGGAGTATGTTTTTAATACTAAACATTTTGATCTTTTCACTCAGTATGTTCTAGATTTATTTCTAGGGTTATGTTGAACCCTGTCACGTGTTGATGGATTAAAGTTTGGATCTTTATTTTATTCAGTTACTTATCAATTTGTTCGTATCTGCTCTATATCTGTGGTTTAATTATATGGTGATGTCTGGCCAACATTGGCATAATCACCTTTGGAAGCCAGGGTCGAGAGATGAGGATGTCGGGGATGCAGGTGGCGGCTTTGGTCAGATCGGTAAATAGAGATATTCAGATCCTGAAGGTGGCATTTGGGGTTAGAACGTTTAAGCATCTCGGAATACTGAGTTGAGATAGAGATATACTCAACTCTATTCACGAGATAGGCGAATATACCTCGAGAGAGGATATCTCGTAAGTAAGATCACCTCGCCATTGACAAATTGTAAATACATTGAATAATAATATTTTTAAGAAATAATCCATTAAAAGTGACAGGGGGAGATATAACCTTTCTGATACGATAATTCAATAGAATCTAAGCTTCGATGCGACTTTCATACATTCCGCTTCTTTCCTAAAATCATCTCTTCGAGATATTATCTAAAAGTCAGACCTTTGTAGTCAATACACTGTCTCTGTGGTCGATATCCGTACCACGATACACTATATTACTTGGAAGCCCGCGTGCACTTGCGCACATAGGCGTACATTTACATACAGCGTTTCGGCTTTTGTCAAGTTTTAGGCGCCGTTCTGGGACGAGGAGTTTAGATTGATATAGAAGAAATTAAGCAAATAGATATTATTAAAAATTTCTTTACTTTTGTTTTATTTTAAGTCTTTGGTAATTTGGTTTTGTTGGTTCGTGTGTTAGTCTTGACGTGGTTTCGATGGTACATGCGACGGCGAATCGAGTCAACCAACACACATTTTGATCCACGAACCGGAAAGACTTACGCGCAATTTGCCGAGAAACGACGAACGATTAGAAATCCAATAGTGCATGAAATAGCGAAGAACAAAGATCTTGGCATTGACGGGCCAGACCACGAGAGAGGCGAAATAGGAATCATGGAAGGAATCAACACCCGTCTACAGTTTATACGACGGATGACCCTTTCGGCATGCTATTAGATAGTGCATTATTACCACCAACTGTTGTTCGACAGCTATCAGACGACCACCTATTCAAGCAAACAATTTCGAATTGAAGTCGATCCACGATCTGGATGCGAATATCTTGTTCCATGGACTACCATGAGAACAGGAATATGCATTGACTAACTTCCTCGAAGTTTGCGATACTATCAAGTACAACGAAGTTACTGAAGAAGCTCTAAGGTTACGGTTGTTCCCACTTTCACTCGGGGATAGAGCCAAACATTGGCTAACCAGTCAGCCACCAGATTCCATTACCTCGTGGAATGACTTAGTGCAAAAATTTCTGACCAAGTTCTTCCCACCTTCGAAAATTGCACAGCTTGTGCAAGAGATCAATACGTTTGAATGATTAGAGGGGAGAACCTAAGCGAAGCATGGGGCGATTTCACGGTGTGCGGAGTGCCCACCACCGGTGACGGATGGATGCAAGTCCACACCTTCTACAATAGTGCGAGAAATCACTGACTAGAGCGATTTTGATGCCGGTGTTTGGAGGAACGCGATGAAGAAAACCACGGACCAAACATGAAATCTTAAAAGATCGCTGCGACTAACACTATCCCGGTGGCACAGAAGGCTACACCAATTAAGCGTGGTGGGTGGCACGGATAATGAGGTCCTCAACAATGGTGAATCATGCGCGGTGACTAAACGGTTAAATAGGCTGACAAGGAACACGCAAAGCGTCGTCCCGAACTGCCCGTGGGAGTTATGTAAATTTTGGTGGACCGCTGCTTGTGCCGCGAATGTCGGTCGAGGAAACCTACGAGTAGAGCAAGCCGATCACGTGTCGGTTTAATGTGAATCAATCACAGCGGCAAGGACCGTATGGAAACCGGTTATCGAGAATCGGAATCGGGGCGAGGGTGGCGTAATAATCGGAACGGAGATAGTCGAACAATCGGGGATATGGGTGGGCGGAATAATCGAGCGATGTTATCGAGGCCAAGACTAGTGAACCACCCTGCAGAAAAGTTGGATTTAGAACAAGCTCTTGCACGAGATGTTAACTTCCCATTTGCGCGCATGAATGAGACTAAAGTAAACATGCGGCGGCAAGCAACTTGATTGAACAATCGGCGGCCACGGTGGCGAGAAGTTTGGAGCGCAAATGGGCAATGGCAAATTTGCAGCGAAGAGCAGCGGGTTCCTTAACAGGAGCAATTGAGTCAACCCGAAGAGATGAGGCCAAATATTAAGCGGTCATCTTTGAGAAGTGAGAAAAATTGGAAATACGATTTACAACCCCGGTCGTAGAAACGATTAGGAAGCGAGAAGATCGACCGGCGAGCAGATGATGCGAGATAAAACGACCTCGGAAAGCTTGATCATCGAGAGGAACTCTCTTGAAGCAAAGGCGGCACCGAGTTCCTTACCCACGGCGTCTCGAAAGCATAAGCCCGGATAAGCAATTCCGCGAAATTCATGGATGTGTTTAAAATTTTGCCTTATCAATATCCCATTCTTTGATGCCACTGACGGATGCGGTTATGTAAAATTCATGAAAGACATCTTGTCTGAGAAGAGAAGATTAGCTGATTTGAAACGGGTGAACTTGGCGAGAATGCGGTGCCATCCTTGAAGGAAGTGCCCGCGAAGCTCAAGGACCGAGCGGTTTCACTATCCACTTGCACAATTGGAAATGCTATTTTTGAAGAAACCTTATGTGATTTGGGTGCCAGCATTAACCTTATGCCCTTATCCATTTTCAAGCGGTTGGGATTAGGAGAAGCCCGCCCGACTACAATCACTCTTCAGCTTGCAGACAGATCTTTGAAGCATCCTAGAGGGATAATAGAAGATGTCTTAGTTAAGGTCGACAAGTTTATCTTTCAGTAGTTCCATTGTTTTGGACATGGAGGAAGATAAAAATACCAATAATCTTGGGAAGACCATTTCTTGCAATGCGAGCGATGATTGATGTCTGGAAGGAGCGGCGGGCGGAAGTAAGAAAGGAAGTAAAGTTCAATGTGTTGGGCGTGAGACACCAATGAAAGTGATACTTGCTTCATGGCGAAATGGTTGAGGCTATAGTGTCTAGCAAAGTGGTCTCATGACCCTTTGGAGACTAGCCTAGTGGAGAATGAGTGCGAGGCACGAGGCGAAGGCGGAAGAATATGTCGAATGGATGGACTCTTTCGGACCTGATAGGCCAGGCTTTGAATCTCTAGGCGAAGGAGTTAAAGCCGGTCCATCGATTGAGCAACCGCCCCGAGATGGAGCAAAACCTCTACCTAGCCATTTGAAGTATGCATACCTTAGAATTTAGAATCCTACGGCCCACCCGTGATTATCTCGGCATCTTTGGCGTACTAGAGGAAAGATTGTGAGGGTCAGCCGAGATCCACAAACATGCACTCGGATGGTCTCTAGCTGATCTAAAAGGGATTCGTCCTTCTATGTGCATGCATCGTATTTTATTAGAAGAGGGACATAAACCTTCAGTGGAAGCGCAGGAGTTCATCGGCGATGAGTCGTCCGTAAAGAAGTTAAAATGGCTAGACAACGGGGTGATTTATCCCATTCAGAGCAGTGCATGGAATGCTTGGGATCGGGTAGTCTTAAGGAGGAATTTCATGTCATCGGGCCAGAAAACAACATCTTGCGCGTTTAGAACGATTCTTAGGGTGGAGAATTTGTATTGATTATCGGAGGCTGAACAAGGCCCTTTCGAAAGATCACTTTCCATTGCGTTTCTAGATCGGTCTTTCGTCGATTAGTCGATTGAATATTATTGCTTTGGATGGATATTGGGTTACAACCAAATTGCCATAGCTCTGAAGAAGATCGGGGAGAAGACAACGATCACGTATATGGTACATTAACGATCGATGGACGACCTGCACTGGGCTGATACAATGCCATAGGAGTACTTTCGATGTGGTGTGTATTCTCCGGCGTGGTGGAAAGACAATTGAAATCTTCATGGGCGATTTCTCCGATGAGGGAAATTCATTTGACAATTGCTTAGAAACTTGGTTGTCTTGTGAGATGTGAAGAGACCCGACTTAGTACTCAATTGGGAAAAGTGCCGTTTCATGAGCACGAGGGTATTAATCATGGACATCGGATCTCGGCGAGAGGGATGAGGTAGATAGGGCGGGTGAAGCAATTGAAAAGTTGCCTCCACCCTCGTCAGTAAAAGGGATTCAAAGTTTTTCTAGGCCACTTGGATACATGGGCGGTTCATCGAGGGGATTTTCCTGATTAACGAAAACCATTGTCTAACCTCCTAGTCGAGGATCCCATTTGACTTTGATTCGCGAAATGTTTGCATGCATTCTCGATGTTAAGGATAAGTTGGTTTTGGCTCCTATTGTTGTGGCACCAGTTGGTCTTCAGTTTGAACTCATGTGTGGCCTTGTGACCGCGGTGGGGCAGTTACAGGCGAAACGAGAAAATCTTTCGGGGTAATCTACCATGCTAGTAGAAACCTTGAATGATGCTTAGCTGAATTATGCCACTACGAGAGAAAGAGCGTGGCCATTGTGGTTTGCTTTTGACAAGTTCGGGCCATATTTGATTGGTAACAAGGTCGTGGTGCTGCCCGATCGTGCTGCCATTAAGTACTTGATGACCCGAGAAGATCTGGCTCAAGATTAATCAGGTGGGCAGGTTTTCTCTTGTTGAAAATTTGATGAAGTAAAGGCAAAAAACACTTGAAAACTAGTGGCGAGACCGTCTTTCCACGGCCGGAAGAGTAGGAGATGATGTCAGTGAATGGCCAATTTCGGACGAAACTCTGCTTCTTGAGGAAAGAGGCGATTCCTTAGTTCATGATTATATGAATTATTGGTAGCTAAAGTAGCCCCTCGGAATTCTTATCGTGAGAAAAAGAAGTTTTGCACACCTTAAACACTACTATTGGGAGGAGCCAATTCTTCAGTTCTTTACTTGTTGTCAGGTCATAAGGAAGTGTGTGCCCGAAAGATGAAATCTGAGCATTCTAAACCATTGTCACACTCTGCAGGTGTGGTGGACACTTTGGTGGCAGGAACGGTATTAGGTGCTTGATATAGTTTTGCGGCCTTCCTTGTTTAAAGATGCTCATCAATTAGTTTCACTTGACAAATGTCAATGAATGGGAACATCTCTAGAAAAGATGAAACAACCACATGCATCCCATTTTGGAAAGTAGAATTGTTTGATTTATGGGGATGATTCATGGGACCATTTCATCATACGGTAACTTGTACATTTGTTGGCGATGGAGACTATGTCTCTTAAAGTGGGTAGAAGCAATTCACCTGCGCACCCGATGATACTGAGTTGTAGCTCGATTCCTGGCATGACATATATTCTCACATTTGGAACTCCTCGAGCCTTGATCCTGGATAATGGTGCCCATTTACGCAATAAGGTAATTGATAAGGTTTTGCAAAAGTATGAAGTCGTCATGTGCATCTCTTGCATACCACCCATGATCAGCAGATGGCGGGAGTATCCAGTGAGAAATCAATGACTCTCGAGAGAGAACAGGTTAACGGATCGGGGAAGGATTGATGCAAAAAAGATGGACGATGCACTCTGGGCATACCGTACAACATTTAAAACTCCTTTGGGTATGTCACCGTTCAGAATCGTTTATGGTAAAGCGTGTCATCTTCCAGTGGAATTGGAGCATCGAGCCTATTGGGCCACTTTCGGCGGAGTTAAACCATGGATAATTACATTGCGGAAAGCTTGGCTTTGCTCGGCTTCGGTGAAGCTGGATGAATTGACGAAACTTATGGCTTCGCATTTATAAGGAAAAGACTAAAGCACGGCATGACAAACACATCACGAAAGGAGTTCAACTGCAGGACAATAAGTTCTTCTATTCAATTCCGCCTAAAGCACCGAGTGAAGTCGCGTCGTCCGGGCCTTTCACAGTGACGAGGTCTTTTCCCACGGTGGGCGAAGTTACGCAGTGAAAGGCACATTCTGATCTGCAACGGTGAAGCCGTATTATGGAGAAGCGGTTTCCTGCGAGATCAAACAAATCATTCCATACATGGCGACGAGGCGTGAAGTAAGAGATCATATGAGTTAGTTCAGGAGCACATTGCTGACTCGGGGTGATCAGGCTAACGACATTAAACATAGGCGCTTCTTGGAAGCGACTTAATTGTTTCTTAAACTTTTCCTTTCAAGTTTCAATTTCTATTGTTTATTTTCAGCGATTTTAGGTTTCTAGCTTTCTCCGTGATCGGTGTTTCTGCTTGTTTGTTTAATTTGGAGACATGAATGCGGTAGTGGGGAAGATTGATGAGGTGCATTCTGAGTCCGCTAAGTCCACCAAGTCTGAGTGGGGAGGGTTTTCTGATCAAAGATCATCAATGTGCACAAATTTATTCTTGATCCGCAGCCTGCGTCGCGTCGCGGCGTGGACCTCTCCGCGTCGCGGCGTCAAATTGTATCCTCTACGTCGCGTCGCTGACGTGGTTCTCCGCGTCAGCGACGTCGAATTGACCTGCAGTGCGTCGCGGCGTGGATCCCAACGTCGCTCGCGTCAAATTGTATCATACGTCGCGTGGCGGCGTGGATTTCTCACGTCGCCCGGCGTGGATTTCATGACTCTGTGCGTTCGTTACCCGCGTCGCGACGTTCTCTGTTTAAAGCAAGACGAGTTCATTTTGGATCTTCACCTACCGCTCCATTGCTGAAGCCTAGCCACTCTTTCTTACCTATACACTCACTAGCCTACGGAGCTCTCTGTCACGCCGTAGGAGGTTTGTGTATATCGCCTTCCGACCGCCGGCCATCCCGAGCTCTCCTCACACAGTGACTCCGGGTCCTTGTGGCATTTCATACGTGTGCTCGGAGTCTAGCCTTAGGGCATTCTCGGTTGGTCTAGGGTCTCTTAGATCTATTTTAGGGTTTTGTTAAGTCTATTCTAGGGTTTGGAGTCATAGTTAGTTTTTTAGCACACTTTGTAGTTTTGGTTCGTTGGTTGCTGCCCAGGTGTTTTTGCTTTTGTCTGAGTCGGTAGGTGCCACTTTGGTTCACACCAAGTGTCGTCTGAGTCAAATATAATACGGCAAGAGGCGAAGTACACCGCTAAGCGGTCGACCCGGCGAGGACCCGACTCCCGCTACTGATAATCGCAGCGATTGTGGTCAGTGCGGCTGATGGTTGCGTATTGCAAAACGATCCTTCGCCGAGAAGGGTTTCCACCGCAGGTAACGCCGCAAAGACAATTGCGGCTAAAGGGATGGCGTGCCTTGTACTTGACCACCTCATCCGGCGGCGATGGTGTGGTCGCGCGAGTTCGCCAATCTCGCATCCATGTCTTGAAAGTCGAGTGCGGGGCATGTGAGTACTTCGGTCGCGATCGATCAATAGTTGTACGATGCAGGCATGTCCCTTGGGCCGTTCGATCGGCTCCACGAGCTTTTCCCCCGACTACCGAAGTTATACGTATTGACCAATGGTGGGGTGAGGTGAAGGAAATCAATAGTGCGGGCCATGCGGTGAATTTCAAAACGAGCATTTGGCACTTCATTCCCAGTGCGGCACCGACATCCCCGCGTCGCGTCTCATTGAAGCGTGAGCGTGTGGCCGTGGCGGCGGTAGTGCTCAGCTATGCCATCTTCTGGTATGCCCTTGATGTTGGGCGAGGTTGTCGAGGATGCCATCCCTCCATAGGGATGCAAAGATGAACTGGGACTGCTGCGATCTTTGGCTTGTCGCGAAGCGAGCGAGAATTTTAAACGATAATGAGGCGACCCCGTCCCATGGCCCGATATATCAGCCGGGACACACGGTGTCCAGCGACACGAGGAGTGTATGATTCGGGTCATAGGCCCTCGGATGAGGGCGAGGCTTTATGAGTGTCGGGCTCGTTATGGATCCTGGGCGATCCCGGGGAGACATTGGCGATCGTCGGCCACCTCCATCGCCGTCCAGCCCGATACGGGCGGCGGGCTCGCTCAGTCACAGGACCTTGAGGGGCCGATTGCTCTCCTCAGCGGCGCTTTGGCGCGTGCAGGATGAGACCCGGGAAACGCCGCGTCCTGGAATCACACGGGATTTAGGAGGCCCTCCGTCTGCGGATATGCGTACGATGCGGCGACCAGGCCACGTTTTGCGGCGGCGGACGCCACGAGACCCGAGATGCGCGCGACTCTATTCCACCATCACCTCACTACCACGCCGTGATCACGGGGAGTACCCTTCACCTCTTTTGTTTATTTCTTGCCCGTGGGGACACTTGCTATTTTGTTTGGGGGGTGTGGTGATCGTGTTTTGTTTTTGTTGGATTGTTTTGTTTTAGTGTTTTTATAGTGCTTTTATTTTGTTCGGCATAGTTGTGTTTCTATTTAGTTCATGTTTAGTTCGTTACGAGTCATGTGGATTCGTTTGCGTTTGTGTTGGAATTGATCTTATATGTAATAGTGCGTGTTTGTGTGCCGTATTAGAATTGAGGATCACTTGAATTTGAATTCCACGATTAACATGGATGTTCGAATGCATACAATGTTTTGATGCTCGGTAATTAGGTTGAATAGATGGAAAGGGTTAGTGAACCAATCCTGAGTAGTCAAGACACCAGTTCTCAAGAACCCTATCACACTCACACTAATGACCTTGAGTATGCATAGGTGCGAGACATTAATGTAGTTATTGCTTGGAGACTCGAACCATTTAAGTGATGGGACACCCAATAAAGAGGATTGCCATTGAGCCCCAAACAAAAGAGAAAATATAAAAACAATAGAAAAGGTGAAAAAGAAAGGAAAAATGAAAAAAAAAAAAATATAGATATCTGCATAAGGATAAGCGGGATTATCCAATTGGAATCCCGGGCATAGTCAGGGGCGCTCAAAACCTAATGCCTAAAGCCAGCGTTTTGGGAGTCATTGACTTCAGCGCCATACATGGGACGAGAAGATGGATTTTCCACAACTGAGGCCTTTGAGTTTGGTTGAGTGTTTGGGGTGAAGTTTGAAGAACTTAATACTGGTGCCCTTAACTTGATTGGTGGGGAGTCACGATGGATCCGTGAGGCAGCTCGGCTAAAACTTCTTGGCACTAGGTTTTCTTCCATTTATTTTAGGTACATAGGAAATTTCTAGGTATTTGGTCACGAATAAAATGGGTGCGTTCCTATCCTTTTCTAGTTAGCTTCTTCCAAATAGGTGAGTTGAGCTCAAGTTTGAGGTGTCGAACTAGGCATATCTTGGAGGTCATTCATTATAAGCACATAGGGGCTTTGGGAAGAAACTATTGAATATCATGGGATTTGATGCACTAGTGCTTCTACCTATTTCAACCGAATTTTAGGAGTCAAATATTTGTATGCATTTTTGTGAGCCGACGACCACGGCGGGTGTGAGTGGAGTCAAGGAATTGATCCCCCATTTTTTCAGCATGTGCGACAATGTAGTGTTAGTGGCATTATGTCGTGTGTGTGTCTGTTTAGAGTCGAGTTCTTGCTTGAGGAACTAATGAAACTAAGTTTGAGGGTGTGATGATTACCTAAAACACTCATATTATACTCGCGTCGGTCTTTCATTTTCCGCGTTTATTTTATAGTAATTTATAGTTTTGTGTGGCTGAGCTCACGATTTGGTGTCACGGTTTAGATCTGAGTACATTGGGCGAAAAGCTGACTCTTGGAAGCATTTTGGAGCAATGGGGACCCGAAGGCAAGAAAGTGGGCACATCCGCGTCGCGGCGTCCCCACGTCGCGGCGACAACATCTCGCGACGTCGGGTCGGCAATGCAGTCGACAAAGTGGAAGCGTCGCGATGTCTCCAGCGTCAGCGGCGTATCAGCGTCAGCGGCGTTACCAGCGTCGCTGACGTCGGCTGCAGATCTGCCCTCATCATTAAAGAAAATAGGGCTCGGAAATCGGGGATCGGGGCGTGCGAGCGAAGGCCTGAATTCAGGCGAGTGACCACGGACCGGTACGGGATTTATCTTGTTCTTATTTTTGGATATTAGAATTATGTTTTAATACTGGCTGTTTGATCTTTTCACTCGGTATGTTCTAGATTTATTTCTGGGGTTATGTTGAACCACATCACGTGTTGATGGATTAAAGTTTGGATGCTATTTTATTGAGTTATTTATCAATTTGTTACGTATGCGCTCTATGTCGTGGTTGAATTATATGGTAATGTCGTAACATTGGCATAATCACCTTTGGGCCAGGGTCGAGATTGAGGTTGATAATCGGGGGATGCAGGTAGACGGCACATGAGTTGAATCGGTAAATAGAGATATTAGATCTGAAGGTGGCATTTGGGGTTAGACGTTTAAGCATCTCGAATGCGAGTTGGGATGAGATACTCAACTCTATTCCGCAGGATAAAGGCGGGTAATATACCTCGAGAGAGGATATCTCGTAAGTAAGATCACCTCGCCATTGACAAATTGTAAATACATTGAATAATAATATTTTAAAAATAATCCATTAAAAGTGGCAGAGGGAGAGATATAACCCTTTATAATACCGTGAATTCAATAGAATCTAAGCTTCGGTCGAAACTTTCATACAATTCACCTTCTTTCTAAATCATCTCTTGAGATATTATCTAAAAAGCGAACCTTTGAGTCGATACACTGTCTCTGTGGATCGATATCGTACCAGTACACTATATTACTTGGGGCGACGTGCACTTGCGCTACATAAACACATTTATCTGCGCGTTTTACGCTGTCGATGGTGTCGGTAGCACATACGTACATCGAAATATGTTTTTGGCTGATTGTTTTAAGATTTTGATACCCATGGTTCCAAGCTTCAAAATGAGCTTTATGCCTTATAAATCCTTCATCTTGTGTTTTTCATCATGTAATTGGATCATGAGATGATCTATGATGGTTACAGTGAGTGAATAATGTTTTGGATGAGATTCATATTAAAAAATAGAATGGTTCTTCGAAGAGTAGAAACTGGAAGAGGAACCAGTTTTCCTACGTAATAGCATGAAAATTTTCACTTTGAAGCATGAATGCTCTCCAGATTCAATCTCACGCCAAGGCGTGAGTGGGTCTCATGTTGTAGCATGAGATCCCTTAAGCTATAGCGTAATTTTACCACACTAAGGCGTGAGTGGGTCTCACGCTATGGCGTGAGAATCCTCACGCTAAAGCGTGAGATCTCTCATGCTATGGCTTGAGAATCCTCACGCTATAGTGTGGCTCCCTTCACATTGTAGCGTGAACTTCGCCTTAAGGATGCAGTAAGCCCTTTTGTGTTGTAATTTCTTGTTTGTTCTTTCATTATTTTGGGTTATGATAAATAATATGATCTAGAGAATACATGCAAGATGAGATTGAACTGTTCAATCTTAAATTTATGTAAACATGGATTTGAATATACATGTTGAAATTACCTTTAAGAGATTTTGGACAAAATTTATTCCTCAAGGGAGCTAAGATTCAAGAGTTGAATAAGTTTAGGATTCAAGTGTTGAATCAGATTAGTTCAAGCGTTGGACAAGGACTTTAGTTCAAGTGTTGAACAAATAAGGTTTTTGAATCAGTTTAAGATCTAAGAGTTGAATCAATTTATAGTTCAAGTGTTGAACAAATGAATTTTCAGTTTAAGTGTTGAATAATAAGGTTTTGGGTTCAAGTGTTGAAACCTTTGAATGATAACTAAGCAGACAGCCTGAATCCGCATTATCTATTACTTTAAATGCTTGCATTAGAGAATTCATGTTTAAGGGTGAATGTTGGCATGATGGATGATTATGGACAATGCCTAATGGTGATGGAGCATATTGCATTTGATTATTAATTCTTTTTGGATAAATAGGGCCTACGTGTCCCTGCCTCTCCCTATTTTCTCAATATATTTCTCTTTTCATCTAAATCCCCCTAAAATGTAACTTGAGGTGCTTCTTTTGAATGTATGTAATTAGATTACAAAGGATTAGGGTTAGTTGGTGGAGATACAAAGGAGAAAGGAGCATGGAGGAGGAGGCAAGAAAGAAGACCTTGAAATGTAAATTTAATTTATTTTCATGGGTTGTAATAATCATGCATGTCCCTAGGTTTGACCTAGTCAATTCCATTTTGGGTTATGGAATTGATTTTAGAATGTCCATAATCATGCCATATAGTTAGAATAACTATCTTTATATTTTCATGAGATGAAAGTGTATGCATAAAGCATGCTAATACCATGATGAGACTAATCTTAAGAAAACCCCCTCAATAAAACATTAAGGCTAACGTCTTCCATTAATATGGTGTGAACCAGAATTCTTCTAGAGTTGTGGCTGTTGGGTAAACCCAAGCCCTCTCTACAAGGATATGTTCTATCCATGGAAATGAGTTTTCTGGATTAGTGGGTTGGCCTTAACTACGCTTGTTGGCTAGTTGGGTAAACCTAAAGTTAATGTTGTATAGAGATGTAGTTGGGCAAGTGTACATGAGATGTGCACACATCAAGAGTTGATAGCCCAATGATGGCGCATACATCAACAATTGATAGCATTGGATGCGATAATTGAATACGAATGTAATTGGTATGGATCAAATACCTACCTTTTGATCTAAGGTGGCTTGTTGGGTAAACCCAAGGTCATTCTTGGTGATATTGGATATCGACCCACTAGGAGAACTTCCATAAAGGCTCTCTTGGATCAATAGTGAGGGCTATCGATTCGTAATAAAATAGTGGGAGCTATAATGCGTAATTATCAAGCCGTAATAATCATGCATTTTAAAGTACAATCTAACATGATTTCTTTTACATATAGGTTGTTAGAATCACACCATGTCTATAATAGTGAACTTACAATCAATATTGGATGCCAATAAGTTGACATATTCCAACTTCATGGATTGGCTTAGGAACTTGAGAATTGTTCTCAAGGTAGGAAGAATAGCCTATGCCCTTGATGGCCCACTCCTAGAATCCCCTATTGTTGATGCATCTGATGAAGATCAGAATGCATATCAGAAGTACCTGGATGACAATGTGATTGCCACGTGTATCATGCTTGCATCTATGTCACCAAAGCTTCAGAAACAACATGAGGATATGACTACAAATGCCATAATCGTCCATCTTAAGGACTTGTTTCATGAGCAGGCGATATACAAAAGGTTCGAGGTCTCTAAACTGCTTTTTCGCTTCAAGATGCAAGAGGGGACATCTCTAGTCAAGTATGCACTGAAGATGAATGGATACATTGTGAGATTGGATCAACAGGGTTTTGGCATGGATCATGATTAAGTATAGACTTGATTATGGCTTGTTTACCCAATAGTTTTGCACGAGTTGTAGCACAAACTATAGGATAATTTGTAAAGAGACCACCACGCGAGCGGATCAACTTTCTTCGCCAGAGTTGAACCCACCTTGAAAGAAGGATGGTAAAAATTTGTGATCTTGCCAGATTCTTCTGGTTCTAAGAAGAGTTCCAAGAACAAGAAGAAGAGGACATCCACTAAAGCATAGGGAGGTGTGGCTAGGAAAAGGGCAAAGCGGACAACCTCAAAAGGTACGTGCTTCCATTGCTGCAATTATGGCCATTAGAAGATAAACTGCAAGACCTATCTACAGTCTATGAAGAAGAAGGCATCTAATGTCGCATCTCCTTCAAGTATATTTGTCATTGAGATGAATAATGTTTCTCAAAACAATCAATGGGTATTAGATACTGGTTTTGGCTCACACATATGCATTGATATGCAGGGCCTAAGGAATAGTAGGAGACTCAACAAAGGGGAGTTGGACATAAGCGTGAGAAATGGGGGCAAGAGTTGCTGCATTAGCGATGGAGACTTATGTTTTGAACCTCCCTAGTATACTTTTAAATTTGGATGATTGTTATTATGTACCTGCTTTGACTAAGAACATTATTTATGTTTCTCATTTGAATAAGAAAGGCTTTCATTTAACTTTTAGTAACAATGGTTGTTCTATTATGTTAAATGATGTTCTTTATGCTAGGGGTACATTATACACTGGGATTCACATACTAGATATGTCCAATCCAATTTTAACTGTCCATGACAATAAAAGGCACAAGATAGATAATATGAAATCATCTTACTTATGACATTGTCGCCTTGGTCATATAAGTGAGAGGCGCATGGCTAAGTTACATAAAGAAGAAAGCTTGGGGTCATTTCATTATAAATCATATGACATATGTGAATCTTGTTTATTAGGCAAGATGACAAAGTTGCCCTTTAAAGGAAAGGGTGAACGTGCCAATGGGCCATTAGACTTGATACATTTTGATGTTTGTGGTCCAATGTCCACAAACATCTTGTTTGACTGATTTTTACATATAGACCAAAAACTAATTAATTGTTGAAGACCAAATTTACTAAATATGATGAGGTCAGTGTGTGCCAAACTTCTGATACTGCCACCAAAGACTATTTAATCCTTGACAACGACACCAAAAACTTGTTTGACTGATCTTTGATATAAAATATGTTGTTGCCTTAGATGAGAAGGCTTCAATTGAAAATGTGTTTTGGTCTAGATCACTGCAAATGCACAGGTTATTCAAGTAATAAAAGTAGATTTAAGAATCGGTCCAGATATCGTTCCCACGAGGAATGATGAAAAATCTAAACATCAATTACCCCATCTACTCAGAGATCCTTGCTATTTGAACTCCAAAGTTAAAGTAGTTTAATTTTAAACTAAAGGAAAAGTAAAAAATTAAATGAAATTCTACAACCATATATAAAGAATTTAAAATAATTGGATTGGCAAGTTCATTGGGTAAGTAACATTAGGATATAGTTCAATGTATAATTATCAATTTCTGCATCATTTTATAACATTGGTTCAACCATGAGTTTGACATCTGAACTTGTCAAAGATGCAAGGTAGTATAGCTTGGATTTCTCCACACACCATACATTTCACTAATTAGAGATCCATGTTCCTTTCGGACATATGAGTCTAATCAGTTACTTGTAGAATATAATCCTCTTTCTAAGACCTGGGTGTTTTTCCTTCTCAGCACTTCACACTATTTTCTTAGGATTGAAGACTTCTTGCCTCTATAGACAGGATAATGCAAGCCTTCCCTAATTTAATTGATATCTCATCCATCGAATTTGGAAAAATTCTCTATCTCCTTGATTAGATCTCAACTAACACATGATTAAGGTCTTTCATCGAACCAGGAGGAAGCGGCTGATCTGACTAAATTGATGTATCATCAGGCTAATCCTCACACCATGAGTAAATTAGTGATTTGTTGAAATATTAGTCCTTCAAAAGTTCATTAGTTCCATAATATTAGTCTAACATACCCCAGTAACTGCTCCATACTTTCAAGAATCTCCATCTTTGTCCTTTCGGAGGGCTTCACGGAAATCGAAGCAAGATCACAGTCATTTTCCTAGGTACCGCACGTTTCTAATATTACGAGACAAGCAACTTCAAGAACAATACACTTAAATAAATTGGAGTTCGAACTATGACATTCTTTCAGTTTAGTAGCAATAATTAACATCGATCCAATCGAGATGGAGCTCGGTCACTGGCCAGTTACAAAACGATGACTAAGCGTCGAGGTAAATTAGCGAGAATTGCAAGCAATGAAATAGATGAACTCCGGACAATTTCCGATTATTGTCAGACGGTAATGAAAAACATAATTTTACGAGAGAAAACCGGTTCAAAACTGCTTTTGAATCCTTTGCTCGATTCCGAAAACTAACTAAAAATGCTACTGCAAAAACTAAATAAAAGAAAAGAAAAAGAAAAATAAAAGAAAAATAATATACAAAGGAGTTCCAACTACCCAGAAATTCCTGGTTTGGCGGAAGCTGCGCATAGTGCCCTAGATACTTCTATTTATAGATTTTCAAATGATGGCCGCACTTCAAGGATGAAATTGTGGATCCCCAGAAATTCTGGCCCAATTGGTTGCTTTATCGCGAAATAGAAAATCATGTCGCGACATAAAAAATCATGTCGTGACATATTTGTTATCTTTGTTCCCTAGCTCTTGTTGTGGCTCGCAGTTTCTATCGCGACATAATTTTGTGCTTTCTTCTTAAATTCTGTAGTGACATAGTTCTGCTGAAGTTGTCTAGTGATTGTTGCAACATGAGTGTCTTGTGTCGTGACATAAAAACTTTGTTGCAACTAACTTGCCATTCTTTGCTGCTCCTGAAAAATGTCACGACATAAACTTCTTTGTCGCGACAAATATTTTATAGCCGGCTTTTTCACTTTATGCGACATTCTTTCTTTATGTTGCGACATTCTTTACTAGGAGTTCTTCTCTACCTTTAATACGGCGAGTTTCTCCTGATTGCATGTTCTTTGTTTATGACATACATAACAATAGCGACATAGTCTTGTTGTCTTATAGCGATGAGGCGAACTCTGTGTCAAGATAGACTTTGAAGATGTCACAACATATTTCCTTCTTTGATCATTGTCAATGGCTGAACTGGTTTGTTGCAACATTGAAATCTTTGTCGCAATATACTTGTCTTGGCTTGTCTCATTTCTCTTCCATTTTCTATCGCGACATAAAACTTCTCTGTCGCGACAGAGATCTATTACTCTGCAGCTTTTATTGTCGCGACATAAATTTTATTATTGAGACAAACTCTATTGCCATTGCTTGGTCATTGTTGTGACAAAGCTAATAATATTGCAGCATTGTGGTTCAAAAACTTTTCAATCATTGTTACAATAGAGATCTGTCTTCAATGCTTCATTATGTCGCGACATAATTTTCTATGTCGCAATATTCTTCTTGTAATTCTTCTCAACTTTTTTCACGACAAACTTCAGCTTAACCTTATGTTGTGTTTGTTGCGACATAAAACTTCTCTGTCGCGACAAAGTCTTCTTGCCCTTCAATGTTGACTCTGGATTTTGTGTCGCAACATAGTTGTCTTTTGTCGCGACAAAGCTTTTTTGCCGTCTTCAATTCTTTAAGTTGCGACTTATGAAATGTCGCGAGATGAGTTCCACTGCATTTGCCTTGATTAATGCCGCGACATAGAAATCCTTTGTAGAGGCAAAGTTGTCTTCTGACTTCCTTTATGTCTCAACACTCACTTCTTTGTCGCAACATTTATCAGTCAATTTCTCTCATATTATGTCGTAACAGAGTTATGAGATGTTGCGACAAACTTCGTTTCTAGCTTTAGTTCATCTTGATCTTTGTTGCGACATAATGCTGCTTGTTGTGACATAACTTCTGCTGGTTCCATTGAGATTATGTTTCGACATTCTGAAACTATGTTGCGACATTTCTGCCTTGGCCAAATTTTATGTTTTTTTTACTGGAATTGTCTCTTTTTCATTTAAAACCTGCAAAACACAAAGTTGGTGAATATTCCAAAATTCAGCATTAAAATGAATCATAAACTTTTAAAAATATGTTAGAAAAATGGATTAAAAATAGATGAGTTTAGGACTCATCAAAGGGTGAACGTGCCAATGGGCCATTGGACTTGATACATTTCGATGTTTGTGGTCCAATGTCCACACATGCCAAAAGTGGTTTCATCTACTTCATTACCTTTATCGATGATCATTCACGGTATGAGTACTTGTATCTTATGAGATACAAATATGAAGCCTTTGAAAAGTTCAAGGAATTCATAAATGAAATGGAAAAACAACTTGGGATAAGTATTAAAACACTTAGATCAGATCGAGGTGGTGAATACTTATGCCAAGAGTTTTTTGATTATTTCGGGATAATGGGATTTTATCCCAATGGACTCCACCTTATACGCCACAACATAATGGTGTGGCTAAGAGGAGAAGCCGAACCTTGTTAGACATGGTGAGGTCTATGTTAGGCAAGGCGGATCTACCCGAATTCTTATGTGGTTATGCACTTAAGACTCCTGTTTACATCTTGAATAGAGTCTCATCCAAGTTAGTTGAAGTTACTCCATATGAGATATGGACTAACAAGAAGCCTTATCTTTCTCACATGAAAGTATGGGGTAGTCTTGCTTATGTGAAGCGGACTATGTCAGACAAGCTGGAAGCTAAATTTGTCAGGTGTTTGTTTGTAGGATATCCTAAGGAAACAAATGGATATCAATTATACAATTCTTTAGAACAAAAGATGTCTGTTTCAAAGCATGTTGTGTTCATGGAGAAAGAGTTTCTTTTAGAAGACAATGAGAGCAAAGTTGAACTTGGAGAAGTTCAAAATGCTCAAACAGATACGGATCACCTGACTGGACATAAGGCTGTTATTCATAGTTATGAAGAAACAATTGATCCTTCTGAAGCACAAGCGCTTCGTAGGACAATTAGAACACGTACAGTTCCAGAGAGACATGGATTTCTCATTAGTAAATAGAAGAACATATTACTTATAGAAGATGATGAGCCTACTACCTACGAAGAATCTTTGAATATTTAAGAGTATGACAAATGGCTCATAGCCATGAAATTAGAGATGGACTCCATGTATACAAACTAAGTATGGACTTTGGTTGATCCACCCGAAGGGATAAAATCCATAGGGTGGAAGTGGACCTTCAAAAAGAAGAGGGACATGGAAGGTAATGTGATTACCTATAAAGCTAGGCTTGTGACTAAGGGTTATCATCAAAGACAAGGAATTTACTATGACGAGACTTTCAGTCCACTAGCCATGCTTAAATCCATAAGAATACTTCAAGCCATTATTGCTCATTATGATTATAAGATATGACAAATGGATGTGAAGACGACTTTCCTTAATGGAAACCTATATGAGGAAGTGTACATGACACAACCTGAAGGCTTCATATCTGAAAATGGTAGTAAAGTATGCAAACTTTAGAGATTCATTTATGGATTGAAGCAAACATCTAGGAGTTGGAATATCCGATTTGATAAGACAATCAAAGAGTTTGGTTTCTCAGAAAATCCTAATGAGCCTTATGTGTATAAGAAGGTTAGTGAAAGTGCAGTCGTATTCCTAGTGTTATATGTGGATGACATACTACTGATTGGAAACGACGTCTCAACATTTCAATCTTGTCACAATTTGGCTATCCAAGAATTTCTCCATGAAAGACCTTGGAGAAGTGACACATATTGAGTTAAGATCAATAGGAATGATCAAGGTTGCTTAGTGTTTCTTAGTCTACATATGAAAGAATGCTGAAGAAGTTTGCATGAACTGACCCAAGAGAGGATACATTCCCATGTCAAGTAGGATCTCCCTCTCGAAGTCCATGTGTCCAAAGACACAAGATGAGAGGACATGCATGAGTATGACCCCATATGTTTCGTTTATAGGATTAATCATGTACGCTATGTTATGTACGAGAACCGATGTATCATATGCTCTAAGTGTCACAAGCAAATACTAGTCTAACCTTGGTAAGGGTCATTGGGAGGCTGTCAAGAATATCTTTAAGTACTAAGGATTTGTTCATGATTTATGGAGATGGTGATCTTATTGTAAGTGGGTATACCGATACTAGCTTCCAATCTGATAGAGATGGTTTCAAATCTCAATTAGGCTATATGTTCACATTGAATGGTGGAGCAATAAGTTGGAAGAGTTCCAAACAAGATACGACTGCGGATTCCACAATTGAATCAGAGTACATTGTAGCTTCTGAAGCGGCTAAGGAAGCAATTTGGATAAGGAAGTTCATTACAGAACTAGGAGTGTTATCTAGCATTATAGATTCGATACATTTTTTATTGTGACAATAATGGAGCCATTGAGCAAGCAAAGGAACCACGGTCTCATCAAAGATCAAAACATGTATTCAAGAGAATTAGATTAGAGAAATCATTGGTAGACATGATGTAATCATAGAGAAAGTCCCTACTGATTATAATATTGCTGATCCTCTAAATAAGCCACTTCCCCAGACAAAGTTTGACTCTCATGTACTCGCCTATGGTATGAGATATAAAGGCGATTGACTTTAGATCAAGTGGGAGTTTGTTAGAGAAGTGTTCTAAAGGCAATCATCTATAGCACTTATTATACGTCTTATGTTGCTATTTCAGGCATCTTCATTATATTGATGTTCATTTATTAAATGAATTGATAGCGTTCTTAAATCAATTAATGAAGTTCATGACAAATAACATAGCATGAAGGAAATTATGATAAGATTTCTATCATATGCAGTTATGTTAATGTCTAAATTATCCCTAGTCATAGGATCAACGAGACTGGACATTGTTGATCTGGATAGACTAGCCTCTTGTCTATACCTATCCTGAGTAAGGATTCACCACTCCCAATAAAAAGAGACTATACCTATGTCCTCTTGTCGAGATCATTAATCGGGAATCTCTAGCTAGAGTGGAATTGTCGTAAAGAGTGTCTTTAGGTGCATAACTGATGAGTGATGAGTCCAGGGACAAGATCTAATATCACATAATGAATGTGGCGTTGATAGGCAGCAGCGGTGTGTAAAATATGCGCTATGTGCTTGTAGTGCAGCGATCGCCTCGAGTAATATAGTGTACCTAAAGTACGGATATCGATCCACGAGGAGAAGTGTGTTGAATATTGACTTTACGCTTTAAATATTATCTGGACCTAAAATCGTAATGAATTCAATTAATAAAAGAAAACTAGTCTATATTGTTGCTAAATCAATTAATTATGAAAACTAGGGTTTTGCCTTCACTATCACACTTGATGAATTTTAACCTAAATAAATTATTTGTTAATATTTCATATGATTCTGTGGCAGGTTGATCATGCCTACAAGATATTCTCTCCGAGATATATACGCCTATCTGCATGATGGGGTGTATTGCATCTACGCCTTGACCCTCGACTCGGCGGCAAATGTAAACCACAATGCCCACGGTTGGGACAGAGATATCTCTGTTCCCCAGATTATTGATTGTTGCTTTATTCATGTCCTGAGTCATCATCTCTCGATCTCAAACTCCTAGCAATGGCATGCCCAAAGTTGGCCAAGCTAACATGTAATTATTGCGAAATAAAGCAGAGTCGATAAAATCATACTTATATTAAATAAAAATGAAAATTAAACTAATCCATACAAGTGCGGTTAGGTTTTTGACAAAACCTAGAGAAACGAAACCTAGAACATCTCTATGTGGAAGAAAACCATCAAAGAAAGAAAAAAGAGAGGATGAAAATAAGCGATTTTGGTGAAAGCCCATCTCCTCTTCTTCCAATCTTCTTCTTCTTCAAGCTTTTCCCCTTGAGATGTGTGCCCTAGGGTGTTTCCACCCAAGAGAACTACCCTTTCAAAAAACGTCAAAAAAAACGTTCAAATGCGTCACACTCGATCCCTATGGTTTGAGCTTTTAAATCCTCCATTATGGGCTCAAAGTGGGCTAAAAATCCATCCAAAATCGACCTCGCGTCGCGGCGTCGTGCAGCAACGTGCGACGTCATTCTAGCGTCAGCGGCGTCGTTTATGCGGCTCTGCGCCCGCGTCGCGGCGTTGGTTCTCACGTCGCGACGTCGCAGCAGCTTTCACGTTTTGGTCAACTTTGTAAGACCCATAACTTTGTCATACGAACTCCGATTTAGGTGTTCTTGGTACCCGTTGGAAAGCTCTTGAAGTGTAACGAAATCCATACATATATGGCTTGATGCAATATAAGCTCATATGATATCTGAAAAGGCAAAACCACAGTGGCCTCTCCTGCTGAAGGTGCTGCAGTTTGCTGATTTTCTTTAAGTTTTGGAACTTGCATAACTTCTTTGTTCGAACTCCAGATTTTGCTGTTCTTGGTATCCTAGAAAGCTCTTGAGTCTTAGAATCATATATGGCTTGTTGCAATAGGAGCTCATATGATGTTTGAAAATGTCAAATTCTGTAGCCTCTCCTATTTGCTTTTGTAGCAGTTTTCCACCAATTTTAATTCCGCAAATGGATGACTGATCATTAGGAGTGTTTTTAGAGCATTAGGGCACTTATTTAACATAAAAACACTAGAAAAACTAACTAAATCATAGGGATAAAATGAGTATTTAAGATACTCATCAGGCATAGCTAGTCTAGTGGGAGCTATACCTAGTCCATTCTCTGAACTGAGTGGGGTATAGAATGGTGAAAGGACGAATTGTGCGGTAATTGTCTATTGAAGGGTTAGCGTCAGGCAGCCGGCTCTTGAGTCAATTGGGAGTCATGATGTTGCTAGGCGGCTGCTCATGACTTCGTGGTCAATGGATTGAATCAGTGACCAACATAATAGGAAACCTAATAGGTCACACACTTAGAAGCATGGACAAAAAAATCGGTTTTTGTAGAGTTATCGTCGAAAAGTGGTTTCGACACCGAGAGAAAAGAAAAAGCAAGAATCGATGCGAAAAATCGGGGAAAAAATATGGATTTTTATTTGCATCGAAGTACGATTTTCCATCGAAGAAAAAATCGGACGTGTGATTCGTAATGGGGGCGCGCGTCATCTCTAAAAAATCGGCGATAAATTGAAAAAATTGGCAATAAATTGGTGATTTTTGACTATTTTTTGTGGGAAAAAGCTGACCCTCAATATACTGTATATACATAGTACATCTATACATGTTTAAAAGAAAATCAAATCTGAATAGACATCATGTCAGATATATTTAAATTAAACATTGTTTTGAAAGTGTTTGTATAAACCATTTATTTATTTTTACATCATGCATTATTGGTTTATATAAAAATATTAATTTAATTTAAATAATTAATTAATAACTATTATCCCAGGTTTTTCCCAACAACAATGATTGGGAGAAGCGATAAAAGGATATTTCATTTATCTTTTTATCCCTGGTTTTTCCCAACAACAATTATCCATATTTAAAGAAAGTAGATGCCTTTTTTATGATTTTCTTAAGATTATTTGAATGCAATTTTTATATAAAATTGAGTTTTAAGGAAAAATAATTTGTATAAAACGAACTTAAGGTTTGGCTGAAGTGATAATGGGGATAGGTGTAATACAAAAGTCAATAAAATTTAAATCGTCCTCCTCAAATACAATTTCACTTTTTAAATTAAAGAAAAAAAAGACTATTTTAAACATAAATTCTATAAAAATACTAAATTTGATATTTATTTTTATAAGAAGGTTATTTTATCCTAAAATTTTATATAAATTCATTTTTTATTTGGACTTAAATGTGCGAAATCAAAACCACGGAGAGGTTGTGGGTAGGAGTCAACAGATTTATGCATGGCATGTTCGAAGTTACAATTAATATTATTGCAACACCATGTCTTGGTATGAATATTGTCTTCATTAAGATGTGATCCCTTCGTCAAATAATGTAATGGGGTCACATCGGTCTTCATTTTGGTTTTAAATGACTATTGTGATGTAATTTCTCGATAAATTATAATGAATATCGTCTTCAACGAGTGTATATTTGCTTATTTATGCATTTTTTATAGTTCAACAAAGTATTTTAATGAATTTCAAAGTATTTTTGTTAATTTTTGCATTACCGATATTTTGTCAAAATATCCGCGATATTTTAGATATTTCCGATATTTTAAGTAAAATCAAGTACCCGATATATCCGTGATGCAGTATTTTGTTCCTTGCTTAGAAGAGTGTGGGACTGATATAAAACAGATTTGGATGTGATCCAAATATGAGGGAGATTAATCTCGAGAATGGAACGTCGCGGGTTTAGTGGAATCTTGGGATCAAAAAACCTCATTAAGAGATAAAGTAGGCTTGGGCTTGTTCATGGGCTTAAGGCCCATGAGAGAATACACCATAACGCATAGAGATGCGTATAGCCTATCATCTCTTAAAAAGAGGGGCATTTTGGACATTTCAAGGATAACGGTTTTCCTATAAATAGGACCTTATGGAGAAACCCTAACCCTAGAAGTCTTTAGCCCACTTTTCTCAAGAAGAGTGTTCTTCAAGAACAACCCCTTTTTGTTAGATTTGAGTGTCAAATCCTCGAGTTTCAGCTTCCCTCTTCGGATCTAAACTTGGCTAGAACCGAGGCTTCATTTGAGGCCGTTGCCTTGGAGGTTATCGGCTCTACTCTTCGCGTCGATACTATTAGAGGCGAACCTAGAACTTGGTCGCTTTGGTCTCTGTTGCATCACCATTTGGGATCGGTTTACATTGATGTTTGGTATAAATCTCGCACCCCATCTTGTTTTGAACCGACTTTGATGCCTCAAGGGATCCTTGGGAGGGTTTTTCTTGAAGTTTTTTTTTGTTATTTCCGCTGATTTGACTTGAGATGCCACCCTAAAAACCCAACATGTATGATGGCTACTATCGGAATGATGAGTACTATGAGATGTGTGGTAACTATGATGAAGGCTAAAGATTCAATCCAAAACTTAACATTCTAGTATTTGATGGAAGAATGGATGCTGATGAATTTTTGGATTGACTTAATATGGTGGAGCATGTCTTTGGGTATTATGACCCCCCTGAGAAAAGGTGAAGTAGGTGGCTATCAAGATGTGTAAGAATGCTTCCATTTGATGGAAAAACTTGAAGAGACAACGTGAAAGAGATGGTAACAAGAAGATTGAAACTTGGGAAAAGATGAAGAAATAGCTAAAAAGGAGATACTTTCCCACTAACTATCGCCAAGACATCTACCTCAAAATTCAGAATTTTAGGTAAAAATATTTGAGTGTGGAGGAGTTTTCGGGTGAGTTTGAAAACTTGATAATCAATGGAGACTTGTAAGAGTCCAAGGAACAAGTCATAGCCTGTTACCTTGTTGGTTTGAGGTTTGATATTGCTAGAGTTTTTTTTATGTAGCCATGTAACACTCTTCATAATGTGATTAAATTGGCTTTGAAGGTTGAAGCTTTAAACAAGTATGAAAGTTCTATTACAACTAAGAGTGTAGCTACCCTCACACCTTAAGTAAAGAGTAAACTTCATAAGCCACAATAAGAATTGACTCTTATTTCAAGTACATGTTTTAAGTGTCGAGGATTGGGGCATATTGGTTATGAATGTCCTAACCAAAAAAATAATTGCCCTAATTGAGAAAGATGAAGCCCAGGAAAAAGATACTGAAGTAATTGAATTACCATGTGACATCACTCCATTTTTATGCATGTAAAATTGAATCGAAATTATTTTATAAATAAATAAATTGAAATCTTGTCTTTATAAATAGGTGCAACGATTTTTTTTTTCTTTCTATAATTTTCAAATTTTTTTATTTGTTTATATACATGAAAAAATTATGTATGTTGCATTTCATATGAAAATAATTGGATAGATCCATGATTTTTTCTCATTTGCAATTTTGCAAATCAACGTTACTATTATTACTATTGTTATTTTTTGGACTAGCTTTCAAAAAGTTATTTAAAAAAAAAAAAAACTTTCAAAAAGTTAGTCTAAAAAATGAGTTTTAGACGGAAATAATTTTTTTGAAAAAAATGATTAAATTAGTTTAGAAATCAAACTAATTACCAAAAAAGTGTGTAATATCGTACATCGTAGACCTTGTGGTAATTAGAAATATGAAATTACCGAATCTTCGCGTTACATCGCAGTGACAATTATGAATTTTAAAGCCTGCCGCGTATCGCGAGCAATGACAGTGAACTTTGTCGAATGTCGTTGTCGATTGAGCAAATATTGAAGCTTATTATATTAAAGCTATACGGCAGCACATCGTGAATGTTCGCGTTTGACATTTATGAATTTCGATTGTCATTTATGTAGACTGATTGTGACGACAATTTATGAATTTTAATTCTTACTCGTCGTGAGTGGCATTACGCTTTATTTTCGTATTTAATTCTGTTTTTAAATTAATTTAATATTTTTTTTTTCAAAAAAATTATTTCCTTCTAAAAACTCCCAAAAAAAAAAAAATAGCAATAATTTTCCTTTTTTCCCCTGAAAAAAGGCTGCGGCTGTGAAGCACAAATCTCGGGATTGTGTATGAGAGGAGATGGCTTCGCTCCCTCCTCACGTCTCCCTTCGCCCACTCTCTTCCCTCTCTTCTTCTTCTTCGATTACCTGTCTTCTTCATTTTCCTCTCCACCCAATCACATTCCATTGCTTCCCAACTCCCCCAAAATTCCCCTTGTTGTACACCTCTTGCTCTTCTTCTTCTTCCTCTGTGCATCCCACCAATCTTCTTCTCCACCCCATTTTCTTGTTCGCTAGCTTTGACAGGCCGTTGGATACTCAAACTTTTCTCGTCACTGTCAGTGTTCTGGCCGCCATTGCCCTCTCTCTCTTTCTGGGACTCAAGGTACGTCTCTCTTCTACAATTTCTTGGGGTTTATTGAATTTGTATGGGTTTGGATTTTGAAATTGGTGTTTGCTTCAAATACATAATGGGTTCAGCATATCTCAACCATTTTTTTTATTTTTTTTTTGGTTTTTTTTCAAATGATGTAAACAAAAGGAAATTCAATTCACAGTTAAAGGAAATTGTTGGTCATTTTGGTTAGGTGTTTGTTTCGACTGGAAAGAGTACTCCGAAGGAACTTCTTTCGGGTTCCTTCGTTGAAATTGGTGTCTGGGTATTTCTTAATCTTTGTTCCAAACAAGGAATCTCTAAAATGGGAGAGGTTGTCTTGCCTGTTCTTTGTTTGGGTGTCTTTGGATACTGATTTTTATGGCTTTTAGATGAATCTATATTGACTCATTTAGTGAATTTCTATTCCAAAACTTCGGAGTCATGCTTTGGGATAACTATTTGAGGCAGTTCTATCTTAGATGTCTTTTTTCCTCTACCATTTTCTTCCTAGTGGAAGCCCCATGTTTTTGTAATTTCTAGTTTGTTGGGGAGTTTTGTTATTGTGTTTGATAGGTGGGTTCCAAGCCCGATAGGAGAACTTGACCCAAAAGACCGGTCCAATAGGTGGGAGAACCTTTCAAGCTTAAGTACCACTCCACAATTTCATGTGGAACCGATGTGAGATTATATCATTGCCCATCCTTAGAGAAGTCGGACATCTACGGACGGTTCACATTCTGGATAGCTTTCACTCCGAACCCTCTCTCAGACATCAGGTAGCCCTCTTCCAGCAAACCCCGTTCTCGCTACATCGACTCTCAATGATAGGTACCCAAACCCATTAGGAGAGTCTAATCCAAAAGACCGGCTTGATAGGTGGGAGAACCTCTCAAGCTTAAGTACCACTCCATAACGTCATGTGGACCCAATGTGGGATCGTATCATTGTCTATCCATAGAGAAGCCGGACGTTCACGAATGGCTCACACTTTGAATAGCTTTCACTCCAGACCCTCTCTTGGGGTACCGGGTAGCCCTCTTCCAAGTAGCCCTTTCTCGCTACACACCGGCTCTCAATGAAAGCACCAATGACAAGTACCCCAATCCAATTGGAAAGCTCAACCCAAAAGACCGGCTTTATAGGTGGGAGAACATCTCAAGCTTAAGTACCACTCCACACTTTCATGTGGAACTGATATGGGATCGTATCGGTTTTCATGGACAAAACGATTGATTCGATTATGTGTGAAACCCATAAATGTTAGTAGGTTAAAGTGAAAGTAAAGAGGGAGTATATGTGTAAGATTATTTTACCAGAACTGTTATGGTCTGACAGAGAAAGAGAAATGCATGGAGCATTGTGGGGAGTGTTGTCTGCCTTAGTTATAATTTTTGATAATGGGAAAATTTTGTGATCTATTTTTCTCATTAAACTAGGTAGAACCGGATAGCAAAAAAAAAAAAATCATACCATGGGTGCTTATGATTGAATCTGGTTAGCAGTGGAGTAACGATTTTTCTTGGAGGTTCAAATGACCGGTTTAGTGGGATTAAAAACATTGATAATGTCCAGTTTATAACGATTTGGAAGCTTGAAGAATATATTATGTCTTAAAAATTTAATGGTTTTAACATATTATGTTGTTTGTGCAAGAAATTATTTTCTTTTCTCAAGAAAACTTTTCCCTGGAAATGTTTTATGTCGAAACAAATAGATTCCATATTTGGAAGGTTTGTGATCAATAATTGGTGGGATTCTGCAGGGAGATCCTGTTCCTTGTGAGCGGTGTGCTGGAAATGGTAATCCCTTTTCTTGATCAATTTTAAATGTATTTTAGGAGCGGTGTGTTTGCTTTTTAAATAAGATGAAGAATTTTCATTTTTGCTCTTGTTTTTGCTTATAGTCAAATGATAAGCAAACACACACACTACACTCGAAGAGTTACACCATAGTTTTAAAAGGAGCTAGGCGCACCAAAGCGCAAAGGCCTCGTGGAGCTTTGAGGCACGAGATGCACCTTAGGCGTGGGCTTTTGTGAAGTGAAATATGATCTTTGATTCACTTTAATTTTATAAATATGATTCAAAGTATGATTCTATTAATAAAAAAATAAATATTCCTAAAACTTAAAGAAAATTTCAATGAAAAAAAAGAGTGAAACTATATAAATTTCAATATATAATTAGAAATTTTGAGGATGAATATGTTTTAAAAAGAAACTATAGTCTATAAGGCGCGCCTCTTCAGTAAGGTGCATGTCTTGGAAGGCGAGGTGCTATAGCTAGGGAGTGGTTGTGCCTTGAGCTTAGGCGTGCCTTTTAAAACTAAGAGGCGCGCCTCTTAACTCTGGTATGAACAGAATATGGAGACGAGACTTCTATATTTATAAGCTCATAACACCATAAGATTTCCATGTCAATCATATGCTATTTCCACAAATATAAATGGTGATACTTGATTTCAATTTGGTTCTGATTTTTTTTTTTTTTGATCGATAAACTTCACAAATATGAATCAAGAGGTATCTGAAGGGATAAGGCGAGAAGCCGGCTGCAAAATAGGGCAAAAACAACAAACAAAAAACTTACCATCCTTAGAATGATCCAAAAGGGAGTGGGGAAATACAACTAGCTAAGAGATCTAACCTAGGATGACACAAGCGAAAAGAGTTACAAGGAAGACTTTATACATCTAAGGAAAAAGCCACATCCTCAAAAATGATATTGTTCCTCTCTTTCCAAATAACCCATAGCAAGCACACCAGGATAGCCCTCCAAAGCTTGGAATCCTTTTTACCATGGGGCAGAGTGAACCACTTCTCTAGCATCTCTTTCACAGAAAGGGGGGTGAAGCACGACTTTATAGAAAAGGAAAATAGGACCTGCCACAGGCCCTTGATTCTGGGACAATTGAGACATAAGTGATCAATGGATTTTTCGTCATTACCGCAATGGGGGCAAGAACTAGCAAAGAAGCCTCTCTTTTTAAGTTGACTCTAGGTCCAATAATTTCCTCATCCTACACACACACACATGTACCTACCAAAAAAACAAAAGAAAAAAGAAAAATAATATCATACACACACGTATATATGACACAGATTTTTTTTGTGCATTCCATGTCCTTAAGTCAAGGACTCTACTGCCAACAGTGCAATACTTTCTATTTATAAGCTCTTAACACCACCAGATTTCCATGTAAATAACATTCTTTTTTTTTTTGGATAAGAAAATCACATGCTATTTTGCCACATATATAAATGACAATACACGATTCTGATTTAATCCTGATTTTGATTCGGTCATGTCTGTATGTGCATTCCATGTCCCTAATCCAAGGACTCTACTGCTAACCAGTGTTTGAAATATCAGAAATATCCGTTGATATTTTGGGGATATATTGTGTATCGGTCTTCACCAGGCTAAGATCGCTTCTTGTTATATTAAGTCCAAAAGCTTTATATAATTCCTTTATTATTTATGAATATTTTTTATCAGTCATATAATACCTAAATATAAAAATATTAAAAAGTTGTATCCTATTTTTACGATATTATTAAGACTACGAAATTTCAAAAAGTAACTCTTAAATAAAATATTTTGTATAAATCATATGGAGATAATTTATTTTATTAAATATTTTTTAATAAAAATATTTTTATATTTTTAATAAGGAAATATAAATATAGTAAAAAATTTTCAAAAAAAAATCAAAAGCTAATTGATATTATCATTTCATATACTTTTAAAATTATTTTGATATATAAAATATATTTTTAAATTTTGAATAATTTTGAATTATCAAAATTTATGTAAAAATATCAACCGATATATCTGTAAAATCCAAGTACCGATATATCCGTTAAAACCGATATTTTCATCCTTGTTGCTAATAGTGCAATACTTTCTTAAGTAGAGAACAAATGTAATGTAATAGCTCAAAGAAGTCATGATAATCTAATAGCCATTCTGTCACCCTCTTTGGTCTCTCAACTATGTAACCATACACACTAGTGTATTCACCACTGGGGAACCATCTTGGCTTCAGCTCTATTCCCACTGATGATCACCCCATTTCCCACCCATTTTCCATCCATCCAAACACAATCTATATAAGGTGAATTAATTGAGTCATCATGAATAGCTATTACTAGTCTGTCCTTTTTCCACCCTTAGGAAGCAATATCAATTTAATTCTACTCACCCAAAGGTATATCTGCTCATTTTCCTCTTCTAACATCTTTGCCTAAATTCAAACAACACCAGGTAGAAGGATCAATTTCCGAGTCAGTGATGTGATGACGACGACAAAGATGATGATCACTGTGTGCTTAGGGTTTGTGTTAGGGTTTTACCTTCCTTTGAAGATTGTCTGTCTGCTGTTGCAGGAGTTGATACTGCACATGCAAGTAACCAAGGCTTATATATTGTTCTTATTAAGTGTATCATCTTCAATTTTTTTGTTTGCACCATTTGAATGTTTTCGTATTGAATCAACATAGACTAAAAACATTAATTAGTTAGGTAAATTGTGGAACTAATGAGTAATACCTTTCGGGGCTCGAACCTTCTTAACCGAGTGTTCAAGCTGCTGTTCAAGTTACCACATCACTTTGGAGGTAGTGCACTATGAGTTCAAATGGATTGTCAAAGTCTATGAACCAACCATGAACTATGTATCACCTCGTAAGGAACCCATGATTTGAAATCTTTCATATAACCCTTTAATGCACTATAGACATGAATACTCAAACAAATCGGATAAATAATTTAAACAAGATGGAAATCTTGAAATCTTTAAAAAGAATTTGCCAATACTCTAATTTCCTCATAGACTGGATATTGTGTCTTTTATTTGCTTACTCAAAAGATAAATAGACATCCATACATCTGCAGATTTTGGTGTCAACCAATCATAAATAATTTTTCTTTAGGGAAGTTACTTTACCTTTCTTTATGTATACATTCAATTCTTTCAGTGCTTTGGTCATTATGGAGATTTGTTAACGTATCCATCACCTGATATAATTCCTGACTTCTCCAAAGAAGGCCTTTTCTTTTAAATGTTCATAATCATCCATGATTAAGTATTTGGTGTTTGATGTTAGAAACAAGTTAATGACGGTATTTGTTATGATTAGGTGGCACAAAATGTGTTTTTTGTAGCGATGGTAAGATGAAGCAAGAAACAGGTTTGGTTGACTGTAAGGTGTGCAAGGGAGCAGGTATGATTTTCTAACCGTTGAATATTTCCATAGCAATTATAAAAGAAAGGACTATTGTATATCCATTTGAAAATGGTCCATCCCATTATTTTTTACATTGCATTTGGAGTGAAGTCATTGTGTTTCTTCTTAATACTTACGAGTATATTCGACTATTTATGACTTTGACGATTAACTTCATTTTCTAAGAAGAGTTTTAACTGCTACGTAATTTTTTGTGATTGCCCCAAAATTAAAAGAGTGATGCAAAGGACATTAAGGACTTCGGGTCTACTAATATAGTGGCGGAACATATAAACTTTTGGTGGATAGGTTGAGGGAGGAATAATTGTAATGGAACTTTAGAATGTATTTTATTAAGGATAGACAAATTCTTGGTGCCATTCTAATTATGAAGAAAGATACAGTTTCTACAGTTAAGAACCGTAAGGCAGGATTGGTTTACAAGTTGCATATTGAGAAAGCATAAAACCAGGTTTTGGGATTTCTTGCTATTTATTAATCAATTAATCAGTTTATTAAGATGGGTTTTAATGAGAGGTGGTTTCTTGGATCAAATTTTGTTTCTCTACTATCGGATTTCATTGTTGCTAAGTATTGTTCCTACAAGCTCTTTTCCCACATCATCTGTGATTTCATGATGGATTGTTCCAAGAGTAACTTTGCATTTGTGTAAGACGAAGTTTCTCTTGAAAGAGGGTAGACTCACTCACATGTTGATTGCTTTTTCCAATTTATTTATGTCCTCTGCTAATCCGGGTTTGGTTTTTAACCATCTGAAAATTTTTAGAAAGGGTTTTTCTACAAGGAGGGGAAGAAGGTAAAAAGGTTCCACTGGTGGTTGACCACAGTTAACTCTCCTAAGTTGGTTCGGGAATCAAGGATAAGAAATTTGCTTTTCCTTAATGAAGCCTTGTTAGGCAAGTGACTCTGGAGTTTTTCAGTTGGAAGGAATAAGTTTTGGAATGGGTGATTGTGGAAAAGTTTGTAGAGTCTGTTTCTCTAGGAGTAATTGGCATGCATCTGTTTCTCATAAAGGGTTCTAAGACACAGCTTATTGAAGTTTAGAAGTTGGCATCAGTTATTAGATCCCATAACCTCCATGTTTGGAGGAGCTTGAAGTAGTGGTGTCTTTCTTGGTTTGTATCCATAGATATTGTATTATGGAGGGCAGCGAAGATTCGCTCTGTTTGGAAAGGATCATAGTCTCCTTGATCAGTAAAAGGTTCAAGATATACATAAGATGAAAGCATTTTGATCGAAATTTGGTCAAGTTGGTCAAATTCTTAATTGTAGTCAAATTGATGGGAACAGTGAATAGGGGTGTATGATCTACATTTTTCAGTGGCTTCCGATTGATGATGCCAAAGCCGAAGTCCAAAGTCCTTGGATGAACTTGGGAAACCAAGGTGGTACTGACTCGCCCCGATTGATGGTAGAGTCATGGTGAATTGTTGTCATCTGTGTAGAAGCAGTAGTTTGGAGATTAATCAATTCCCAAAGAATTTGTATATCTCCTTGTTAAATGACCAACTCTCCTAAAAGTTCAAGCTTGTAGGATTTGGGTTTAATATGAATATCATGCTTCAACACCCTCCCTCACGTGCACAGGCCCCGTACTGCCTTGCGTGGAGGTCGGAAGTCGGTATGAGCTTCCAGAATAAGCATGGGAGTAAATTATAGGAGAGAGTTCGAGACCCCGAGACCTCTGCGCCAGGCCAAGTTCGATATCATGTTAAACTACTGCTCTCTAAGTTCAAGTTTGTAGATTTGGATTTAATATGAATATCGTGCTTCCAACTCCCTCCCTCACGTGCTACGGCCCCATACTTGCGTAGCGTGGAGAGTCGGAGAGTCGTGATGGACTTTGAATAAACATGGGGATTAAATTGCGAGGAGGAGGGTTCGAGACCGGGACCTCCTCCCAGGCTAATCTCAAGTCACATGTTAAACGACCAACTTTCCTAAAAGCTCAAGTTGGTAAGATTTGAGTTTAATATGAATATCATGCTTCAACACCCTCCCTCAAGTGCACACGGTCCCAAACCCGTGCACGTGGAGAGTCAGAGTTCATTATGGACTTTCAAATAAACATGGGGATTAAATTGCAAGGAGATGGTTCGAACCTAGGACCTTCTGCCAAACCAAGTTCTGATACCATGTTAAACGACCAACTCTTCTAAAAACTCAAGCTTGTAGGATTTGGGTTTAATATGAATATCATGCTTTACGACTCCTATTGTTAGAGAGATTACATATATCCTTTATGTTTACAATTGGAGCAATTTATACTATTGGAGTCCGACTATGTGTCTCCCCATTATTGGCTTATGATCCATCATAGTAGTGGGGTTCGTGAGAGTGGAGTGTATAATGGGCTTCGTTCTTCTGGCATATTGTGGATACTGCCTTTCTCAGTGAGTGAATGAAAAAAAGCCTTTGAATTATCATTTCATTAGGCTAAGCAAGCAACTTATCCTTCTTTGAGCTTGTAGAAATTTTAGTAGTACTATAGCCTAATTTTGTCGACCTTTGTTTTTGTTTCCCTTTTCTTTTAAGATGTGTTGATTTGTGACCCAAATTTGGTTTTACACTTGTGTCCGACCCGAAGGCTCACACGGCATGACTTTTGTCAAAAGAAAAAGTTAAAGAAAATAAATAAATATCTGTTGTGGTAGCAAAGGGGCTGAGCCAATAGGGTTTATTATTGTAATATCAACATTTTAGGATTAATTCTTTATTCTATTGTATTCTATAATTATTCTCAGATTCATAGTGAAGCTTTCTCCTCTACCTGTGGTTTTTTTCCCGTAAGGGTTTCTACGTAAATCTGATAGGAAGCTGCAAATGTATTCTATTCCATTGACATTCAGAGTTTATTGTTCAAGTTCAATTCCATGATTCAATTGATCTCAATCTTTATATATTGTTATAATTTCTATGTAGGATTGATATTCTGCAAGAAATGTGGAGGTTCTGGGTATTCTAAACGCTTATAACTTGTGCCCCAAAAAATTTCTCTTTCCTCTTTATCATGTGATTATTCCCTTTTGTTTCAACCTTTTTTAAGCTAATTTTGATTCTTTTTTTGTCTGTCCTCTTTACACTAATATTTCTCTAATGATTTGCAAGGAATTGAGAGTTGTAAAGTTAAATCTCTCTCTCTCTCTCCCTCTCTCTCTCTCTCTCTCTCTCCCTCTCTCTCTCCCTCTCTCTCTCATGTTTTTTCTTTAGGCTATGTTTGGATGACATGAAAAGTGCCAGAGAAAAAAATATTAAGGAAACTTGTGTAATATTTTCTCTACTACTTTCCTTGAAATTAATGAGGAAAATAAGAGGGAAAGAGAAGGGAAAATGTGATTTTACTATATATATATATATATATATATATATATATATATATATATATAATATTGGATCCTCAATCATTTATCTATCTATATTATATTTTATAATCTTATAAAATATGAAATAAGAAGAAATTTATTAGAATTTGTCAAAGGAAAAATATAAAATAATATATATATATATATATATATATATATATATATATATATATATATATATTTTTTTACTTTTAAGATTTTCATACATAATCAAACAAGAGAAAAAAAATTATTTTTTTGATAAGCAAACTGAGCAGGATTTTTTAAAAATAATTTGACAAAACAATTCAATTATGCTCTTACAAGATTTTAATATCAATATCCCTATGATATTTATCAATAATATAATTTATGATTTCCTTATAATATTGTTATTCATATTTTATCAAAATTATTTATGTTTTAAAAGCTTGAATTAAATTTAGTTTATTGTAATTGAATTGGCATTTTGTTTTTTTTTGTTTTTTTTTGTTTTTATCAAATCAAAGTAAAACATAAAAAATAAAAAATTATTTTGAAAAAGCTTATCCAAAAAAATTGGTTTTAATTTATTTTAGAAAAAATAAGAAATCAAAATTCCTATATTAAGAATGAGGTATAAATTGAAACCCCATTTACAAGCTTGATTTCATCTCATTTGGGATTGGAATGGATTTTTATTCTATTCCCATAATGAATAACCAAAAAAAGAAAAAAGAATGAGATGTTGATTCTACCCTTCAAAGCACTAAAATAAACCTTTTTTTTTTTTTTAACTTCAAGCACTAATATATACCTAATAACAGGAAAATGGGGGAAAACAAATTAGCTTTATAATATGTTTCAATTTTGAAGTCTACAAGACCAATTATAAGGCATAAATCATGTTAAATAACAGTTTTTTGATCGTTAAAAAGTAGTATATAGATGAAAAAAGAGCACAAGGCTCCCAAAGAGTACAAGAGGAAATAACAGTTTTCCATCTTGCACATTGATGCAACCTTAAATTTACTAAATTCAAGAAGGCTATGGTTTGGTTTTGTAAATTGCTAGGAAAAGAAAACTAAAAGGAAAAATATAAGGAAAGTAATATAAATTTTTTCTCTTGATGATGCTTTTTCAGGCCTTACTTTCTAGAGTGGATGGCCAACTTCCAAGGGGTGAATTTCTCTAGGATTAGTGACTTGGAAGCATCCACTTTGGAGTTACCCTTCTCAATCAAGGAGATTTGAATGGGAATAGGGAACCTGGTCCGGATGGTTTCACGATAGCTTTTGGCGGTTTATCTGGGAGATGGTAAAGGATGATGTTATGAGAATGTTTAGAAAGTTTTAAGACTTGACAAATTTGTCAAAACCTTAAACAATTTACACCTTGCTCTTTCTGATTATGATTCCAAAAAGGGAGGCGGAAGATTTTAGGATGCAAGGCGATCGATCGGTGGGAAATGCTACCTATGACTATTGGCCAAAGTCTTATAAGCAATTAAGAGAAAGGGTTATGGACAATTTGATCAATAAAGTTCATAATGCTTTTCTAGGAGGCAGATAGATTTCGGATGCTTACTACAAAAGCATATTTAGGTTATGATAGTATTTCGAACTATCATACAAAGGCGGAGGATTCCTCTTTCTTTCTTCGTCAACATAGAATCAATCACCTTGTTTGCAATTATGAAAGCATATATGGAGTTGGGTTGTAGCATAGGTATCCTTTCGACAACATATCTAGGTTTACCCTTGGGTATGCGTCGTAATTTGAACTATACTTGAGATGGTGTTGAAGAGAGGTTTCGAAAGAAATTAGCTATTTGGAAGAGGCAGTATATCTCGAAAGGGGGATGGTTGACTCTCGTAAGAAATACACTATCAAACTTGCCTATATATATCATGTCCCTTTTCTGGCTCCCCAAGCGGGGTAAAGACCCGTCTTGAGAAGATCCAACCATATTTCTTTTGGGGAGGAGACTTTTAGGAAAAGAAGATACTTTTGGTTAGCTGGGATATATATAGCGTGTTCTCCTAAAGGCAAGGGTGGTATGGGTATTCAGAGCCTTTCAATTGGTAATAGGGCCTTTTGGGAAAATGGGTGTGGAGATTTGTTTGAGAGGAGATACATTTGGAAAAAAATGTAATCAATCTAAAATATCATACTAATGAAGTGGGCTGGTTTACCAATTACCTAAGAGGTAGTGGTGGGGTGGGCCTTTGGAAAGACATTAACTAGGAAACTGTGTAGCTGAAGATGGATAGTTGTTTTCTTCTTGGGAATGGTAACAAAATATGCTTTTGGGAGGATTGTTGGTGTGGTGAGGGGCCCTAAGTGAGGCTTTTCCAACATTGTATAGCCTAGCAGATCAAAAAGGGGTGAGAGTAGTTGATGTTTGGACAACAAGAGAGGGGAGGGGGCTTGGAACCTTACTTTTGTAAGACCTTTGAATGATTGGGAGATTGACAAGGTCTAACGCTTTCTATGCATGTTGAACAACAAAATTTTGAAGTCGAATGTGAATGACAGACTATACTGGAGAAGGAATAAGAATGGTTTGTTTATTGTTAGAGCTAGTGTAGCTCATTTGGAGAATAACCCGGGTAGGACAACCCCCTTGAAAATGCTTTGGATGGTTGCATCCCACCAAAGTGAACTTTTTTTGCTTGGAAAGCTTGGTGGGGGAAATTCTTACTATGGAGCATCTTAATTAGAGGGGTTTTCAAATGGGTAGCCGATGTCCTTTATGTGGTAAATGTCGGCGAGAAGTCGAATCATCTTCTATCCATTAACACCTTCAGCTGAAAGTCTATGAAGGACCTCATTACTTTCTATCCTGTGTTTATCTAGGTTTGTCCTCTGACAAAGTTAATTTGTTCTTAGGTCAATTGTCTTTCCCATATGGTAACAGGCAAGAAATCTAGAGGGCAAAGGCTCCTTTGCCTCATTTCAAAGAATTTGGAAGGAAACAACCTTATAGTCTTTGACGACGTTTTTTTCTCCTTTACTAGACTTAAATCCTCTTTTGTAAGCATGCTAATTTCTTGGACTGGGATGATTGAGATGGTGTGCTCTCTTACTAGGATTCTTTTGTATATTTGATCAGGTGACAACGATTACACTAGATAGGCTTCCCTCTTCGAAAACCATTCATCAATTTTTGAGAGTTTGGGTTTAAAATAACCCTTTTAAAACTTTTAAAGATGTCTTAGAAAGAGATGAACATATGGACCCCACATGAGCTTTAAAGTGGGTCCATCGCACCGCATATTTGCCTTATTTAAATATAAGAAACCGAGTTTCTATTTTCTTTATTATGATCCCTTCGTTACATTTAAACACAATTCCCAAAAAGAAAAGAAAAGGGCTGAAAGTGAATTAAATTTGAAGTAGGACTCCCAATATCAAGTTTCTAATTTTATTATGATCCTATCATTATGACAACACACCCCAAAAAGAAAAGAAAAGGGATGAAAAAGCACGTCTTAAAACTGGGACCACGACTCCGAACCTTAAAAGTTACCCGCTCACTTGCTCACCTGGGCCTGACTTAATGGTCGAACCTATGACGTAATAAATATATTATTTATATTTTATTTAAAATTTAAAATATATAATTAATAATATTAAGATATTATTAATTACTTTTTATATAAATAAAGTATTTCTTAAAAATATATATAATGTTTATATATGAAAACATATTAAAAATGGAACAAACTTATTTATATAAATATATACTTAATCAGTAGTAATATATAATTTTGTTAATATCTAGAATAATCACAACATCATAATGGTAGAGTGGTTCTCTAGTAACTTCCCTTTCCCATATTCAAATCAATGATCCTGCATTATTTAATTGAATTTTTTTGGGCTACAAGCCTTTAACCGTAATGAGATAAAGTTTTCTAATACTAAGAAACGACGTAGCTCAACAAAAGATCAAAACGATATCGCTTTTAACTCAAAACAAAAAATATATATCAGGAGGAACTACTTATTACGAGAACCGGCCGATCACCTGGTTCGATCGCTTGCCTGGTGCAAATTTGTTCTGCTCAATTTAAAACGGTTTTATAGGAACTGACCGGCTTACCGGCCGACGGTCCAACCTGGGCCGGTTCATCCTGCTTAAATCATGGGCTAAAAGTGAATTAAATTTGAAGTAGGACTCACAATATCAAGTTTCTAATTTCTTTATTATGATCCTATCATTACATTTAAACACAATTCCCAAAAAGAAAAGAAAAGAAAAGAAAAGAAAAGAAAAGAAAAGGGCTGAAAGTGAATTAAATTTGAAGTAGGACTCACAATATCATGAATTAGAATTTTCAAGTATGAATCGCTTGATGATGAGCATCAGCTTATTGGAAGGCTCAGAGGTAGGATGAATGGTGAAGAACCCATGTTGTTGCCCTTCAAATTCAACGTACTCGATCTTCTTCCCCAACTCTTTCATCCTCTTCGCATAATCCTCCGCCCGATCTTTCAAAAGATCGCTTCCCCCAACCACCACCAACATCGGCCGGAAATCCACTGGTTCAAGGCTAGGGCTCCGAGGTCCGAACGGATTCACCAATGGATTGTCGGTGGTATCTCCGATCGGTATAGACAACCTCCAAAACCTGCAAGAAAATCGTGGGAATAAATTCGTCCAGAAACCGGATAAAATCCAATAATGGAAATTATAACCTACCTGTCAATGAGATCTAAATTCAGAAAGGCGTCTTTAGGTCCCTCCGCCTCCGATTTAGTCCTCACCGTCCCGCCAAAAAATGGAGCCAACAGCACATAGCCTCTCACCGCCGCCGGCGCCAGATCCGCCGATCCCAACCTGACGGCTAAGTCATGAGCGATGTTACCTCCAGCCGAGTCGCCGGAGATGAAAACTCGCCCAAAATCGGCTACCTCGGTTAACCAGGGGTCGGGATTCTCGGCCACGGCTTGAGCTTGGAGCCATTTCACTGCCTTGTACCCGTCCTCGATGGCGGCCGGGAGCCGATTCTCCGGAGCTAGTCGATAGTCAGGCGCGACCACGACGGCTTGGAGCTCAGACGCGAGGCGGAAGCAGTAGTTTTGGCAGTTCGGCCATGTGCGGGAGCCAATGCAGAAGCCTCCGCCGTGGATGTAGTAGAATATCGGAAGCTTGCCGGAGGAGGAGGAGGAAGCCGGCTTGTAGAGCCGGAGATGAAGGTCGTGTTGCGAGTCGAAAAGCACGTCCTTCCAAAGGACGGAGCCGTCGTCGTGGACAGGGACGGAGAAGCTCGGCTGAGAGGAGCGGACTACGGAGCCGTCACTGTAAACTCGAAGAACACCACGACATTCTTCAACCTCATAGGGAGAAGCATCAGCTGTGTTGTCCGACATCTCTCTTCCCTTTGCTGTGGGGAAGATGCTTTTCCCCCATCGGATTTAAGAACGGAAAACTTTGAGAAGAAAACAAATTAAGGGGGAAAAAAATAAAGAATTGTGGGGATATGATTTGTCACATAGTGCTTATACTTATACTTATTCTAAGTTCTAATCACGGGTGTAAACTCGTAAAATACACGAATTCGACTTCGAGTTGCTTGTCGAAGTTTGCTATGCGTTGACCAGCTTTTATTATTTTATTAATCGAGCCAAACTCAGCCAAGTTCCGAAAGATAATTATTTCTATTTTTTTAATCGATTCAAGCTTAACAAATCGAGCCGAAAGAGAGATTTCTCGACTATTTTTCGAAATAGCCAACATATTTAAAAAAAAAAACTCCTACCAGTTCGAGCTTCAAGGTTTTTAATCGAGTTCGAGCTCGAACTTGGCTTTGTATCGATTAGACTTAATTACACCCCTAGTTCTAACACCGTTCCGTTTAATAGATGCTTTTCCCCCATCGGATTTAAGAATGGAAAACTTTGAGAAGAAAACAAATTAAGGGGGAAAAAAATAAAGAATTGTGGGGATATGATTTGTCACATAGTGCTTATACTTATACTTATTCTAAGTTCTAATTACGGTGTAAGAAAATACACGACCACTTCCGGTGTGCTCTGTCGGGGCGTAGTTTGCAAGTTTAATCGAGTTTTATTATTTTATTAATCGAGTCAAACTCAAGTCAAGTTCCGAGTATAATTATTTCTTATTTTTTTAATTGATTCAAGTTTTAACAACAAATCGAAGTTCGAAAGAGCCGACTATTTTTCGAAGCCGAAGCCGAACATACTAAAAAAACTCGATTGAGTTCGAGTCAATCCTCATTTCAGATCGATTCGACTTAATTACACCCCTAGCTCTAACACCGTCGCTTAAATAGATGCTTTTCCCCACGGATGGTAAGTAATGGAATACTTTGAGAAGAAAACAAATTAAGGGGGAAAAATAAAGAATTGTGGGGATAGTTGATCGGTCACATGCTGTTTATACTTTATAAATTTATTCTAAGTTCTAATTCCGGGTGTAAACTCGTAAAATACACGAATTCGACTTCGAGTAGCTTGTCGAAGTTGTTTGCAAGTTTAATCGAGTTTTATTATTTTATTAATCGAGTCAAACTCAAGTCAAGTTCCGAGTATAATTATTTCTTATTTTTTTAATTGATTCAAGTTTTAACAAATTGAGTTCGAGTAGCTCGACTATTTTTCGAGTTGAGTTTCGAACATATGAAAAAAAACCTCGATTGAGTTCGAGCTTCGAGGTTTTTAATCGAGTTCGAGCTCGAACTTGGCTCTGTATCGATTCGACTTAATTACAACCCCTAGTTCTAACACCGTTCCGTTTAATAGATGCTTTTCCCCCATCGGATTTAAGAATGGAAAACTTTGAGAAGAAAACAAATTAAGGGGAAAAAAAAGAATTGTGGGGATATGATTTGTCACATAGTGCTTATACTTATACTTATTCTAAGTTCTAATTACGGGTGTAAACTCGTAAAATACACGAATTCGACTTCGAGTGGCTTGTCGAAGTTGTTTGCAAGTTTAATCGAGTTTTATTATTTTATTAATCAAGTCAAACTCGAGTCAAGTTCCAAGTATAGTTATTTCTTATTTTTTTAATTGATTCAAGTTTTAACAAATCAATCTACAGCTTCGACTATTTTTCGAGTCGTAGTTTCGAACATACGAAAAAAACTCGATCGGGAAGTTCGGAAGCCTAAGGTTTTTTGACCCAGTTCGAGCTCTAACTTGGTCAGACGGATTCGACTTAATTACACCCTGGGCTTCTAACACCGTTCGCGACAGATGCTTCCCCATCGGATTTAAGAATGGAAAACTTTGAGAAGAAAACAAATTAAGGGGGAAAAAAATAAAGAATTGTGGGATACATCTTGTCACATAGTGCTTATACTTATACTTATTCTAAGTTCTAATTACGGGTGTAAACTCGTAAAATTCACGAATTCGACTTCTAGTAGCTTGTCGAGTATCACAATACCCAACTCAAACTGTTTGCAAGCTTAATCGAGTTTTATTATTTTATTAATCAAGTCGAACTCAAGTCAAGTTCTGAGTATAATTATTTCTGATTTTTTTAATTGATTCAAGTTTTACCGAATTGAGTTTCAAACATATGAAAAAAAAACCTCGATCGAGTTCGAGCTCGAACTTGGTTCTATATTGCCTCGACTTGACTCGACTTAATTACACCCTTAGTTCTAAGTCCAGGGATGAAAATATCCGATATATTCGTCGATATATCTCCGATATATCCAATATCTACGATGTCACACGCATTATCGCACATGATAACCGAGAGCATTTCCGCTGGGACCAATATATCGTTGAAATATAAGGTTTGTGGCACACACGCGCTTTAGTTTAATTTTCTAAAATATCCCATATATCTAGATATATCGTAGATATATCGAGATATATTTTAAATGGTCGATTTGAAATCTCGACTTGATCCAACAAGCTATGGATTGGACACAAGAGTTTAATTTCCATATATCGATATTCATGTAAAAATATCCACCGATGTATCTGATATATTCGTAAAATCCAAGTACCGATATATCCGTCGAAACTGATATTTTCATCTTGGTCTTAACACCGTTTCGTTTAATAAGAAAGAAAAAAAAAACCAAAATTCTATTGAAAAGAAAAAAAAAAGAAAGATTTTTAATATTAACTTAATAAAATTCTATTCTAATTACTTGAACATCATATATGGATATGATCTATCATTATCATATGTTTAGGAAATCATAAATAACTTGACATATATTATTAATTTTTTTAATTTATATGTTTATTCCATACTAATATATAAAATGTGCATAAGGTATGTATTATAAATCTTATTTTTTCATATATTTATTTAGTAAAATAATTTTTTTTACTATAAATCAAATGTATTGTCAAAAGAACGAAAAAATAAAAAGTATTTATAAAATAATAATCGTATGGGATAAAAAATTATTTTTATGTATTGAATATAAAAAAGTTAGTTATAAAATTTAAATATTTTAATTAGCATTATTATTAACCATGTGAGGATTTTTTCTTAAATTGAACCTATTGAAATATGATATAATTTTAAATTGAGAAAATTAGTATTACTTTTCCATTTAAATCCTTAACAAAAAGTTTATTTTTTAAATAACAACTTTCCTGAATTTTGGAGAGGTTCTATATACACCCCTTAAATATCTTTTCACACTTCATTTACTAAGTAAACCCCAAAATATACTCTTTGCACCCTATTCTAATACTTTACTTTCCCAGCGTACCCTCCTTACACCCCATATAGTTAAATTTTATAAGTATTAAAATAATTAATATAATATAATTAAATTTTATAATTAATAAAATAATTTATATAATATACTTAAGTTTTATAATTAATAAAAATAATTTATATAATATACTTAAATTTTATAATTTATATAATATACTTAAACTAATTTTAGAAATTCTAAAAAAAATTTAAAATTAAACAGATCTAATTCGATTCAGAATCCGTATCGTTTTATTATCTCATACAATAAAACCCGAAATTTATCCATGATCCTAAATTCAAATCCGGGGAAAGTTTGTTTACTCCAAATGTAAATCCAAAACGCTCTGAATAATCCTGATTTAAAATCCGAAAAACTCATACGTCTTATTTCAAACTCGGGGTGACTTACATTAATTTTTTTTATTTAATTTAAATTAACATAAAGCAAATGATGTTGTTATGAAAAATTAAATTACATCATTAAAAGTAATTAATTTAAAAATGGAAAAGCGTGAGACATACAAGTTAAATGTAAAAATAGCCATGTGCACTAGACATGAAAGTATTTTTAATGGGGTATATAGGAGAAAACAAATGGAGTGTAAATAGAATTTCTCACTTTATTCTGGCGCGAATCACACAACTGCTCGCGACCGCACAGCTTAAATAAATTATGATTCACCTATCACATTCCATTCAACCACGCTCCGATACCAATTGCAGAATCATACACGGGGCCGTGAATCGTACGCTTAAATACAATGTATGATAGATCTATTTCACTACCTATTACTAACTCCAGAAGAGTGCGTAAAATCTCTAGAATCCACGTGACCTTCCAAGCTATTCTCTACGTGACGTGACGGCAAAAAGCGAACACCTCGATCACAAGAAACTGTGGCTGCATCTAAAAACACTCTAAAACGTTACGCTGCTTTTTCTCACAGTGTTTTTTTTTTTCACGAGATTCTCAATCTCAAATAATATGTAAAACTTAAACCCTAGATGCTAGTAAGCAAAGGTATTTATGTGACCGTTAACCCTAATCCTCCTGTGGTTTTATACATTGGGCCCAATAAATGGGCTCTTCAGACTAATAATCAGCTAAACGGTACCGCCATCTAATGAACAATGCGATCATACGACCCATTAATTGGCTACTCTTGATCAACGGTCTAGATTGCTTCTGGAGCATAAATCTAACAGTTCTTATATCCAAAATTTCATTTTAATTGTAGTTTTAGCATCAAAACGACGTTGTTTCGTTGTACCACGATAGAGGTTTGGAGTTTTGTTGAGATATAAAAACCAAATTTATGAAAATTACTATATTTAAAAAATAAACTTTTTTTTTTTCAGTATTATTTTAAGGGTGGGAGTTAAATGGGACAAATTTAGATTAGCCGGCATGGGATGACCACCCTGGCATTTATTTCTTTCTATGGAGTATTATGGGCTGGGTGGTTATATATGTTTCAAAAAATAAAAATAAAAAATAAATAAAAAATATAAAAAAATAAAAAAAACAATAATTTACTACTTATATTTGGACCCAAACAATAATTTGTTTGTATTAGAATGAATTTATCATCAGCAACAAACTCACATGGACCCATATATATGGAGACACATTTTGTTTTACATGTTAATCCTACTTCACCTCTTCTTGATATGTACATTATTTTATATTTTAAACCAAAAATCATGTACCCATATAATCTTCTCACCCAATTTCAAAGCTGGATTTTTTTATTAAGAAATTGGATTAAAAGAAAATTTCAAAAATATTTACAAGAATGACTTATTGCAAAAGTAACCTTGAAAAATATCACCCGATCGAATAAAAATGCTCGTATAAGTGTATAGATAAATCTCCCGTGTGATAACTAAATCACATTTTGGCATTTTGTCTCATCCCCATATTATAACTAGAGTTGGCGAGTATTAAGCCGAATCGACAACTAACCCATTTTAACCCAAAATTTTGGGAGGGTTGGACCTACAAAATTTACATCTCGAATAAAATCAAACCAAATTGGTCTGACCCAATTTGGCTCGTGACCTATATGGGTTTGGTCTGGGTTGACCCGATTAGCCCGATTGACTTGAAATTTTTATTTAATTTTTTTTAAGTAATCAGCTTAGTAATTGAGATTTTCAAGGATTAATTAACAAATTTTGATATTTTAGGTCTTAAAATGGAGTCGAATATGTACTTTTGTAGCATAGAGGTTTTTAAAAATAATAATTATTATAATATATGATTAATATATTAAACTTTGTTGTTTTAACTATTTATTTTCAATTTTTAAATGTATATTTTTAATATAATTTATATGATAATCTAATATTTAAAAAATCTCATATGAAAAATTACAAAATGCATTTGAATTAAATAAATTATAGTTTTAATATTGAATATATTTTATCTCATTAATCCTGCTTTTAAGTATTTAAAATTTCATTTTTTATTTACCTTTTAAATCTTATTTAATCATATATGTTTTTCTTTTATTATAAAAATGAAGTTGTACTAGTTTATAAATTAAATTAAATTTAATAACTAAATTAAATTATTAGTATATTTTAAATAATTTTATTACTTAGTAACAAAATATATATTTTTTAATACACTCTAGTTTCAAGGTAGTAAATCGTCTCTACTGTAACTCCGACAGACCCCTCCCTCTCCTCATACCCCATGCCCGTTTTCTTTAATGTTGAACACTCTACCACTTGAGGATGATGGGGAATGAAAGTTGAATATGACTTAGCAACCTAACCAAGAGGGGGGGAGTGAATTGGTTTTCTCAAAAACTTTTTACAAAACAATAAAAAGTCTTCAATTTAATTCAAGAACAATAAACAAAGATATAAGGATAGAAAGTGCAAACTCGGATTTATAGTGATTAGACACATCCTTGCCTACGTCCACTTCTCCTCAACCTTCAACTAGTGAGGGTTCCACTAATTTCAAGCTCCAACTCGAGCTTTTTCGTTTGACACTTGGATTTTGGCTCCAATGAGCACTTCACAAATCCTTCAAGGTATACACACTTGAAGCTTTCATTCTTAAGTACAATGAGACACTCTCTCTAGCTCTCAAGGTAGATCAAAATACAACTCAAGCTTTTGATGAATACAAATATGCACTCTACAATATGCAAGTGAAATAAATGCACTAAGAATCTTAGATTGAGAATTGCTTATCAAGAGAAATGGTGATTGAGACAATAAATGCAATAAATCTCATTATCATTAAATGATCCCCAACACTCTAATTATAAAGTGGGAACTCGGTAGCAAAAATTAGTTGTTGTGCACCGTATGTTATCGTTTTATAGTCGTTGGATTTTACCAAAAGACGAACATGTCGACCGTTTTACTCAACCAGTCGACTGTTTCATTCAGTGCACTGCAAGTTACCATTTTCTAGGCGTTGGAATTTGATCAATTGCCCTATTGGTCGACCGTTTCACTCAATCAATTGATTGTTTGCTCTTCTAGTCTTTAGATGAGCTACTGCAACCAATCGATCGAGTTTCACCACTCATCTAGTTCCTAATTGGTCGACCGTTTCATTGACTAGCTTTAGATGGATGCTACTGGATCCAACCAATCGAGATCTGCATCTCAACTGGTTGGAAACCTATCGATCGGTTCATTCGGTATGCCACAATCGGTAGATCAGTCAAATCGGTTTACCCCAACCGGTTGACCAATTGAGGCTTTACCTTAGTCGGTTGACCCTCTAAATGCTTAAATTCATGTGTTGTTTCTTTAAAACACTTTTAAAACTTAGGTATTTCATTTAAGCACATTTTAGGATTATAAAGCCTTTATGCCCGAACTCGAGTTTTCAAGGAATATACAGTTTTTGGATTTGAAAACCAAGTTGTGAGTGATGCATGATAAATGATAATATCCTAAGTGCACAAATGCATTCATTTTACATAGATTCCCAAGCTTACAAAGTCTTCACTTGATGCTTGAGCTTGGAGACTTGGTTACTTATCATTTTGGATTTGAAATCTTGATTCTTTGATTTGAGTGAACTTCACTTCCAAAAGCTTGATCAAATACATCATTGTCATCTTAAGCTTATAATATCTTCATTTGATGCTTGATCAATTTCAACCTATCACTCAACTCAATTTTAACCATTAGTAACCAATAACCTTGGTTTGTTATTATCAAAACCTTAATTAGAGGTATCCTTGGGCTAACAATCTCTCCATTTTTTATGACGACAAATCTTGGTTATCTAGGAGGAGTAAATCTCTCTCTCAAACCAATAGTCTAAAAATAATTGCATAATACAAATTTTAATCAATTCAAACATATGCAAGTGACATTCAACACATAAGACAAGCATCAATGAATGATGTAAAAATTATAAAACATTCAACACATAAGACAAGCATCAAGGAATGATGTAAAAATTATAAATGTATCATTATCTTTTAGCACATAACTCCAAGATTCATATCTTTCTTCCCTTTGGCAACATAAAAATGGAACATGGGGCTTTGGACATAAAGATATCTCCCCCTTTGCAAGTGCATTTAAGTAATGGTTTAGAAGTTAGAGTTTAAGCACAACATTTTTCAAGCAATATTGACAATCAAGTAATTCAAACAATTTTTCACAAAGAGGTGACCCCTAATCGTCTTTTAATGTTAACAAATTGATTCTCATTAAGGAGTTTCATGAAAGTATCAGCGAGTTGGTCTTCGGTTCTAACAAAATCAAGTGTAATATCCCCTTTTTGTGCATGATCTCTAAGGAAATGATGTCTAATCTCTATAGGCTTGGTTCTATAGTGTTGCATTGGATTCTTTAATATACTAATGGCACTTGTATTGTCACATTTTATAGAAACATGAGAAAAATGTCAAACCAAAGTCACTAAGTGTCAAAACAAAAAATGCCCATCAATTAATCATCAAATGTAGGATATATATATATATATATATATATATATATATATATATATATATATATATATATATATATATATACACTTTATATATATGTTGGGTTATCTAGCTAGGAATTGAAGTAAGAAAGGGTGTGAAAACAAAAAGTCTTCTTTCAATACTGAAATAAAAGGAGCAGACTACAAGAATTACACAAGCTCTTCAATTTACAGACAGTTTCATCATCCAACTAAAGAAGAAAGCAAAAAAGTAATCAAATTAAGAGCATGATATATTGAGCCACCAAGAAAAGGGGCGGAGCTACATAGGGCGGAAAAAACTTGTTCAAAGTGATTGGAACTATCGAATTCCACTGAAGTATATGAAAAGTCTTCTTCCAATATTGAAATAAAAGGAGTAGACTACAAGAATTACACAAGCTCTTCAATTTACAGACAGTTTCATCATCCAACTAAAGAAGAAAGCAAAAAAGTGATCAAATTAAGAGCATGATATATGGAGCCACCAAGAGCAAGGGCGGAGCTACATAGGGCGGAAAAAACTTGTTTGCAAAGGGGTTTGAACCATTGACCTCAAGTTTGGAAGATATGAAAAGTCTTCTTCCAATACTGAAATAAAAGGCGTAGGCTACAAGAATTACACAAGCTCTTCAATTTACAGACAGTTTCATCATCCAACTAAAGAAGAAAGCAAAAAAGTGATCAAATTAAGAGCATGATGTACTGAAACACTCAAGAAAAGCGCGAGCTACATAGGGCGGAAAAACTTGCTCGGCAGCTGGCCAACCATCAATTCTAATTGAAGATATGAAAAGTCTTCTTTCAATATTGAAATAAAAGGAGTACACTACAAGAATTACACAAGATCTTCAATTTGCAGACAGTTTCATCATCCAACTAAAGAAGAAAGCAAAAAAGTAATCAAATTAAGAGCATGATATATTGAGCCACCAAGAAAAGGGGCAGAGCTACATAAGGCGGAAAAAACTTGTTTACAAAGGGGTTTGAACCATTGACCTCCAATTTGGAAGATATGAAAAGTCTTCTTCCAATACTGAAATAAAAGGAGTAGACTACAAGAATTACACAAGCTCTTCAATTTACAGACAGTTTCATCATCCAACTAAAGAAGAAAGCAAAAAAGTGATCAAATTAAGAGCATGATATATTGAGCCACCAAGAAAAAGGGGCGAGCTACATAGGGCGGAAAAAACTTGTTTGAAAAGGGGTTTGAACCATTGATCTCTAATTTGGAAGATATGAAAAGTCTTCTTTCAATATTGAAATAAAAGGAGTAGACTACAAGAATTACACAAGCTCTTCAATTTACAGACAGTTTCATCATCCAACTAAAGAAGAAAGCAAAAAAGTGATCAAATTAAGAGCATGATATATTGAGCCACCAAGAAAAGGGGCGGAGCTACATAGGGCGGAAAAAACTTGTTTGAAAAGGGGTTTGAACCATTGACCTCTAATTTGGAAGATATGAAAAGTCTTCTTTCAATATTGAAATAAAAGGAGTAGACTACAAGAATTACACAAGCTCTTCAATTTACAGACAGTTTCATCATCCAACTAAAGAAGAAAGCAAAAAGTGGATCAAAACTAAGAGCATGATATATTGAGCCACCAAAAACAAAGGCAGCTACATAGTGGCGGAAAAAACTTGCTCAGTGGTCAATCCATCGAATTTCCACTAAGATATGAAAGTCTTCTTCCAATATTAAAATAAAAGGAGAGTAGACTACAAGAATTACACAAGCTTCAATTTACGTACGCCCATCATCCAACCAAAGAAGAAAGCAAAAAGTGATCAAATTAAGAGCATGATATATCAGAGCTACTCAAGAAAAGTGCGTAGCCAAGGTGGAAAACTTGTTTACAAAGTGGCCAACTATCATTCTCCACTGGGGCAAGATACGAAGTCTCTTCCAATAATCGAAAATAAAAGGAGTAGACTATAAGAATTACACAAGCTCTTCAATTTACAGACAGTTTCATCATCCAACTAAAGAAGAAAGCAAAAAAGTGATCAAATCAAGAGCATGATATATGGAGCCACTGAGAACATGGGCGAAGCTACATACAGTATTTAAAACTCGTTTGAAACCGCCAACCATCGAAATTCTAAATAAAGATATGATACTTAAACCAACACACTACCTGACTATATTTTCTGACTCCGTCACTGACCAAGAAGACGTTTCACACAGAAAGTGATCAAATGGCT